>WOVY01000242.1:0-266534 GCA_013436015.1 Rhipicephalus annulatus | reverse complement strand
TATCCAATTTTTAGTAATCATTTTCGAGCATCTCTTTTGTCTGGTGTTGTACCTGAGGATTGGAAATTAGCCCGCATAGTTCCAGTATTTAAAAAAGGCGACGAGACGCTGTTTACTAATTACCGTCCAATCTCTCTGACTTCTTCTTGTTGTAAACTTCTAGAACACATTATAGCCGACTACATTATAAATTTTTTAAACAGAAACAACTTATTATCTGACTGTCAACACGGCTTCAGAAAAGGATTTTCCACGGTCAAGCAACTCACTTCTATTGTTCATGACTTTGCTAGCGTTCTTGATAAAACTGGTCAAGTTGATGTTATTTTTCTAGACTTCCAAAAAGCCTTTGATTTAGTTTCCCATGTTCATTTAATGCACAAGTTAAAAGTGATAGGTCTTCCAGCTTTTGTAACCAATTGGATCTCTTCCTACTTGTCGAACCGCTTCCAATATGTTTGCATCGATGATCATTCCTCTACTCGGCTTCCTGTTCTTTCGGGTGTTCCACAAGGCAGCGTATTAGGCCCATTATTATTTCTAATTTATATTAACGATCTTGTATCCCTTATTAGTGACCCCGTGAAAATTAAATTATTTGCCGATGACTGTATTCTATACAACAAAATAACATGCCCTGAAGACCAACAAATGCTAAACACAAACCTTAATTATGTTCAGGCGTGGTGCGAAAAATGGGGAATGAAGCTCAATGCCAAAAAATCCGTTTTTATGAACATAACTAACAAAAAGAATAAGCTGTCCTTCCCTTACAATCTTCCGTCACAACCGTTAGAACAAGTATCAGAATATAAATATCTTGGCGTCACAATAACAAATAACTTGAGCTGGAACAAACACGTAACAAACACATGTGCAGCTTCATTCCGAAAACTTTGCTTCCTTAGACATAAGCTTAGAAAGGCCCCAACAAACGTTAAGCTACTCGCCTATACATCCATAATTAGACCGCGACTGGAATACGCCTGCACTGTCTGGGATCCTCACACAAAAAGTAATATTAATGCTCTTGAAATGATACAGCGCAAATCCGTTCGATTCATTTTTTCAAGCTATCGTCCCAGTGACTCGCCGACAAGATTAATGGAAGAGCATGGCATTCGAACACTTCAATCACGCCGTCAAATTCTAAGGTTAAAATTTCTATTCTTGCTTAAAATAACAAACTTTCACTTAAACCCGAGGAATTCCTTCAGCCACTCACTTCCCGACAAACACGGCATAGACACCTCGAATCTCTGACTCCGTACAGCGCTCGAACTAATATTTTTAAGTTTTCCTTTTTTCCGCGTACTATTACAGATTGGAATAAACTAACTGAATCGGCTGTGACCAATATTCACACCTTTGAACATTTAGAATTCTGATTGCTTTGTTTTGCAACTTCGATGTACTCTTGTGTATGTGTACAATATATTTACAACGGTGTACCACGTGTATTGCAGATTTTTGTAACTTTGATGCATTCCTGTATTTGTTCAAACTATTTTAATCAGTGTATCATGTGTATTGTGCCTAAATTTTGTTTTTCTCGTGATGCCCCTCCTGCTTGGGCCCTTCAATGGGCTTGCAGTATGTCTTAAATAAAATTAAATAAAATAAATAGAGGAATCGGGACTACACGGGTTCCTTCATGGGCTGAGCGGGCTGCATCATCGGCTAATTGATTTCCGGTAATACCGATATGTCCAGGCAGCCATTGATATATAATATCATGCCCTCGTGCTAGAGCTTCATGATGGCAATGTCTTATTTCTTGTACCAATTGTTCATGACTCCTACTATGCAGGTTTGCCAAGAAGTCACAAGCACCGGTGTAGATCAGTGGTAGAATACTGCGCTTGCATCCAGCAGACTCGGGTTTCGATCCCCACTGTGTCTTTAATGCTAGTTTTTTTTTCTAATTTAGCGCGATGTGGTTACAGACCACGCCGCATTGGCCGCACGCGAGCTACCAGCTTGTTCACTCAATCACCTCGGCCATAACGCCTGACCACTATACATAGCCTTCATAGATTACGAGAAGGCGTTTCATTCAGTAGAAATATCAGCCGTCATGCAGACACTGCGGAATCAGGGCGTCGATGAAGTATATATAAACATCCTGGAAGAAATGTACAGGGGATCAACTGCTACCATAGTGCTTCATAAAGAAAGCAACAGAATACCTATCAAGAAGGGTGTGAGGCAGGGAAACACAATCTCCTCAATGCTATCTATCACGTGCTTACAGGAGGTTTTCAGAAGCCTAGAATGGAAACAGTTAGGTATAAGAGTTAATGGAGAGTACCTTATTAACCTGCGCTTCGCCGATGACATTGCATTGCTGAGTAACTTAGGGGACGAATTGCAACTCATGATTACGGAGCTAGACAAGGAGAGCAGAAAAGTAGGTCTTAAAATTAATCTACAGAAAACGAAAGTAATGTACAGCAACCTCGGAAGAGAACAGCGCTTCGAGATAGGAAATAGTGCACTTGAAGTTATAAAAAAAGACTACGTCTACTTAGGACAGGCAATAACCGCGGAGCCGAACCACGAGACAGAAGTAACTATAGGAATAAGAATGGGGCGGAGCACATTTGGCAAGCACTCTCAAATTATGACAGGTAGATTGCCACTATCCCTCAAGAGGAAGGTATAGTAGTAGTAGTAGTAATAGACTTTTATTCAGCCAAATTTACAGGCCGAGCATTTCGACCGCCTGTGCGATCAGTCGACGCTGTTCTTCTTCCCCTTCGGCGCCGATCCAGTCGAGCCAAGAGGTGATGGAAAGCGATGGAGGAGGGTAATAGCTGGATTGCTGAGCAGTTGGGCAGTAAAACAGGCAGTGTGACAGGTCAGCGTATGGGGAGGGACAATTAGGACAGCAGGGGTTAGACCTATATTTATAAAGGAAAAGGCGAGAGTGGGTTATCAAGCAGTTCATTTGGATGTGCCGTAGAGTTCGAGCCTCGAGCGCCGTGAGTGATGGATGAGGGGGAGGGTAAAGACGCTTGTCGAGCCGGAGCTGGAGATATACCTCCTTGATAGTGTGACGCAAGGAGATCTGCCCATCGTTATTCGCGGAGCTCTCACTGTCTTCCGAAGGTGTGGGCCAGGGAATGAACGGTGCCCGGTGCAATATATCGCGGGCAAGCTGATGAGCTAGCGCATTGCCGTTAATACCCGAATGCCCAGGAACCCAGCGGATGAAGACAGTGGAGGGTTGAAGAGCAGAGGCCGCTCGCTCGACCTCCTGTTGAAGAGCAGGGGGCAACGTGTTGTTCTGTATGTGACGGATGGCGGCGTGAGAGTCGCAGTAAATCGTGTACTCGGGGAGAGAAGGGAGGGAGGAAAATGACTGCATGGCGTGGACCATGGAAAGGACCTCGAGCGAAAGTACATTTGGCGGGTGTAAGTATGGCCCGCTGGTGTGCGTGTCAGGTGCCGAAAGGTGTGGATGGTAGATAACGTAGCCACACGAGCCCCGAGGAGCCATGTATGAGGCATCTGTGTAGGCAACTCCCTGTGTAGAGAGAGGAGGAGAATGATGCTGTGCTGCCGCATGACGCCGGCCGGCGTGAAGAACGGGAGACATATTGGATGGGAGGGGAAGGATGCGAAGGTTAGAAGCAGCGGTGCTAGCGGCAGAAGGCAAGGTGGGAACGGAAACGGGAATGTGAGGGATACCAGCTTGGGCTAATAGCCATTGGCCTTGACGAGTGAGAGAAAGACGGGCAATCTGAGAGTCGTGGTGCAGAGAAATAAGAGAACGTAATGGATGGAAGAGGCCTGTGGCAAAGAGCTTAGTGGTAGAGGTAGTGAGAGGGAGGTTTAGAGCTGCCTTGTAGAGGCCTAATAGAGCTCTTTCGAGTGTGTTGAGTTGCGTTTCGGTGAAATGAACGTAGGGTACAAAGTACAAGAACTTGTTAAGGGCAAGCGCATGTGCAACCCGGCACGCATGAGCCTCGTGGAGCCCCGACTGCCGAGTGACAACGCGTCGCAGGAGGTGGGTCACCGAATGGCAAGTCCTCACAGCGTGATGTAGGGCCTGCGCGTTCTTTGTCGCGTGCAAAGGGAAGCCAAGAACTTTGCATTGCTGAACAGTGGGGATGAGAGAGCTAGAAAGATGTAGGGAAATGAGGGTATTGTGGGAGCGCTGGTACGCAGACCGGTTTAGCAAAAGTAGTTCACATTTCTCCGGTGCAGGGGACAGGCCAGCAGTAGCGAGAAAGGAAGCGATAAGGTCCAGGCCACGTTGCAAAGTATCCTGCACGTGGCCGGGACATCCAGACGTACACCAGAGAGTGATGTCGTCTGCATAAAAATTATGGTGGAGGTCAGGTATTTGGGACAGTTGGGAGGCAAGGGGGGCCATAGCCATATTAAATAGAGTAGGAGATAGTACGGCACCTTGAGGAGTGCCGCGGGTGAGGGAGTGTGGGTTAGACAAATGAGTATCGACTCTGAAGCGAGCAACTCGATTGGAAAGAAATGATCGGATGTAAGAATACATGCGGGAGCCACATGACATGGAGGAGAGCTGAGCGAGTATGTGGTCATGACTCACGCCATCGAATGCCTTCCGTACATCGACGGTTACAAGCGCATGGATCTGACTACGAGAAGATGAAAGAAAAGTATGCTGAAGAACAAGAAACATGTCCTGCGCAAAAACGTGGCGTCGGAAGCCAATAAGAGAAGGAGGGAAAAACTCTTTCGCCTCAATAAAATCAGACAGTCGAGTCAAGGCCATTCGTTCAAGAGTCTTGCCAACGCATGACGTCAAAGAGATAGGGCGAAGGTTGGAGAGAGATGGAGGTTTGCCGGGCTTTGGAATCATGCAAATTAGAGATGATGTCCAAGAGCTTGGAAGACAGCCGCTGTTCCATGCTTCGTTGAATGTGTGTAAGAGAAATTCCTTCGCGTTGTCGGGGAGATTACGCAATGTAGTATATGTTATCTCATCCTCACCGGGTGCCGAGCGGGTAGATTGAGTGGCTAAGGCAGCTTCCAGCTCCCTGAGCGTGAATGGGCGGTCCAGGTCTGGGTTAGCTTCGCCACAGTAATCTGGGTAGGAAGGTGTGAGGGGGTGGGAGATACAGAGATTTTAAATTTTCAAACACATCAGATGGAGTCCCTTTAGTGAGAGCTTTAGCTAGGGTGGGAGCAACGGCAGGCTTGGTACCTAAGAGAGACCTAAACAGAGACCATGTAGAGCGCGAGTGCAGTGCGGAGTCAAGGCCGTCACACAGCGTGTTCCAACGAGAGTGCTCGAGAGAAGTGCCGTAAGCGATAATTTCAGCCCGCAGAGCATCAATTCGGAAGGAAAGTTGGAAGTTGTGTGGCTGCGAGTGGAGAGCGCGTTTCAAACGTTTATGACGTCGCCATAATCGGAGGAAGTGAGGATCAGGGTCAGGAATGGGGAGTTGAAAACGAGCGCGGCGACTACAGGATGTCATTGCTGCGGAGATCCGCGACGTCCAGTCGTCGTAAGTTTTAAATGAGTGAGACAAAAGGTTATTACGGAATGCTTCCCAGTCAGTGTGAGCGACTCGTTGTTTCCGCCTATTGTGGGAAAGAGGGGTGGTGATGTGTATGAGAAAGTGATCACTGAAAAAATTTTCAGCAGAGACCTGCCAGTGAAAAGGAAGGGAACTCCGAGAGAACGTGAGATCGGGTGTAGTAGAACGCTGTGAAACAGTGCCCGCTCGAGTAGGGGCGTCAGGAGTATTAAGAAGGATTAGATGGCGTTCCTGGGCGAGGCAGTGTAGAAGGCGACCTGGTTTGAGTGTTTGTGGGTAACCCCAGAGCCTATGAGGAGCATTAAAATCACCCCCAAGGAGGATATGGGTGGACGATGGAAGGGAGTGCAGGAATTTGCCAAGAGCACTAAACAAAGAGGACGTGACAGGGGGGTTATAAAATGACATCAGAGCGAGAGAAATACGGGTAGATGGTTGGTAATAGACCACACCAACTAAATGTTTCAGGAGGGGGGAGGGTACGTCTAGTGGTTCAACGAGAACGTCATTGCGTACATAAATGGACGCAAGTGGCTTTCCCGTCGTAGCGTGATATGCACGGTAGCCTGGGACGGCAAGGGCCGCCCGAGTCTCCTGTATAAGGAGAAAATGGGGTAATGTTTGGCGGGTGAGAAGATATTGGTGGAGAGGGGTCCTATTATGACGAAAGTTGTGGCAGTTCCACTGCAAAATATCGAGGTCCTTTTCACGCGCCATCTAGGTCTTTGGAGTAGAGGAAGCGCCTACGCGTGCGCGTTCCTTCTTTTTTGCCGGGGGAAGTGACTCCTGCAGGGAGTTAAGCATATAGGTGAAAGATTCCAGTTGCTTAGATTGGGTTTCGAGGGTCGTAAGAATCCGGACAATTGAATTTTCCAGCTGGACCAAACGAGTGTGATGCGCAGTGGTGGTGGTTTCGACCATGTCGGCCAATTTGGTTACATAGGAGCTGGAGGTCGGGGCGGTGAGTGTGGTGAGTTGCTTATTTAGCTCCGTGAGTTGAGAGGTAAGAGAAGATGTGGTAGTTGCGAGTGTCTGTGTCAGTGCAAGTATTTTCTGTTGTAGCTCATCTGAGACGCGTCGTTGCTCGCGCTGGTTGCGCTCCAACATAGCCAGTCGCAGATCGAAGGAGCGGCTCTCGTTACTTGAAGATGGTGAAGGTGTGTTTGATGAAGAAGTGCACATGGGAGGTGTTCCCTTATCTTTAGCGGCGTATGAGCCCGGGTGGGATGTTACGGGAGGTGATAGGAGCTCATGCGCCGAAGAGGAGGGCGGCGAAGGCTGAGTGGCTCGGCGCATGGCTGTGCGACGGAGAAAAGCTGCTTTGGCGCAGTCGCGTTGCTTAGCTAGAAGGTAGGGGCAGGTGGAGTCGAGAGATGAGTGGGTGTTGACTTGGCAATGGATGCACCAGGGTTGGGCGCAAACGTGAGCATCGGGATCTGCCGGTAGAGGAGACGCACAGCGGCGGCACTTGGCCGGAACGCTGTGTTGGGGGCATTGATGAGCACGGTGCCCTATAGCAAGGCACCGAGTGCAAGTAGGGGGCTTGGGTTTATGTGGACGGCATCGGAAAGAGACGCGTTTGAAGTACACAAAGCGAGGGATGATGGTTCCAGCAAATGTTATGAGGACGGATTCAGTGGAGCCCATCATACGTGCAGCGAGTATATCTGAAGTAAAGGATTCGAGGTCATGCAAGAGCTGAGATGTTGTGAAGTGACCACCGACGTTGTGTATGACGCCGAGACATGATATTGGAAGACTGAGGGCATAGGGCTTAATGGTGATCGGCTTACCATTAAGTTCCAGACTTGTGAGGGAGAGTAGGAGGTGGGCAGTGAGAGGTGAGTGCGTTTTCAGAAACACAAGGCTCTGAGCAGGTTTGGCTTGAAGGGTGACCTCCGCACTGGTCTTGGGAGAGAGATTTGCGGCGGCTGTGATGGTAGAAAGCAGGTCATAGAGAGGCAGTTTCGGCGTGAGTGTTCCAGGTGGAAGTTGGATTCCGACGGTGATGAGCTCGGAGCGGGGGCGGGCGGTCGAGGCAGGTTTTCGATTGGCACTAACAGTGTTCCAGCTGCCTTCAGGGGATGGCGTATTGTCTTCGTTGACTTGCGATGCCGTGAAGTCCATTTCTGTCGATAAGTCGTCAGCTGAAGTGATGGAAGGCAAAACTTCGGCGATGGAAGGAACGACGCTCGTCGAAACGCGCTTGTCGACAGACTCGGAATTTCCAATGGGTAGGCCAGACGCAGATAAGGTGGGGAGAGCAGCAGGCGTGGTTGATTGCAATGCCAACGCTGCATTACGGCTCTCGGGCTCCGGCGTTTGCGTGGCTATCAAGCTGAGAGTAGCAGAGACGCCACCAGCGTTGCACGTTGCTGGACCATGCGCGCTGTTGAGGAACGCTGCCTGTTGCTGTATTGTTGTCGGCGCGGGGTTGGTGACATTGCCAGATGGTGACAGCGGAGGCACGGCTGTATAAGGCGTACGACCGGAGGAGGCTGGGCTTACCGACAGGGCGTAAGTTGTCGTTGGTGTCGAGTGCTGGGCGGGACTCTGCATCGTGGAGGTGCAGGCGCGGCGCGTTAGGGTTAGCGCGGCGCCGCGCCGCTTCGTACTTTTGAAGGGGCCTGGGGGGCCAGTCTGGGGTCGGACCGGGGCCCGGATGTTGTCGGCGTGTCCCGGAAGTCTTCCAGAAGGAATAGTGAGCTTGTCCAGACACGGGCGGGGCCCGGTAACGGGCCAAGAACACGTGAAAGTGGAGCACTGTATGCGGCCAGCCAAACAAAACGGCGCCACCTGGCGGTCTCGAAGGTATATAACAGCTGTATCTTGCCGGTACTTAGCTACGGAGCAGAAACCTGGAGACTTACAAAGAGGGTTCAGCTTAAATTGAGGACGACGCAACGAGCAATGGAAAGAGAAATGGAAGGCGTAACCTTAAGAGACAAGAACAGAGCAAAGCGGATTAGGGAACAAACGAGGGTTAAGGATATCACAGTTGAAATCAAGAAGAGAAAATGGGCATTGGTCGGGCATGTAGCGCGTAGACAGGATAACCGCTGGTCATTAAGGGTGACTAACTGGATTCCCAGAGAAGGCAAGCAAGTTAGGGGGAGACAGAAGGTTAGGTGGGCAGATGATATTAAGAAGTTTGCGGGTATCAATTGACAGCAGCAAGCACAGGACCGGGTTAACTGGCGGAACATAAGAGAGGCCTTCGTCCTGCAGTGGACGTAGTCATCATGATGATGATGATGGTGGTGGTGGTGGTGGTGGTGGTGGTGGTGGTGGTGGTGGTGGTTGTGGTGGTGGTGTCCGTAACCACATCGCGCGAAATTAGAAGAAAAAAAAACCTAGTACCAATGACACAGTTGGGCTCGACTCCGGGTCCGCTGCGTGCCACCCCAGTATTCTACCACTGAGCCACGCCGGTGCTTTTTTTTTCTTTAATGAATGACACTATCACCAGTAAAGTACACAGAAGATACTTCATCAGAAGTCAGACAAACACACACAAGCGTCAAGAACGGGAAGGCAGTCCGGAACGGGGTCAAAAGTCTCGACAACACTGCGCACTTGAGCAGCTGCTTCTCGGAAGACAAATCTCGTCGACCGTGGTGGCTCGGCGTGTCTATCGATCATGCGACTTTTCCATAATGAATAAAGTCCCAACAACATAAACAAGTCGTAAGGAGTACTATCAGTCAGACTCTTTTTGAACGGAAGGAACCTAATACCATGGGCTGTGATTGGAAGTTCTTTTCTTAACGTTCTTTCTAATTTAGAATGTCCCAAAAATAAAAAGCATCACGACAATGAATAAAACAATGCTCTATAGTCCCTGGTTGGTTGCAGAGTCTACAATTCACTGTCCAGGGTACGTATATTGATTTTTCATTCAGCCACGTTTTTCACTGGCAGCGTGGAAGTGTGCAGTTTAAAGAAAAATGTTTTCGCTGAAGGAGATATACACATTCTACGTACACGAAATAATACATCGTGACCAGACAGAAGCGAATATGACTTTCGATAAACAGGTTCGGGGAAAATGTTATTCACAAGTGCAGCGGTCAAATTTGTTCTGTCAATAGTATACAAATACTCTAAGGTAAACCTGGCTTTCAAAAAACTGACAGTATCAACAATTTCTTTTAGGAATCCCCGCAACGGCAATTCCTTAGCAACGCTTGTTGTGACATGAATAAAAGGAAGGTGGTAACAAAGACGGTTACGAAGAACTGCTAATAGAAATGGGTGGCACACATCCTTGAGGTAGAAAAATCGCAACACCAACTGTCGCACGAACAAATGCACAAGGCCGAGGCCACCCTTTTCGAGTGGAAGAAAAAGATTGTCTCTTCTCATGGGTTCCCAGGAAGAGCTCCAAATAAAGCAGGCAAATATCCTATGAAAGGCTTGAATGTGTACCCGAGAGCAATTCAACACCTGCAGAATATAATTAAGCTTCGATACAAGGAATATATTGCACGCTTTCGCTCTGGCAAAAATGGAAAGCTCCCGTCCGTGCCATGTTGCCACCTTTCGGCGGATCGTAGTTATCGCAGCGGTCCAGTGTGGGCCGCTGTTACGATAGCTATCGAGAGGCACACCGAGGTATTTCATAGGAGTCGCATTCCAATGAATATTTGCGAAGACCGAAGGAGTTGTAGCCCACATGCCTAGCCAGAGTCCACTACTTTTATCAAAATTTATGCTGGCGCCAGCGACTTCACAGAAACGTAAAGTAGTGTTGACTGCTTCTTGAACGCTGGGTTTATCAGCGCAAAAGAAGGCAATGTCATCTGCATAAGCTAGAACTTTAACTTCCTCAGCATCATATCGGTAGCCTCTGGACTTTAGAAGCACACCTAAACATAATGGTTCCAAATAAATTGCAAAAAGCAAAGGTGACAGCGGACATCCCTGCCGTACAGATGAATTTAACTCTATTATATTGGAAAGTGTGCGATTTACAATTAGCCTAGTTGTGCACTTCTTATAACAGAGTGAGATACCATTGTATAGTACATCACCCAACTGCAGGTTTCTTAGGAGCCGGAACAAAAAAACATGCTGTACCTTATCAAATGCTTTTGCAAGGTCTATTTGAAGGAGGGCTACTTGGTCCATGCTACCATCTATACACTCAAGAACTGAACGTGCAATATGAATGTTTGTCTGTATAGAGCGACCACGAATTCCACATGTTTGGTGGTCACCTACACATTTAGTAATCACTGTCTGCCGCCGATTTGTCAACAATTTCGCAAATATTTTGTAGTCAACGTTACATAACGATATAGTCCTGTATTCGTTAACTCTCTTTAATGCGTTAGGATCAGCACTTTTTGGGATTAATGTTGTATGGCTCTGATAGAAAGAAGGAGGAAGTTCACCACGGTCGTAAGCCTCTTTAAAAAGTTGCTCAAGGAAAGGTATCAGAAGTTCCTGAAAAGCTATGTAAAATTCGCCACTAAGGCCATCTGGGCCAGGAGTTTTGTTTTTCTGCAACGTTGTTATTGCAAATCTAATTTCCTCTCGGGTTATTGGCCCCTCTACAGGGAGTCTATCATCATCTTGTAACTGAGGCGCAAGGGCAATGAAGTGGTTAGCTTCTTCCTCAAAATTCTCCTGAAGCTCAGCCGCGGTGAACAAACATTTGTAATAATCTTCAAATGCAGCTCTTATTTCACATGTCTCTGTGCAAAGGGAACCCCGCGACTCAATTTGCAGTATCTGTTTAGAAAGTGCATATCTCTTTTCATCCCCAAGGGATTTTTTAGTGGGTTCCTCTTCAGTGAAATGGGTAACACGGGAACGAATCTTAGCTCCTCTGTATAAATCTGTATCATGTTTTTGTATCTGTGCTCGAATCACATTTATCTCGTCCCCGTACAATCCCGGCTGTTCACTTTCAAAAGTATGGAGCTTATGTAGTAAATCATAAAGATAGCGCTTTTCAGCTTTTTTTCTTTGCGCTATTTCGCATGAAATACTAATTGCCTGATACTTGACTCTTTCTTTGAACCTTTCCCATTGAGCGAAAATTGGTAGCTGTCGACACCGTTTTACCTCTTGTACCGATTCTTTTACTATTTTAACAAAACAATCTTCGCGCAACAACTGTACGTTAAGCTTCCATAGGTCCCAGTTGAGAGGGGTTTTACGAAAATTTTTAGGACCCCAAGAAACAGTGACCAAGCAATGGTCTGTAAAAAATATGGGCTTTACAGCATAATTATGAATGTGAGACCATAAGCTTAGAGATACATATACACGGTCAAGCCGAGCATGAGAGATGCCTTGAAAGTGCGTGAACCTCACCGAGGAAGGTGCATGCGCTCCCACATCTATTAAATTGTGGTCATTCAATAGTTTCTGCAATAAGGCCGCACTTGCATCATAACGATTTGTTATATATGAATGATCTCTAGCGTCACAAACACAATTAAAGTCTCCAAAAACTACCAAAGTTCTGTCAGTGTTTAGTAGCGAAGTTAAAGAGAGGAAAAGAGAATTCCTTTCATTCATTTTGGAGGGAGCATAGACAAAGATAAACCTCCAATAATGGGAATGAAAAGATAAGTCACAGCAAATGAGGCGTCCTTCCCCATCAGCATGTAGTGACATCGAAATATCATTCAAGTGCTTTCTAACTAATAAAAAGCATCCAGCGGATGCACCACGTGCTGGGCTGATGTATAAATTGTAATCACGGAAAACTTCCAGTGCAAGATCGGCGTCACGAGCAGCGGAAATCTTAGTCTCTTGCACTGCAAGTACATCTATGTTGTACTGCTCAAGCACGTGGCGCAACTGCCACTGACGCCTTACATTCCTCAAGCCACGTACGTTGAGTGTCGCTACACACATGGGAAACGTTAGCGCGGTAGCCATTTTGATATCTTACTGCTTTTGTAGGTCACCTTTAGCCACAGGCCAACCTGTGGCTTTACCTCCTTTGCACTTTTTAGGAGCACTTTCCTCAGGACTCTGGCATAGGCGGCGCGTCTCTGGGTCCCCACAGAAGGTGACACGTGGACCACACGAAGACACTTGCTCTGTCGTGTCTGGCGCACTCGTTGTTGCTTCATCGGTGACCGGTGCCTGACGCTTCCTTGTCTGACTGCAATCCATTCCTTCTTGTTCCTCATTGTCAGGAGGCTTGTCCTTAAGGCCTTTCAAGTGGTGTTCGTCAGCAGCATTGCATTCATTTATGCTTTCACTGGCGTCGTTAGCGGTTTTATTTTGCGTGCCAAGGGTATCCATGGACAAGTGTTCCGCTTCCTTTAAGGCACCTTCTGCTCCTCCCGCTGCTTCTCCTGTCGCATCAACTACCTCAGTGACATCCATAAGATGATCGAGACGTTGGTCTTCTGTCCCTTCGCCAGAACGGAGTTTGTTGGCATAAGTCGACACGCAGGCATCCGACGAGTGACCAAAACGCTGGCATTGCAAGCACCTCGGTGTTTTGCACTGTCGTCGTACATGCCCCACTCGCTTGCACCGAAGACACAGTGGAGGCCTACCGGGAATAAGTACGAGGCATTGGTGGCCATAGATTGACATAAGGTGTGGTATTGAGCTCACAGTGATGGTGTCCTTGAGCTCCAAGCCAACGTATCTATTTGTTGTCATCCATTGTTCCATTCCTACACATCTCCATGCCTCTCTTTCAACGGACTTCACAACGCCGTAAGCTTGGAACGCCTCTTCAACACGTCGCGATTCAAGATGAGGCGGAAGCCAAAGTAGTTTCAGCCTAATATTCTTGGTCTCCGGATCTAGCACCATGCACTTCAGCCCTTTTACATAGAGCTCACCACAAGTGACGAGTTTCTGTTTCGCCTTTCTGCTTGCACACGTAACCATCCATACATGGTTCATTTGATACTGGCCAACTCCTAGTATGTCCGCTGTGCTCACCACTTTAAGCAGCGCATCACGGAAGTCTGGGGCACGGTACGGCCTACCACTCAAGTCGGCATGAAGGAAAACGGAATTCAAAACGTCGTTACCGGTTGGAAGATGTGGCAGGACGACTTTATAGCTTGAGTCTTCATCATGAAACGGAGTCGATGATCCTCGGCCGTTGGCCGATACGCTGTTACCAGCAGAGAGCATTTTGGAACGCAGCCGATCGGTGCGGCTTCTTCTTCCTCTTCCACGCCGGTGCTTGGGACTTGTAGGCAAACTTTCCTTGGACAGGCTTGATGTCGGGAAAGCCATCGCGTTAATACGACTTATAAAGCGTTTTAAAACAGCGAAAGAACAACCAGTCGTCGCACAACGGGAACAGCGTAACGAGTGAACCATCCAATGCTCCAACCCATTACAAAAGCTTGTTCTTGTTCCCCTATTAAATGTGGGGCATACCCACTTCAGGCATAATTCCTCATCGTTGTCAGCCATCACATGAACAATGGGCACAAAATTCCTCGCAATAGTTTAGCGGATTCCACGCTTCTCAGAGGAATGACGAAAAATAGCATAGCGAATGCCGGCATATACTACCCTAAAATTTTTGTTATTAATGCCGTAGTGGGCATCAAGCAAGTGTGCTTGCAGCAGATACCCATTGAGTGTTTAGGAAAGGCTCTGAAAGGCCACTTTTTTAGCTTTAGCTGTGACTGCACTGCGCCTTCTGCGCAGGCCTGGCGTTTTTAATGCCTTTTTGCCAACCTCGAGCACAATATTCTACGACGCAAACCTCTCCATTCAAAGAAACGAAGTGTTAACTGATACCTAAAGTTGTATATAGAGGCAGGCTCTCACTTGATATGCGACACTGTGCGCCAGCCAGAATGTCTCAATCATGTTTTATTACTTTCTAGAAGGTTCATGCCTTATGACGACACTACTTATATTGTGAAGTTACGGTTAGATGTGCAAAAAAATAAACTATTCGACAATTACGATTAGACCGGGATAACAACGGACGTTGGGCTGGCGAGGATGACGCACGAGCAAAGCTGATTGATTGATTGATTGATTGATTGATTGATTGATTGATTGATTGATTGATTGATTGATTGATTGATTGATTGATTGATTGATATGTGAGGTTTAACGTCCCAAAACCACTATATGATTATGAGAGACGCCGTAGTGGAGGGCTCCGGAAATTTAGACCACCTGTGGTTCTTTAACGTGCACCCAAATCAGCACGAGCAAAGCTGTGAGGCCCGTTAAAATCAATAGAGTGTGAACTGGTGCGAAAGCTGTCTATCATTGAGGGACCACACAGTGCTGTGTACGTTTCATTTCAAGGCGTAAAACCAAGCTTCTGAGTTGGGCGAAAAGGTCGAAAAGTTTCTTTTTTATATATATAAAGCCTCACAGGCTGTGGTATACTATTGATTAGTTATGATGTGAATACACACATCACTGTGTATCTAAATCTATTGGCATACGCATCGTGGCATGAGCAGCAGCTCCGAGGCACTGTGTCTGCTTTCGAGAGTTCTTTAGAAGTGTCATCGAGAGAAGAAATGGCAGAGAAGGAAAGGCAGAGAGGTTAACCGGCCCAGAAAGAGCCGTTTGTTACCCTACGCATGGAAACGGAACGAAGGAGATTGAAAGAGGGAGATGAAAGAGTGGAAGAAGAGAGAAATACAGCGCGTAATACATCGAACACACAAACAGGCAGTCAGTCTATCGACCAGTCGGGCGTGGTACTTACACGCGATATCACTGTCACAGCCACTTGTCCAAGCTGCACACAACCTGCTCACACCCTCAACGATTCCATGGCAGTGCTCACAGTGCAAGCGAAGTCAATGAAATTTAGGCCAAAATGATAACGTTTTTTTTCACGAATTCAGAGATGTAAATCTGTGATATGTGTCGTGCGCGAAGCTTCAAAGTGCGCGCCATTCAAAATGCGCGCCATACAAAGTGCGCGCTTGAAGCAGACAACGACGAAGGTAGCACGAGCGCTGAGTAGCGTGGCGGCGAAGGTACGAGAAGGGACGAGGAAGACGGGGCTCTCGACTCGGCCGTTGGGTTCCGGACCCGAGCCTAGTAACAGTCGAGCCCGGCCTACCTGCCACGTTCTACCTGCCACGGCCGTGCGTCGCTGACGTGCTGCGGCTTCAAAGCATCCTGTGCTTGAGGACACGCGGAGCTGTCGGGCTACGGGCACGAGTTCCAGCAGAGGTGTCCGGCCGGGACGCGGCCGGTGGTAGTGCCTGGTCTACCGTGCCAACTGGTCCACCTCGTCTACCGTGCGAGCAACGCGGAGCTGTCGGGCTACGGGCACGAGCTCCAGCGGATGTGTCCAGCCGCGACGCGGCTGCGGTGGCGGAGCCTACCCATCAACTAGTCGCCTGGTTGACCGTGCGGACAACGCGAGCCAGCTCAAGACGTAGCAACGAACCTCGGTGAGACCGACCTCATGTCTTGTGTCCATGCTAAGAGGAGGGACGGTTAGCTTAGGACTTTGATAGTTCACAGAGACAGTGAAGGATTCTTTAAATAGTCTGTCCATGTTATGTGTGTTCGTTTTTTGTGTGTATAAAGTGTGGCGTACAAACGGCCTCGTCTTTTCGTGGGAGTCTGGGGCGACGGCTCGGACACCCATTAACTAAGAACCTGCAATGTAACACTGGCGTCCGCTGCGACAGGACGAGGCCATTTGTATCGCTTGAGTGAGGCTGACGATTAGTGAGGAAAAGATGAGCTCGACAGATTTAATGGCGTTGGCCATGCGCATGGGTTTGGAAGGTGCCGAATTGAAAACTTGGATTGATGAGCGAGAAGCTCGAGCTCGTGAGGAAAGGGCGGCAGAAAGAGAGGCGAAGAAGGAACAAATGCAGTTGCAATTACAAGTCGAGGAGCAGGCCCAAAGGACGATCCAATTGCGCCTTCAACTGACTCAGACTGAAACCGCCAGAGAGCCTGTCGGGGCAGACATAGGTCGATCATCAAGGGTGTCTTCCAACGTCAATCCTCATAATTTTATACCAGGATTTGATGAAAACCGGGATGACCTAGATGCGTACTTAAAAAGGTTTGAGAATGTGGCGACAGGGCAAGAGTGGCCTAGAGACAAGTGGGCCACGGCTCTGAGTTTGTGCCTAAGCGGAGAAGCGCTAAAAGTGTTTGGTCGCCTATCCCCTGAAGATGCACTTGATTACGAGAAAGTGAAACTGGCTCTATTTCAGCGATTTCGCTTCACAGCGGAAGGGTACCGTGAGAAGTTCCGGCACAGTAAGCCTCAAGAGGGAGAAACCGGCCGGCAGTACGCTGCACGATTAATGAGTTTTTTCGACCGATGGGTGGAAATGTCGAAAGTAGACCAAGAATACGCGTCAGTTCGTGACCTGATTGTAGCTGAACAGTTCATCAGTAAGTGTCATGATCGAGTGGCGCTCTTTTTGCGTGAAAAGAATTGCCGTAAACTTGAAGAAATGGCTGAAGCGGCAGATCAGTTTTTAGAGGCACAGCGACAGTCTAACCTGCTTGTTTTCCGAGAAAAGGCTGAAAACGGCATGGCTGTGAAAAGTGGGAGCACGACCTCAAAAACTTCAGTGCAATGTTTTGTTTGCAACAAAATCGGCCATAAAGCCTCAGATTGTCGCGCTCGGACGAAGCAACCTTACTGTGGGCATTGTCGTAGGGCAGGACACGATACCCAAGTTTGCACCAAGAAACCCGCCACGTATAAAAAGGCTTCATGTATATTGTCCGAAGAGAACTCTAAAGACAATGATAACGCATCCGGCGGCGGGCCCGAGAATAATGTGTCGGGGGCAGTAAACACGCAACAAATGGCAACGAAATATCAGATGCCAGTTCTCCAGGGTCTCCTATTTGGTAAGCCTGTCTCGGTTCTTCGGGATACAGGAAGTAACACGACGGTTGTGCGACGTTCCCTCGTGCCCGACGAAGTGCTGACAGGAGCTATGACGACAGTATATTTAGCCGATGGGAGCAGAATAAAAGTTCCCGAAGCAAAAGTGGAGATATTTTCGCCCTATTTTTCTGGCACGGTGATCGTTAAATGCATGACTTCCCCATTGTATGACGTCATCGTGGGAAACGTGCCAGGATCCCGTGATCCCAATGATCCAGATAGCAGGTGGAGCGAGGGACTGTCGGAAAGGAAGACGAAGTCTAAAAGCGTCAAGGAGAGATTAGGGGTGATGAAAGCAGATCGCTACGAGAAACCAATGATCAGCGTAGTCAAGAATTCAAGTACTTCGTTGGATTCGGTGAAAGCAACCGCTTTGAATATCAACCAACGAATCCTCAAGATTGAGCAGGCGGAGGACAAGAGCCTAGATCTCTGTAGGAACAAAGTTGGGCAGGTGTTTTTTGGGAGAGGATCGACAGAATATTCGTTTGTTATGCAAAAGGGAGTTTTATATCGCCATTATCGGTTATCCTCCGGCAAGATAGTACAGCAGGTAGTTGTTCCTCGCAAACTGCGGAGCCAAGTACTGCAGCTAGCTCATGAAAGTCTGATGGCGGGCCATCAAGGCATCAAGAGGACAATTGACCGAGTACTAGGATCATTCTATTGGCCAGGAGTTCAGGAAGAAGTAAAGAGATACGTGCGATCCTGTGACACTTGCCAAAGAGCATATCCAAAAGGTAAAGTAGGCAAGGCGCCTCTGGGCGTAATGCCGTTGATCGACACCCCTTTCGAGCGAGTGGCAATCGATATTATCGGTCCTTTAAAACCTGTGTCGAGAAACGGAAACCGCTACATATTGACCATGGTGGACTTCGCCACGCGCTACCCGGACGCGGTGGCCCTGCCAGCAATCGATTCGGCGACAGTAACAGAGGGCCTGGTGGAGATGTTCTCACGCGTAGGATTCCCGCGTGAAATTCTATGTGATCAAACATCTTGTTTTACTTCCGAACTGATGAAAGAAGTCAACGAGTTACTGGCCATTAAGCACCTCAGTTCTACACCTTATCATCCTATGTGTAACGGGTTGGTGGAACGATTTAACGGTACGTTAAAACAGATGTTGCGGAAGCTCTGCCAGGAGGAACCAAAATCCTGGGATCGGTTGCTTGCCCCACTCCTTTTTGCCTATCGTGAAGTGCCTCAGACCAGCACGGGATTTTCTCCCTTCGAACTTATTTACGGGCGTGACGTCAGAGGACCACTTAGTTTGTTAAAAGAATTATGGATTGGAGAACACATCGGCGACGAGGCGAAGACAACTTACGGATATGTATTGGATCTGCGAGATCGTCTTGAAAAAACACTGCAGTTGGCTCATGAGAACTTGACACGAGCAAGAAAATCACAGAAGCAATACTATGATCGGCGAAGCACGAAACGTCAGCTTGAAGTAGGCGACCGGGCCCTTATTCTACTCCCTACTACGGAAAATAAATTACTCATGCAATGGAAAGGACCTTTTAAGGTCACAGGGAAAAAGGGCAGTCATGACTACTGGTTGGACTTGGGACGTGACACCAAGTTGTTCCACATCAACATGTTAAAGCGTTACGAGGATCGCGAACCGGAGAGGTTTACACAAACAGCGTCATTCGTAGTTTGAACAGTAGGGTCCTGAACAGTTTGAATAGTAGGAACACTTGAACAGTAGGGTCCTGAGGTGGAGCCTGGCATTGCAAGAATACTCATTTAGCATTCAGCATATAAAAGGGTCGGAGAATACCGGTGCGGACTTCATGAGTAGATTGTGAGCCAAGAGTTCGGACTTCATGCACTGTGATATTGGGTGTTGGACACTCGAAGTATGTCAGTGTATTTAACGGTGTTCTTGTGTATTTAGTAAATATTGGACCTCGACATGTGAACTATACAGAGGACATATACAGTGAAGGGGCTTACAGACCGCGCACGTGTCAGCAGTTTTTTTTTTTTAAAAAAGAAAAAAAAACTCATTTAAGGGGGGGCTTTTGTGATATGTGTCGTGCGCGAAGCTTCAAAGTGCGCGCCATTCAAAATGCGCGCCATACAAAGTGCGCGCTTGAAGCAGACAACGACGAAGGTAGCACGAGCGCTGAGTAGCGTGGCGGCGAAGGTACGAGAAGGGACGAGGAAGACGGGGCTCTCGACTCGGCCGTTGGGTTCCGGACCCGAGCCTAGTAACAGTCGAGCCCGGCCTACCTGCCACGTTCTACCTGCCACGGCCGTGCGTCGCTGACGTGCTGCGGCTTCAAAGCATCCTGTGCTTGAGGACACGCGGAGCTGTCGGGCTACGGGCACGAGTTCCAGCAGAGGTGTCCGGCCGGGACGCGGCCGGTGGTAGTGCCTGGTCTACCGTGCCAACTGGTCCACCTCGTCTACCGTGCGAGCAACGCGGAGCTGTCGGGCTACGGGCACGAGCTCCAGCGGATGTGTCCAGCCGCGACGCGGCTGCGGTGGCGGAGCCTACCCATCAACTAGTCGCCTGGTTGACCGTGCGGACAACGCGAGCCAGCTCAAGACGTAGCAACGAACCTCGGTGAGACCGACCTCATGTCTTGTGTCCATGCTAAGAGGAGGGACGGTTAGCTTAGGACTTTGATAGTTCACAGAGACAGTGAAGGATTCTTTAAATAGTCTGTCCATGTTATGTGTGTTCGTTTTTTGTGTGTATAAAGTGTGGCGTACAAACGGCCTCGTCTTTTCGTGGGAGTCTGGGGCGACGGCTCGGACACCCATTAACTAAGAACCTGCAATGTAACAGAATCCCTGTTTTGTATCATAAAGTTCCACATCTAGCGCATGGGACAGATAAAAAAAAACGTAAAATAATATTGTTAAAAAGAGCGAAAGTGCTCTATTGACGGTTTCGTAATAGACGCCGTCGCTATATAGCACTTCCTCCAACCTCGCAACGTCGGTTCTTTTCAAAGTCGCTTTCATCGCATTGAAATGGCGCACGACTTTTTGACCCACGAGCTTGCGCAATGGGAAAAATTAATTACGCGGTCATGAATGACACACGGGGAGCGTGAATTCGTAGAGGCCGTTAAACGTAAAAAAATAAAAAAAAGTAAGCTAGGATCAGTGGGCTTTCAGCGCCGTGGCGTCAAAAAACCCTTGCTTTCACTCTCTATCTCGCTCTCCAGACATCTCATCATCCTCTTTATCTCTCCATTTCCTCTCACTGCCTCTTTTTTCCTTCTCCTCTGAGTTTCTTTCGATCTCTCTCTTCCTGCTTGACATTTCGCAAAAGGGGGGGGGGGGGGCACGAGACGCGTGTGTAGAGTTATATTACGTACAAAAATAAGGAACTGGCTCGACCATCAACGGCGCCACAGTGCATGATGTGTTCGTGGTTCCAAGGCCAGCTAGCTAAGCGCGGCCTGCCCGTGCTCGCCCTTTAGAAGGCAACGGCGGGCGCACGAACGGAAGTCGAAACGGACGGCCGCTGCACCACTCGGCGGTGAATGGGTGTTGACGACGTCCCGGTCGCGTCGAACCGTTGAAAGGGATAGCCTTGATTGAGATGGATGCCGCCGGACGCCCGCGTGTATTGCGCACGAAACCCGTCCCGCGGTCTTGCGAGGTGGACGAGTTGCGATTCCCGCGAGCGAGCGTGAAGTGGAAGACACAAGCACGAAATGAAGATCACGTGGTCATTAATGCGTTTGCCTAAAATTACTGATAGGTAAAAGCCATCTTCTTTTTTTTTCTTTATTTTATTTTATCTGAGTCAATGATATGATTCCTGCCGCACACTCCTCACACTTTTTTTTAGCTTACTGCACCTAGCGTAATTTCGAATAATATCTGTGTCGTTGGACGACGTCATAAATTTTGGCGGTTCAGAAAGTTTTTAAAAACTAAGAATGCGTCAGACTTAACCACATTTAAAGAATACCGCAATAAAGTGAACGCTTTTATCAAGAAAGAAAAAAGAAATTACTTAAATCAACAATTTCATGCAGACAACTGCAAAGGGAGTGCAGAACTGTGGAGGAAACTTAACGCTTTGCTTCACAGGACACCGATCTCTCCTGTGGTTGCTGAAATAAATATAGATGGTCGAGCGGTTACAGATATAGAACTCGCAGAAAGATTTATTCATTTTCTCACAAACGTTGCACAGCGGACGCAAACAGCGCAGACAGCTATAACTGACGCAATGACAAGACAGACAAAGAACATCTTTCTTCGACCAACCGATGAACAAGAAATAGTTTCAATTTTTTCCACGCTAAAACAGAGCAGCGCTTGTGACATAGATGGTATTCAGATTTCCCCGATCAAACATGCAATCGATATCATAGCTCCCGTGCTCTCTCGCATTTATAACTTGTCCCTATCAACAGGCTGTTTCCCAAAACAAATGCAAACGTTCGTTGTCAGCGTGTTATATAAGAAATGAGACAAGAATGATCTTACGAACTATCGGCCCATTTCTATATTACCCATATTTTCGAAAGGCTTGGAGAAAATTATTTTTAAAAGACTTATGAATTTTTGTATGAAGTTTAACATAATATCCCAGTCTCAACATGGTTTTATGAAGGGCAGGTCGACGGAGACTGCTTTACTAGCTCAGAAAGAAATAATCCTTAAATCGTTTGAGAGTAAAGAACTTTGCATTGGTGTTTTCATAGATTTTTCTAAGGCTTTCTACCGTCTCTGTCATCCTACTTTATTTGAAAAATTAGAAATATATATGGTGTTCGCGGCATTCCACTTTCCCTCTTGAAATCTTACTTCAAGTACCGCTCACAATGTGTAAAAATTAAGGATTCATTTTCTTCTCTCCAGGCAATAACCACAGGGGTTCCGCAAGGTAGCATTCTAGGACCGCTGCTTCTTAACCTATACGTAAATGACATTGTCAAGGTCAGTGACAAAGCTAAATACATAATATACGCGGATGACACCAGCATTTTCTTTACAGGTAACGACATGACTGCCATGACCACACTTATAAACACTACGCTAGAAAGCTTAAACACATGAAGTGAACGAAATTCATTACTTATTAATATCAACAAAGACAAAAGCTGTAGTTTTTCATTCGCAGAGACTGATTTCCTTAGACAATAGATTACGTATAGGTAGCGCGGCTGTTGAAATCGTAGAAACCGTTAAAACATTAGGAGTACTTTTTAATTGCACAATGTCGTGGGATCCTCAGATTAATAATCTAATTACCAACCTATCAAAATGTGTGGGCATACTTGCACGAATGCGTTATTTTCTTCCAGTTTCTGTTAAACTAACACTTTATAACAGCTTGTTTTTGTCGCATGTAAATTATTGTCTTTTGGTATGGGCAAGTACGACAGCAACCAACATAAATAAAGTATACAGACTACAAAAAAAAGCGATCAGGTTTATAGCAAATGTCGACTACTATGCACACACAGATGAACTGTTTCAGCGCTATAATATTGTCCCAATTCACAAATTTTACGAGTATTCCCTAGCAATAAGATATAAGCAATCTCTTTTTCATAACAATCGTGCCTTCTTAGATATTTTTTAACTGGAAACGCATGCTAATCCGTACCCTACTCGTCACCAACAACATTGGAACCTTTCATTCTGCAGAACAAATTTTGGGCAACAAATGTTATGTTTTAGTGTTCCTTTGTTATTAAATAAATTACTGGAGGCAAAAATAATCCTCGAGAAATGCAGTGCACGTGACATTAGGGAAGTGCTTTTATCGTGAAAATCGAGAAAATGGTGGTCCAGGCATTCATGGAACTGTCTATATATGTATATGTGTGTGTATATATATATATATATATATATATATATATATATATATATATATATATATATATATATATATATATATATATATATATATGTGTGTGTGTGTGTGTGTGTGTGTGTGTGTGTGTGTGTGTGTGTGTGTGTGTGTGTGTGCATATATGTGTCTGTATATGCATATGCATATATGTGTGTATATTTATGTGTATGTGTGTACACGCAATTTCTATGCATACCATTGCTGTCATATATATAGTATTTTGTATTCCGTCATATTTTGCATTGTACTTCGGAATTTGTGCCGAACTACTTACGCATATTAGTCTCTGTACATAGCATTACTGTACGTGCATCTTCCTACTTGTACTCCGCTAAACATCTCATGGCCTATGTTCGTCGCCTATATGTTCATGGCTTATGTTTCTTTACTCATGTCCACGTTGCTTGCCATGTATTAGGGAGGCTCGGGTTCTCCTCAAGTGACAAAACGTCACTTTTCTCCCGAGCCTGCCCTCATCCTTGGGATGAAATAAAATTGAATTGAATTGAATTGAATTGATGCACCTCATTGATGACATCATGTTATATTGATGTCCCGGGACTTTTGGTACGTTGTGGTCTTCCCGCCCACATTATATCGTGCGACTACATTCGCTCCAGTATCACGCGACTAATACTTTTCTGTTTCTTTTTGCATCAGTCGTGGTGACGTTTACGCCTCCGGCAAGGTCTCGCGAGATATCATCAGTTCTCGCTTCACTCTTCACTGCTTTGCGTTACTTAACCTTACCTTACCTTGCTTCGCTTTATTTATTTTGTTCACTTAATAAACATACTCACAACGCCTAACAGATAAAGTGGAGTGGTTCACACATACATTACGCAATGTCAGGCAGCTTGAAAAGATGAGTTGTCCGGATTACGCGCATGCTTCAACTTCTCATACGCATATATTTATTTTCCCATCCTTGCCTCTTCGTCCCGTCTGGTTCCACGTTCACGTGTTTGTTTGTTTTTTCCTGAACATGAATATTCGCTTCGTACACACCCTCTCTCTCTCTCAATCTCACTCTCTCTGTCTTGGCACATGATATGATATTTGCCTGGCCGCGAAAGTGGTCCAGCAGGCACTCAGTTCGTGCTCCCCGTCAGCCCCTTGTCACCGTCCTGCAAGCTTGACAGAGGGACAGGAAGAGCACGTCAATAACTGTCCGTCACTTACGTCCACCGCTAAGCAGCCGCTCATTCTTCTCCATCCTTTCTGCAAACACATTTAGCTCCGGTGAAGGCTCAAGCAAGCTTCGGACAGCGAATGGCTGTACGTGAAATGTTACCCCAGTTTGATTTATTTTGTGGAGAAAATGGCTCGCTTGGCTTCATTCACATTATGTTTCAGACATGTTTTTAAAAGTTCAATGATGCAAGGAAAAAGCATAAAATATATCTACACCATCAGAGAAGGAGAACAAATATTGGAGAGAAAATAGAAGCCGGCACGCAATATTAAAAAAAAAAGGCGCGCTTCTGCGAGAACTGTTCCAGCCATGCTGCTGTGTTGCTGCTCGCCCGCCGCTGACTTTCAAAAAAAAAAAGAAATTGATGTTATGGTACGTTCGAATGCAGGAACAACAATTAAGCACTCTTCGTGCATGTTGAATCCCACGTGACCGAGCGAGGATGCAGATAACGTGCACGGTGTCCGTTATTTTGACTTCCATTGTCGTGTTGGTCCTTCCTTTTGTATAGACAAATTTCTTTAACAAACCGAGCCTTAAAGCGCGTGTAACTTATCTTTAATTTTTTAAGATGTCATGAGCCAACGTAAGCACATCGCCTTGATTTCTTTTTTTTCTAAAGGATGCTACGTCGACGGCCTTTACGTAGTAGAATGCGGACCCACGGAAAATTTTTCACGCTTGGCACAATATATTTCTTGTAATTAGTCGTTCATTAGCTCCAGTACCAGGTACCATAATCCTTTTTTCATTGGGTCGTGCGTATTTATCCCTGACAAACATTTAACAGAGATAATGTTTTTTTTTGTCCGTTCCGTTTTTGTTGCGTTCAATGAAACACCTGCCCCGCCGCGGTGGTCTAGTGGCTAAGGTACTCGGCTGCTGACCCGCAGGGCGCGGGTTCGAATCCCGGCTGCGGCGGCTGCATTTCCGATGGAGGCGGAAATGTTGTAGGCCCGTGTGCTCAGATTTGGGTGCACGTTAAAGAACCCCAGGTGGTCTAAATTTCCGGAGCCCTCCACTACGGCGTCTCTCATAATCATATAGTGGTTTTGGGACGTTAAACCCCACATATCAATCAATGAAACACCTCTGTAGATATGAAATCGGACAAGACCAAATATTTGTGTGCAGTACAGCATAAAAGTGCCCTTGCATAAAGACATGGTAGTGCCGACAGGATTTTGGATGAGAAGAAAAGTCCAAGACATACGGTATAGTCCATTAATGAGACGGCAACAATAACTTCTACTACTACTACCACCACTTCTACTACTACTACTACTTCTGCTACCACCGCTACCACTACCGCTCCTGCTACTACTACCACCACAACCAACACCGCTACCACTCCTACTAGTAATCGTGGTACACTCAGCTAAGCTCACCTTCTACATTCAATACTGAAACCTTCCTGGTGAATATCGTGTTTTTTTTTTTTCAAAGAACAAAGTGGGTTGCCAGACCACACTCCCCAACAGTTACCAAAGTAACAGTTAAGCAACAGTTACCCAAAGCAAGAATATAAATACGTGCAACGCAAGGCAGCTACAAAATATGCTAGTTGACAAACGAGGCCGTAAAATCATGCACTAACGCGATAACCGCTCTTCAACGAAAACGCGACCCCCCTTTCCAGATATCCCACGCAGGCACTTTATTTATTTTTTTTATTTATTTATTTATTTATTTATTTATTTATTTATTTATTTATTTATTTATTTATTTATTTATTTATTTATTTATACTGTCAACCCTCACTTGAGGGTCATAACAGGGAGGGAGTACAATAGTAAGCACAAACAGAAAACCAAAACAACTGGCACTCAAATAGCAAAGCAAACAAGAAACCGAAATTGACAGAAAATTGTCATATATTACCGTGAAAGTAAGTGCAGCGAATAGAGGGGGCGTCTTCTAGTTTGTTCTTTGAGGTTTTTGCGTAAAAAACATCCGCCCCCCGCTTCTTTGTCGCAGGTTTCTCGAAGATGTATCAAGAAAAAGTGAAGGCTCTGAGTGTGGCATTCAAAAGACGAACGGGGAAAGAAGAAACTTGAGATATCGTGACATTGGAAAAGAACGCACGGAACAGAAAAAAAATAATAAGGCTAAGCGACATCGAATGTCACACGCAAGCCTGATCCGGGTAAGACTGAGCGAGAGAAAAAAAAAAGTTGTGTCGTCAAACCACTGATAGCACGCGCGCGGAAGCGAGGATCGTATGAATCATTAATTTATGCCCCGGATTCACGAGACTGCTTAAAAGAGGGTGAGGGATGATAACAACATCTCTTATCCTTCTTTTAAAAAGGGGGAGGGGGAGAAAGTGATACGATGCACGCTTTCTCAGCACCCCCCCCCCCTAATCCACGCCCCATTTCCAAACAAAAAAAAAACTTTGTCCCGCTCCCCCCCCCCCTCTAGGAAAGGGGCATAGATCGGGAGGGGGACGAATTTTTGTTCAGGTTTCGTGGACGTCGAGAAGTAAAGCTGAGAGCCGATCTGAAGTGATCCCTCACTTCCTCCGCATTGCCCGGAGCGCAGTGCAGCAGTTGCTGACCCCCCGGTATACCGCCGGCTGCTTGGACGAGCAATGGCAATTTCAGCGGCGTTTAGACAATAGGTCCTAAGGGGCCCGTTAATGAGGCGAGTAGCTATACCGTAGGAATCTGTACGTCCACGTGGCGTGCGAAAGCCGCCTCGCCACGCTAGACTGGAGAATTTATAACCCGTGAAGAAAACTGGCGATCCAAGGAGTCGAGAAGCGTATAAAATGCAGAAACCCTAGCGCTGTATATACCCCCGCGATGCCTCTCCCCCCCCCCTTTTTTTTCTGTGGCTAACTATCACTTCAACTCGGCTATCGGTTATATTAACCTTTGTTTATTCTTCGTTTATACGGTCTCCCCTCGGGCGCTCTGAAACAATGTGGACGAGATAAGAAGACGGGTGTGCTACTGGCGTTATCATTAAAAGTGTGAAAAGCCAAAAGTTCCCCCCGAGGCTTTCAGTGTCTGCTAGTGTGTGCGCCGTAACATAAACTTGCGCGATGGGGGCTGCTGCTACACCTCACTATAGGCGACGCGGCATAATGTCGAACAAAAGTTGCTATACCTGCCTAAGCGACAAAGAAAAGTTGCGTTATTTGTTGCCAGCCAAGTGTGTGCCTATAATTACCGCTGATAAGCTACAGCGCTTCCAGAAGGAGGCCTTCCTTATCATCGCTTTCTCGCGTACCCACGGTGTTTCGCATTCCTTCGCTTTTTCGTTGTTCGGAGCGGTGTTATCGGAAGAATCACAGGGGTACAGGCTTCATCTAATGGTTCATTCTGACTTTATTTCATTATGCGTAACCTCAATGTGAAACAGGTAACCGAATGCGGTTGTCAGACGACCTGTCGCGAGTGGTGTTACGAGCATGTATCCATGAACGTTCAAAATGTTTTTTTTTTCTTACCTCTTGTACATTCAATATTTCTTTTTTGCATTTCGCCCGGTTAAGAGAATTGATGATTATCTGTTACTCGATGTGCTATCCGGCGCTAATCTTTTTGTCTTGTGCATTATTACTCAATTCAATAACAATAGGAAAGAAATAAAAAGAGAGAAAAATGTAGGGAAAAGTTTAAGGAAAAATCGGCATAACCCGTCTCCTTAAAAATCGACGTTATGCGAAGCATGCGGAGGGAACCTAGTTGCAATTTTTTTTATTGTGCGACACGTCATGAAATAACGTTAAGTATATGTAAAAATGTTGCACGCACAGACATGTGTTGAAGTGTTCCAGGTGTTTATATAACCAGTTGTTTGCACTTGCGCAACGATGTCAACTGGAACATTAGCAACACCAGAAGCTGATATGAAGTGATGATGCTCGCGAAGATGTTGGCCCTGGAAGCTGCTACGTAAATCAACGTCAGCGCATGGCACCTAACCACAATGGACGATAACTCGATGTGACGGCTGCAGGTATTAAAGGAGTGAATATGTATTTTTATAAAATTAGGTGGGCAGCACTGAAACCACTATTGACGTTTCACGAAGATTAGCGTCTATTTGAAAAGTAGTTCCGAGACCTAGCGTAGCTCTGCGGTAGAATGCTCGACTGCCATGAAAATGCTTGGGTTCGATTCCTGCTGGGACCCTGAAATTCATTTGCATTCATCGGGGGGTCAACGCTGCCTATGTCAGGTTTTTCTTAACACTGACATTTATTCTAAGTCATCGTTGGGCCGACGCTACCGATGTCGGGTATTTCTCAACGCTTACGCGTTGAAATTGCCTATGTGTGTTCTCGTCGTTCCTAGATACTAAGTGTCAATCACCTGTGGCACATACCCACATACCAGCGGCACATACCCGCCCGTGCGTATGCGCCGCTGTCTGACTGGACGTGTTGGACGACGTACGCGACTGGATTGTGAGATTCTTTATGTCTCAACCAGCGCGTCGTCTTCCTCAAACCATCTTACCCTCCCATGTTAATTTTGGTTCACGCCAAGTTAAGGGGGTAGCCACGAGAGCACCCAAACGTAAGTGGCTAGATAATCTATCTAGCCGCTCAAAGTCGCTGAAGTTCGCTAATAAATGCTTCGCATTTAATGAAATGCAGAAAACTGGCACACTATCAAGATTCCAACACTACAAGTGAGGAAAAAATTCACTATTCGGACATTCATGTATATATAATAGTTGAGCGAAATTCAACACGTGGGCGACCATGTCACATGATGGAAATCAAGTGTTAGATATAGATAACAAACCGCTTAAGCAGGTAGCTAGCTTTTTTCTTAATACTCCTGACGTGATGATGAATTAACCTAAACTTTCTTCATGAACCTCACAGGCAGGGCCATAAATCTGGGGTGGGGGAGGGGACGTGGTGGTTTTGATTTTTTTCCAAGATATTTTTTTCTTCTAACGATCCGGGTAATACTAAAATATTCATAAGGCTTCACAGTGACTATACCAATTCCCAAAGCTAGCCGTTCCACACACTACCCCTCTCCCCCCAAAAAAATTCCTTGGTACAGCCTTCTTGACAAGATTTATAACGTAAAGCGACGAGTCAATGTAACACATGATTATCAATAAGTGATAGTTCGTATACATCGCCACACATCATTAACAAGTTGCGACAGTCATCTCACCGTTCAAAAACGACCGACGAAAGAGTTCCGACAACGACAGACCTCGCAGCGGCGAACGATGAGAAAGTGCGCATTCAAAATGCGAGTAGTCTAAACTTGTCTGTATGGGTGTCACTCGGTGTTCTCGTTGAAACGACATCGCTTCTCAATAGCATCGCTACCGACAGGTCCTGGTGAGAGACAAGAAAGGATTGAAAGGAAGTTTTCAACGTAGTATCATGTCTTTCGACGACAAGCTATGTCAGGCAGTAAACGCACAATCGACGAAATCGAGCGAGAATTCAGGGGGAAAAAATTTGGCAATACAATCGAAGTGATGCCGCAGACAACGGACCAAGTGCGAGAGGTTTGAAATTTGATACAACAGCCGCCTCATGGAGCTCGCGACGAAGAAGGATAGGTTATGAAAGCGAAACTCGCAAGGATGGACAGCAGAACAGCAGTGTAAAGAAAGAGCACAATCTCATCTTTTAAAGAGGCGAAGCCCTCACTCGCGTCGCAAATCGACAAGACGATGCGGACGGGAACTGCCGCTGGCTTTCTATACCCACTCTCCGCCTGCCCCGGCCGCGCCTCGCGTACTGTGTACTATGAACGACGAAGGCGATGAGGCGATGAATGTGACAGGCGCGGCGACAGCGCCTGACAATGGGCGACGGCCTCCGCTGGCAGCGGAGGCGCGTAGAAGAGAAAAAACGCGGGCGCGACTTCAACGCACGCTCGCCGCTACGTGATCGCACTGTTGCTCTGGGTGGCGTTAGATATAAAACAGGCGGAAAACGAATGAAGGAGGTTTCGCTAAAAATTGGTCAGACGGTCGCAATCATGGAATTCGGTGGATGTAAGAAGAATCTAGTTGCCTCGAGCATGGGATGAGACTGTGCTGTGCGGTTTCGGTAATAGCCAAGTTGCGTGTGCAAATGCGAAACCATGAGGACAATGAAGTCAATGAAGTCGATCAAGTCGTGTTTCCCGTGGTATTAGCTGTTCGATCCTTCCTTGCTTTCAATTTTATGGGCGAAGGTCTTTAGAGGCGAGCCATGTCCCCTGTCCGTCGGCGTGACACGCTACAGATATCCATATGAATATGGATATTCATATGGATATTCATATGGAATATTATATGGAATATATATGGATAGTACATGGAATATAAAGAGATATTCATATGGATAACTACATGCATAATCCATATGGGCATCTCAATACCACATGCGCATTGTGATTATTAAACAAATTTGTACAACTGTACACACTAGTTGCACGTCTTTGCACGATCAAGTTGGCAATGTAGGGGGGTTAATGATCCACCGGAGCTTCACCCACTGGTAATCATTCCCTTTGTGAATATTCCGTGATTTTTTTTCCTTTTATTTTATTGTTTGTTTATTCAATTTTTCTTGATTTATAGATTTTTGAAGCTATCGGCGAAAAGTTACAATCCGCAGTCTTGGCCAAACCTCCAGAGCGGGTTATGTGAAGGGCTCCGCGTTTCCGGAGTTTTTATTTAATCTCGGTGGATGTTATCCGGAGTTTATTAATTCTTTTTGTTAGAAAGTTCGGTGTTACTCGAAATCTATTTCTCTTATATATCCAATTCTCCGAAATTCGGTGTTTACATTATAGGTTGTTGCGGTATCTTCTTATTAATTTTATTTCCAATGAATAGAACACTGCATTATTGCCTATAAATTCTGTTTTGCCATCCTTCCACTGTGTATCACTTCCTGCTTATTTACCTTCTTGATAAGACTGTTAATGTGCCCTACTGTAAGCACGCGAAAGTACCTTTGGAGGGAGCAGGAGCTAGTAGAGCTGCTTCTCAGCTTTTTCTCCCAGCCTCCCTCATGGTCGAAATAAAGGACCTATTTATTATTATTATTATTATTATTATTATTATTATTATTATTATTATTATTATATTATTATTATTATTATTATTATTATTATTATTATTATTATTATATTATTTATTATTATTATTACTATTATTATTATTATTATTATTATTATTATTATTATTATTATTATTTCCGATGCTCCAAAATCTCAGATGACATGACATCTCAACACGAAAAACATGTGAACACACGAAGTGTATTTTAGATGTTTAGAAGGTGCCACCACCGGCGTGAGCACGCGAATAGGGTGGAAAGGGGCAGCGATGGAAATTTGGCCATTCTTTGCCATGAGTGTGGGTGCAAACCGTTGTATACTACGCGTGCGCAGAATTAGCCTTCAGGGTGGCGCGAAGGTTTGTCGCAGTGCCCCCCTCCCTATTATGTGAGTGTATGAGACTAACTTTGCAAACTCCCCCCCCCCCACCTGAATCGCAGCACCCCTTTTCCTATTATATCAATGTATAGGGTTGACTTATGCATCCCCCCTCTTCTGTTACCGGTGGGGGGGGGGGGTTACTGCGAGGACATCGTCACATTCTCCTTACTTTTCTCTGAGTTCAATTACACAAGTGCGAACAAACCGTTCCTTTCTTTCCGCCAAACTATTGCTCAAGGTTTATTGCATCAGGTTGATTGATTTGTGGGGTTGAACGTCCCAAAACCACCATATGATTATGAGAGACGCCGTAGTGGAGGGCTCCGGAAATTTTGACCACCTGGGGTTCTTTGACGTGCACCCAAGTCTGAGCACACGGGCCTACAACATTTCCGCCTCCATCGGAAATGCAGCCGCCGCAGCCGGGATTCGAACCCTTAATGCATCAGGTTGACCCCGAGTGCAACAAAGAAACAAAAAAATATAGGATCACTTTTCCTATTGAAGAAATGAGGGCTACTCCTTCTTTCTCGGAATCGCATTGCTCAATGAACTCTACCAACCCTCTCTTTCCTCCATGCCTGGCATTGGGCCTAAAACCCCGCAACACTTCAGTTGCAACAGGCAACAACAATGAAACAATGAAATGCTTTGTTAGCGCTTTCCTTTTTGCCTAAATGTGCAACGTTTCTTCCATTAAATTTTCAGCTTATACACTCTTAATTAGGTACCATGTAGCGTCCGGTACATAAACGGCACATTTTCATTTCAGTGCGCTAAGTACCGCGTATAAATCGGTCTTTCACCTGCCATCGTGCGTGACAACGCTTGTGTCACGTGCTTCCTCGTTCAACGTGCGTTGCGCGCGTTGACCGTCATTAGCATGTTATAACTAGCCCAATTCGCTGCAATAATTCGATAAATATAGCAACTTCAAATTACATGGTAACATATAGAAAAACAGCTCAGAAACAACGAGGAAGCGACAGAAATAATAAACGAGACAGAGCGTTGTCTTGTTTTTGCTGTCTCTGCTTTGTTGTTCTAGCGCTGGTGTTTTTTTTTTATTACTATGAGTGTTTACCGACCAGTTCAAGTTCGCACGAACCCTCTTGAATGACAAGTGACTTCGATAAAAGATCAGAGTGCCATATCAAGTGCACGATTTAGACAGCATCCGTTAATGGAAAACGGCGGATATACAAATAGGTATGTGACCAGTGCACCTTCAAGGATCTCGTTTGCGTACACCCACATATCTGGTCGCTCGCCATAGCGCCAGGTTTTTCGCTCACAACATTACCACCTAAATCTCTAGGTCGTTAAAGCTTCGCTTAAAATATTTTGAAAAATAAGAACGTTACGATAGCTCATGGAGAAAGGAATGAGAAAGGAAAGAAAGGAGTGGGCATTAAATCCCACGACTAAAGCCCACTGTGTCGGCCGAATTCGTGATGAAAACGTCAGAGCGTGCGGTAGGTTTTAGTACACTCGGTGGCGTTCCGTTTTTTTAACCTCCTTCGTGAGCCGAACCGGTATGCGCCCAACAAGCGCGTTTCGGTTAAAAGTTACCGGGCGCCATATCCCGAAGTCTCGGTAAGTCTCGTTGCCTGCGTGATCTTGACGCAAAAAGGTCATGTTTTGTTTGGGCTGACACTGCTGGCTCCGAAAACGGGTTGTATTGCCAATGTTGGCGGCGTGACGTCACGATCCCTCCTTTCTTTCTTTTCTTTATGCGATGATAATACGACCGGCATGATATTTTTTCTTACCTTTTTCTGTATTTCATCCCACACGCGCTGAAAAAAACAATTCCTGTATTCGTGCAAAGCCGTTATTCAAAGTCTAACACGCCAGCTCGACCACATGCACAGCCTTCAAACAAAAAAAGAAAGAAAAAGAAGTGAACTCACAGGATCAACGACCAGAATATCCCCGATACATCCCCGAGTAAAGCTTTTTTTTTCCACGCCATAGTCTAACCGAGAAGGCTGATAATTTATCTCGCGACAGCGATACGGCGACGAGGCGTGATCGAGAGACAGCAGGATAAGACCAGCAGCAGCAGCCAGCGGCGGCAATTTCCCAAAAGCTATACAACACAACAACGAAGCGAGGATAAGGAGGACCCGGCCGTATAAGTAAAGCCCTTTCGCCGTCGTCGTCGGCGGTGGCGCCTCCCGCGATGGGCTTAGAGCGATCCCGCGAGACCTGACTGACGGGAAATGGCGAGAGGCTCCGCCATCTTACGACACTCACACAGAGCGCGCTGACGTGGATACAGAGAGGATTTGGTAACGACCAATCGCGTTCCTCTCTTTTTCCTCTCGCAGTCACTCTCTAACTTTTACTTCACTCTCAATATTTGGTTCACTCGAATGTTACATTCGTCTTTACGGACGCCGTAAATTCACCGTGCGTTAAGTTCACTATCAACGGGGCATTCTCGCCTCTATAATGTTACTCGATTTCGTTGTGAAAGTTCGTTGTCTTCATTTTTTGTTTCCGCAGTTTGGGAATTACAGCGGTCTTGATTCAGAATGTCCAGTTTCGTCTGCTTCTTTCTTCCCTCCTTTCTTTCTTTCTTTCTTTCTTTTTTCTTTCTTTCTTTCTTTCTTTCTTTCAATATTTATTTATTTCCTTCCTTCTTCCTTTATGTATTTCTTTTTTCTTCTTCTATCTATCTTTATATACAAAGGCATTCTAACCCACTCGATGCCACCCCGTGCGTTTCGCCCGCCCTCACTTTCAACGAAAATCTCGCGGCGGTCCACGTTTTCTTATTGTTTTTTACCACTTGGTCGAAGCTCCGAATGCGGGGGCGGTACGTTCCACGGTCGACTCATTTGCATACGATTTTCCTTTCCAGGCCGTCCGAAAAACAATCCATCCAATGACCCGATCATGCAGATTTTCGGCGCGCCACTGCGAGAACGGTTGCATTCATTTTGCTTGCTTAAGTCGGAAGACAAAAAAAAAGGAAAAAAGAAAGCGGAGACGGGTGAACCCCGAAGGGATAGCTACAAGTCGACTCGAAAATGGAGTGTGTTTTCCGTCCCAACTTTCATTTCTCTCGCACATTATTTTGTGTGTGTGCGTGTGTGTGTTTGTCGGAGAAGAACGGCCGACAACTCGCGTTTCGGATCTCGCATATTACGCCCGGAGCCCGCGAATGCGTCGCGATATTACGCTTGCTTGTTCCGAAACGCTTTATTCGTTTTATCTTCGGCCACATTTCGAAGACAGTCTCGTGTCCGACACAAATGAGATTGACAGTCTCTGCGCAAGGCCGCAAGCTAAAACACTCTCCTGTAAGCGTTGTCGTTACGGGCAGCAAAGTAACGAAAAATAACAGCGAAAAGAAACAGGCAGAAAAGTGACATCGTCACAGAGAGAGAGACCGAGGACCGTGACAGAGAAGATTGTACAACATTTATGCAGCCGAGCCAAAGCCGCGTCGCTGGGCCGCTCACTGGCAGGCAGGCAGACGGCGCAATCTTTCACCTGAGCCACGAAAACAAAGTCGAAAAGGCAAGGCGCTCATAAAGCAGCCTAGCGGGAGCAACGATGTAGTACGCATAGACAGAAAAAAGCAAAAAATTTACGCTTATAAAGAATAGGGAGAAAGAAAGAAAAAGGGGGGCGGGATGGAGCGCTAGATTTTTGGCAAACGCGAGGCAAACCCGATATTGGCCTCCGAGAGATTGTTCGTTGCGGCGCAGGACTTTGTAACCATTTAGGAAACGATAAAGAAGGAAATAGGATGAAAATTCGGGAAAGAATCAGAAGAGAAGATGTGGAAACGCGAGCGCGCGGGGTAGCCGGGGAGAAAAAAACAAAATGGCGAGCATCAGTCGTATATTGTTTCTGCCCGCCAGACTGCGTGGGAAGCAGTCGCCGGAAACCTCGCCGCCCGTTTCTCAACGCCACGGCGAATCTCGCGAGAGGGGAACGAGACAGGCCTCGGCTTGGGAGAACAAATGAGGGAACACAGTATATACCGACAACGGCACGCCAACGCCGCGCAGCGAGAAACAAAGTAAATGGGAGGAACGCCTGCTCCGGACACAGACAAGACGCGATAACCATGCACCATGGCACGTCCCGAAAATAAAAAAAAAGTGTGACGCTAATGTGAAACAAGAAGTAGGTTGCCTTCCATTGGTTGATTTTTTTTTTTCATTTTTAGGCAAATTGAAAATAACACGATGTATCGCGATAAAGATAAAACTATGTTTATGATCGCTACCGGAATGAGCAAACAAGGTTTAATAAAAGCCAGAAGATGAACCCAAAGATTGTGATCAAGAAAGAACTGTTTTCTGACTAGCACAAGAGAAATATAAGGCCAGGCAAGGGTGCCGCTCAAACAGCGATAAAGGCGAGGAGGGTTGATGATTGGTATGTGGGATTTAACGTCCCAAAACCACCATACGATTATGAGAGACGCCGTAGTGGAGGGCTCCGGAAATTTCGACCACCTGGGGTTCTTTAACGTGCACCCCAAATCTGAGCACACGGGTCTACAACATTTCCGCCTCCATCGGAAATGCAGCCGCCGCAGCCAAAGGCGAGGAGGGTGGAAAGCGAATTGGGGAGTGAACGTGGGATCCCAAGGTGATAATGGAATCCGCCACAAAGCGGGGATAACGATTCAACAAACAAATGGAAGCTGTGTATGCCGAGTCTCAGAGGCAGATTCCCCTTTCCGAGCACACGTGAATGCGATGGACAGAGCCAAAAGGACGGGCCGCAGACCACGTTAAGGCTACGGGATGATGCGATAGACCTGACATAAAAAATAAAAACAAGAAAGTGTGCGGAAGAAAATAAATCGGCAGTTTTTCGAAGTAGCAAAAAAAAAAAGGCTTATGGAACATCGGAGGTGTGCGCTATTGCCATTGAAGTACGAAAATTGAGAGCAATCGTTTTTTTTTTTTTTGCTGGATCTCACTCAGCTTGGTCGAATGGTTCGTTGATCTTCAGGTACTTGGAGCAATCCAGCCTGAGGAATCGTCCATGAGTCGGGTGGTGCCATGTCTGGGAAATTTATTAGCTCGATGAACTAGTAGATTTAGGAATATTTTAGGAGCATGTGAATAATGAAATGAATCAATAAAACTCACAATAAAAGGCCAGAAAAGTATATAAACAAATGTATTGGAAAAAGACACGCTCGAAAACTAGAGACAGAGCATTTTGTAATGGTGTTCCTGCAGATGTTAAACTGTTTTTTGTTTTTCACCTCGCTTGCTACACCAGGTATAGGGTGACTATATACTATGGTATCTACAATGATCACGTGCACTCGCACATAATACGTACATTCAAAAAATTGACAGATCTCATGTACAATGGGAATCGATGATATGCGAAGCACGAATGAGAAATGTTGATATGTCACTTTAACATCAGCACAACGTTACGAAGTGGAGGTAAATGACGCCGTACATGACTTCCGTGTCATGATTATCATGATTCGAAATGTCGTTTCGCTGCATCATCTATCCACGTCACGTGATACCAAACTTAGCGTATGTGGAGCTAGCGAAACGGTCGCGAGCACACTATGAGCGTGGTATGTTGTCGTGTTCTTACATGACAAGCGTGTCAGGATTATCATGTCTGCACCAGTCATATATTTTATCATCCACTGATGTCACGTAACGCCCAATTTGGGATATGTGGAGCTAGCAAAATGGCCGCGAGAGCATCCTGAAGGGCCCAATATACTCCAATGTAGCATTGACGCGCGAGCACGCTGGGCACAGCGACGCTACGTTAGCAAAAAGCGGGCACTCTGTAGTATGACGCCAGGCGCGACCAGCGTCCGTCGGAGCGGCCCGATTGCAACCGGCGCGAAATGCGACATGCTGCATTTCGCGCCGATGCGTTACCCAGGCAACACTGCGTCTCCCTATTTTCGTGACGGGGGGACGCTGGACGCGCTGAAACGCGCATGCGTCAAAGCAACGCAGCGTGGGGCGCGCCTGCGAGTATATGGTAGAACCGGCGCTTGGCGTAGCAACATCGGCGTGACGCGACACAATGAACGCCAGCGAGCACGCGCACCGCGTCACGTCGAAATGTATTGATGCCTTGGCTGTGGCATGTAGTCATGTTCTCACATGACACGCATCTTATGATTATCATGTTTGCAGCAGTCACATACCTTCGTTATCCATTCGCTTACTGTAATACCAACTTTGGTATATGTGACGCTAGCGAAACAGCCGTGAGCGCATCATGAGCGTGGCATGTAGTCATGTTCCTACATGACACACATATCATTATTTTTATGTTATGGTCTGTCGCTCGTGTTCGCCATGCAATCATGCCATACCATACCAGTTTTGCAACGTGCCATGTGAACGAAACCACCGCAAGAGCTGCAGGACCATGAAATGTAAATCATGACATTCATGACATGCATGTCATGATTTTCATGTTATGACTAGTCAAATATGCTCGTCATACAGACATGTTGTGCAATGGCAAGTTTAGTATCTATACCATTATCGAAACGGCCAGGACAGCTAAAAGTCGTAGACAGACAGTGTTGCGCCTTTGGGTAGCGTGGTGCGGACTCGGGCCATCCGAGTCCCCGGAGAGGGCGAGTAGAGAAGCCGGAGAAGGAGAAAAAATGTTTATATACAGTATTTACATGGTAGCGTGGTACAACATGAAAAGAGAATCACCCCCCGAGCGCCTCTGCGCTAGCGTTTTTATACATCGTCCGCCTTCCCAAGATCCCTTGCAAGGAAAATTATGCGCAGGATACTCCAATGAGATCGTCGTCTTCCTCTCCGTCCCCGAAGAGGGAAAGCCAAACACCGCCTCCCTCTGAACCTAGGAAAGGGGGCAAGGCATGCCCAGTTCGCTGTTTGGTGAGGGAGACCCCACGCGCCAGCGTGGCACCACAGTGAGATGACGTGGAATCCCATGCGCAAAGTCGCTCCTTGATGCCGCCAGGTTGACTCAAGCAATGCAGAATACCCCGTACAGCTGCTGGGTCGACGCTGCTTCGGAGTGTTGCTCTCGGCTGCTGACAAAAGCTTGGCCAACGACTTTTGTGTCAAGAGGAGCCGGCGACGTGGTTTTTCCCGATTGTCCGCGTCCGTCGCCGTCCCGGTGCAGGGTTGACTCATCAACAGCTGCCAGGTGCCAGCAGGCCGCGAAGACCACGTGGAACTTGGGCGAGGCACAACAGCACCCCCGCCGCCAGATGATACATCGGGAGGTCGAGTTGTTCCATGCAGCTCGGCCGGATCGATGTCGGCGACGTTCCGGCAAGGCTCTTGCTTTCTCGAAGGGCCTGGTCAAACTGGAATGCTCCAAGAGCTGGCCTCTGCGCACCGCTTCGGTGAAAAGTGGGTGACAAGCTCCAAGAAACGATCTTTGTCAGCCACACACAATGCGACAAGCACCGCGTGCACGCCACTCTCATCGCCAGGCCTCAGATTTTACAAAGCAAACATCTTATCTTAATAACTTAAGCTCAAGGAAACAATGTGCATACTAATCGGGACAAGTGTCCAGTAACTCTTTCATACGTAATTCCATTTGGAATCGAGATAACATTATAATCAAGCTAAACAAGCAAACTGTAGAGCTCGGGACAACGAGGGAGTCAGTGAAAATTTCTCTACGCCCTCACTGTAACACATTGGAATAAAAAAAAAGAGTACACATAAACTAGGTAAAGGTAAACAAAAAATCAAACAAACCTTCCGCGTCTTTTGACGAGTCAAAACGCTCGACTTAGGGCGTCTGCATTTGTATGAAGGCCACCTCTCTTGTAGCGCACCTCGAAATTGTGCTGCTGCAGTGCTATGCTCCATCTGAGCAAACGACCATTCTTAGGTGACATTTGGTGTAACCAGGTTAGTGGAGAGTGATCAGTTTCTATAATAAACCTAGAGCCAGCAACATAGCAGCCTAGTTTTTGTACGGCCCAAACAATGCAAGCACATTCTTTTTCCGAAGTGCTATAAGCCTCTTCCCTGCTGCTCAATTTGCGACTCAAATACAAAACCGGCCGCTCCTCTCCACTCTGGTCCGTCTGACATAGCACTGCTCCTAAACCGCGTTCGCTTGCATCACACTGAATAGTGAAAGGTTTTGCAAAATCCGGTGCCCTCAAGAGGGGTTTCTCACTCAATGCGTGCTTCAGCTTCTGAAAAGCGTCTTCCTTCTTAGAGTCCCATTGAATGTTCACAGGTTCGGTCTTGCGTAAACTATCTGTCAAAGGGCTGGCAATCTCGGAGTAATTCGGGACGTAATGCTGATAGTAACCTGTGAGGCCGAGGAATGCTCTCATCTCGGTCTTAGTGCTGGGACGACGATAACCGACCACCGCGGCTACCTTGAGTTCGGACGGTCGACGACGCTCATTTCCTACAATGTGCCCTAAATAGCTTACTTCAGCACAGCCCAAATGACATTTCTCTCTCTTTACCGTAAGACCTGCATTTTTGATCCGTTCCAAAACCATCCGAACGTGTTCAACATGGTCTTCCCATTTGTCCGAAAATATCGCCACATCGTCTAGGTAAGGCAGCGCAAATTTCTCGAGCCCGTGGAGAACCTTATCCATCAGGCGGCTGAAACAATACGGCGCGTTCTTGAGCCCAAAGCTCATCATCAAAGGACGAAAAGTGCCCAGGGGTGAGATAAAAGCAGCGTATCGACTCGCGCGCTCTGTCAGAGGGACCTGCCAATACCCCCTAACAAGGTCTAACGTAGAAATGTATTTCGCCTTAGACACTGTCTCTACCCTCTCTTCAATGTTAGGAATAGGGTAAGTCTGGTCGACTGTTACAGAGTTCAAGCGGCGATAGTCCACGCATGGCCTTGGATCACGGCCCGGAATCTCAACCAAAATCAAAGGCGAGGTGAAATCACTGTCTGCTTCGATGATAACACCTAGGTCGATCATGCGGCGAATTTCGGCCTCTAGTATCTCTCTCTGTCTAGGTGACACCCGATACGGCTTACAGCTGATCGGCTTGTTAACCGTCAGCTCAATGTCGTGCTTAATCACATCCGTTTTGCCTGGCTTCTCGGAGAAAACGGTAGCGAATTCCTGTACTAAAAGCTCTAAATCTTCCTTTTGAGCCTTACTTAGGGTGTTCCCTGTGTCTACCCTGGTGACTGTCTAATAACTTGGAATTCTCGGGTTTCCAGTTATTTCTTGCAAACCTCTTGCGTCCCTGGTTTCCCGACCAGCTTTCTACCTTTTCACTTTTTTCCGAAGTTCGTGGTGTACTGCGGAGACTACGGCGTGAGCAGTAATCTTCGGCGAGTTCTGCTGCCCTGTTCATGTCTACGTCTTTCATCCTATCCTGCACCCAAAGCCTTACCCTCCTCGGGAATTCCCCGGTAAAACTGCTCAAGTACCATCAACTCAATGACCTTGTCAGGGTTGCCATAGACTTGCGCGCTTTTGAGCCACTCTTCAAAGTTGGCTCTAATTTGGTAGGCATAGTCTGAATGAGATTCGTTGCCCCTCTTAGAGTGCCTGAACCGCAGGCGGAAAGCCTCTGTCGATAGGCGATATTTTCGTAGCAATGCAGCCTTTACCCTGTCATACACCTCGGAGTCCTCTTTATTCATTCTTGCGATAACATCGGATACTTCGCCTGGTAGTACGCATATCAGTTTTTGTGGCCAAGTCTCCCTACTAAACCCTGCATTTTCGCATGCTCGCTCAAAATGCACGAGGTATAATGCAATGTCGTCACCCGCCTTGAAGGTGTGGATTAGATCCTTTATCTTTGATTCTCCATCCCCTGAATTTCAATTTCCCACGGACATACGAAGCTCAAGTTCTTTCAGACGGATTTCATGTTCTTTATTCTCGCGATCCCTCCTTATTTCCTCCTCTCTCTGTTCACGGGCTAAGCGCTCACGCTCCTCTTTCTTTGCCAAAATGGTTTCTCTGGCCTCAATGGCCTCTTCTAAACTCACTTCCTCTTTTCCCAAGTGCTCCAAAATTTGTTGTTTTCTTTTAACCGAGCCGACCGAAATATTCAGCTCCTGACAAATTTCGAGGAGTTCTTGGACCTTAAACTTCTCCATCTTAGATATGCACACCGTTTCTCTTCTAAGGTAATTTTGCCCACGAGCCACCCAATTCTTGGTCTGTGAATCAAAATTTACCAAAATCACCCTACCACGTTACCGACCATCTGCGCTAACGAGTCTGGCGAAAAGAAGAGCAAACACGCGGCACTCACCACTTCGATGCAGCCGACGCAGGCGAATCCCATAAGCTGCCAGCCACTATTGCGCCTTTGGGTAGCGTGGTGCGGACTCGGGCCATCCGAGTCCCCGGAGAGGGCGAGTAGAGAAGCTGGAGAAGGAGAAAAAATGTTTATATACAGTATTTACATGGTAGCGTGGTACAACATGAAAAGAGAATCACCCCCCGAGCGCCTCTGCGCTAGCGTTTTTATACATCGTCCGCCTTCCCAAGATCCCTTGCAAGGAAAATTATGCGCAGGATACTCCAATGAGATCGTCGTCTTCCTCTCCGTCCCCGAAGAGGGAAAGCCAAACACCGCCTCCCTCTGAACCTAGGAAAGGGGGCAAGGCATGCCCAGTTCGCTGTTTGGTGAGGGAGACCCCACGCGCCAGCGTGGCACCACAGTGAGATGACGTGGAATCCCATGCGCAAAGTCGCTCCTTGATGCCGCCAGGTTGACTCAAGCAATGCAGAATACCCCGTACAGCTGCTGGGTCGACGCTGCTTCGGAGTGTTGCTCTCGGCTGCTGACAAAAGCTTGGCCAACGACTTTTGTGTCAAGAGGAGCCGGCGACGTGGTTTTTCCCGATTGTCCGCGTCCGTCGCCGTCCCGGTGCAGGGTTGACTCATCAACAGCTGCCAGGTGCCAGCAGGCCGCGAAGACCACGTGGAACTTGGGCGAGGCACAACAACAGACAGACAGACAGACAGACAGACAGACAGACAGACAGACAGACAGACAGACAGACACAGACAGACAGACAGACAGACAGACAGACAGACAGACAGACAGACAGACAGACAGACAGACAGACAGACAGATAGATAGATAGATAGATAGATAGATAGATAGATAGATAGATAGATAGATAGATAGATAGATAGATAGATAGATAGATAGATAGATAGATAGATAGATAGATAGATAGATAGATAGATAGATAGATAGATAGATACGCTCAAGGTCAGCGAAGTTCGCTAAGAAATGCTTCGCATTTAAAACACACATGTATATACACCGGAGAGTCATTCATAAAGTTTCGTTCAGGACAGTATTCATCATGAACATAAACAGCGCTTTTATGGAGCTAAACACACAAACGCTGCATTAACACAGGCAGAGAAGGTGAACTTAGTTGATGAATTTTGCCACGAAGCTCCATTTCAACCATCATATATTGATAGCATTTCTTTTTCTCCATTCTGTTTTTTTTTTCAATCTTCATGTCAATCTAACAGGCTCGGCAAGCGCAACACGTAGCTGAGACTATAGGGAGAAGGGTAAGCACGGCGACACTGTGGGATAGAAAGCGGGAAGAAAAAAAAAGCAGCCGAAGAAATACAACGTTCAAAGAACACACTGAGGGGACGCATCGTTCAAGGAAGAATAAAAGCAGAAAAGAAGATTAGATAGCGAACTCGTCGAACTTGTTGCGTGGCGCTAAACCAAAACTAAGAGGCGGCAAATCAGAGATACAGGAAGACGGAGGAAGGGAATGGTCGCTTCCGCCGAGAAGGAGTAATTAGTTGGGGGTAATAAGCATTGAGTTTCTAAGCGGCATCCGGTAAGGGGCCGCGAGCTCGCGGAAGGGGCTAGTGTAAGGAATAAGGGAAGAGAGTGGACGGATATCTTGAATCGAGGAGGGAGTCCAGTTCACGCCGAGGCCTAACGCTACCACAGGACAGCGAATGTGAGGGCCGTGCTTCACCTTTGTAGCGTGAGGCGTCCGTTCCGACCCTGGCCTGTCGGTGTCCCAAGCGCCGCAAATCACAAGCTCTGAACTTTCGCGGAAACTCTGCTACTAACGCAACGGATCACTAACAAATAAAACTTGGACCATCTCCCGCTGAGGAGAACAATGTGTAGATGCGAAGCAGCGGGCGCTAACGCTTACACTGGCGGTGGCGTTGACGCTGGCGCTCATCAAGCGAAAGCAAATAAAGGACGCCCTTGTCCTGATTTTGAACGCGAGATGCAGTGCCTAACATATACGAGGTGGCCATTGAATGGTCGTGCAGCGCGAGCAGTCAGTTTTTAACTAGCAGACGCTGCCTGCATCGGCTTTAAGAGCAAACCTCATAAACGCGAAAACGCACGCGACATCGACGAGCGACGCTATGAGCGACGAAACAGGGCGTTCGCGCGACGTGTCGCGTGCTCGTTTTCGCGCGATCGCTCGGTTCTCCAGATTTGGAAACCGTCGCTCATCGCCCGGAAGTGCTGGGCTCAAGCAGCCAATAGCGAAAAACCGGAAAAGACAAGGACTACATAGGTGCACGTGACCCTGCCCGAGTCACGTATGCGCAACAAGAAATAACGCAATGTTCACGCATGTGCACATAAAAAAAGTGCTACAAGGCATTCATAAACACTTTCTTTTTCATTACACAACAATGTATCTTATTTTTAAATTGCATACCGCTCACTACGCGGTTTTTTGGTGCGAGTAGACGGCCTCATGCCAGCAACAGTGGAGTTCGCTCGCCAAAGCCGTCGCGTGAATGAGGTTTGCCTGCGCTAGCGACTGATCACGCGAAGACGATCTACGTCGCATCGCTCGTCGCTGTCACGTGCATTTTGGCGCTTATGAGGTTTGGCCCTTGGAGGTGAGAGAGGGAGAAGGGAGCGACAGTTTTGCGGGGGTATCCTGGGCCGGCACGAGACGCGAGCATGCGCAGTGGGAGTGTACGGAGGGACAGCGTTACACAGGCTAGTCAAAGAGATGCTTCGCATCTAATACACGCTGCAGCAGTAGCTCTTTCGGTAGGAATCCTCCACCAGCCTCCACTTCTCGCTTTGTCCACTCCCTCTCAAACTTCCCACTTCCTCGTGTCCTCTCCCTCCATCATTCGTCCATGCTTGGGTTGAAGCAAACAGGCTACACTATCACCGCTTTTCCTGCACACAACTATTCTGTGCCTTGTTCTCCACGTTCCGCCTCTTGTCACTCATACGTCTATCTTGGCAACAGAATACAAAAGAAAAAAGCGCGCGCAACTACCCTCTGAAACCTGTTGCCCGCTTCTCTATGCTCCTTTCGTGCCTTCATACGCCCATCGTTCGCACGCTTCAAACGGCGCTGAGATGGCTAGAAGAATCAAGAGAGAGAGAATAAACTTTATTGGGTTCCAGCATGCGGGATTCCCTCCGGCCGCGCAGGGCGTGGGGTTCACCCTATCTCACGTTACACTAGAAGTCCTAATGTCACGCGGGCCTAGACCTCAAGGCCTTCGTGCCCCGGCGCCGCTCGGGTTACTGAGGGTGTCCCCCTTTCGCCTTTGCAGCGCCAGTGCGACCTCGAGCTGCCGGACGGCCCTTCGCTGGTCTTCTGGGTCCGTAGACCCCACACACTGTTCTACTTGCGGCGGTAACACCGGACCGTCCGCGCTGTCTGCGTCACATCCCCAGAGTATGTGAGCCAGGGTGGCTCTCGCGCTCGCGCACACACTGCACATTTCACTCACGTAGAGTTCGGGGCACACGTGTCGCGCTAGCGATGGGGTCAGCACAGTCTCGGTTTGGAGCTGGCGCAACCTCACCGCCTCCCACCGGGTAAGATCCTTGTGCGGAGGCGGGAAGCCACGCCGTTGCTCCCTGTACCACGCGAGGATGTCGCCGTAATCGAGCAGCTGCTCCTCGCCTTCTTCTTCGGTCGCCGTCGCGTCTTCGGAGGCGGGCGCGGCCGCGGTCCGGCACGTGGCGAGACCACGGGCCGCGGCATCCGCCTCCTCGTTGCGGTTCGGAGATCCTGGTATCAGGTCCCTACCCATGTGAGCCGGGAACCATTTTAGCGTCAGCCTCGACTTGGACTCGTCGCTTGCCAACGCCCTAGCAGCCGCCCCGCACACGGCTCCGCGCGAGAAGCTACGGATGGCCGTCTTGCTGTCACTGAGTATTGTCCGCACGCCCGGGGAGCGCGCCGCCAAGGCTATCGCCATCTCCTCGGCCTGGCTCGCGCTCCGCGTACGCACGCTGCATGACGTGACGATCTTGCCCGTCGTTGCGGCGACCGCCGCCGCCACGTAGGCGTCCTTGTTCTTGACTTTGGCCACGTCCACGTAGACGGCGCCCTCGTCGTTCTGATGTTGCAGCAGCAGCGCCCTGGCTCGCGCCGCTCGTCGTCCCTCGCTTTCGCCGGGACCCATGTTCTTTGGCAGCGGATACACCACCAGTCTTCGCATGGTTGACTCCGTGAGTGGAGACGTTTCGTGGTCCTGTTCTTCAGGGGAGGACAGGCCCACGAAACAGGCCCACAGAAGAATCAAGTCGCAGTTTACCTCACGCACTTGCTCGCGCCGAGCTCGATCTCATTAGGATTCCCCGCAGGGCGCGTATCGTGGCTTGTCCGTGCCTCTTTCTCTTCCTGCCAGTTGTATAGCGTGGACGTGTTACTGTTTGCTCTTGTTTAAACAGCCCCCACCCCCCACCTCCACCCACTTTCTCGACCCCGGCTTCAGCACCTGTTTTTTTGTCGTTTCTGTTTCGTCATTTTCGACATCGGTCGTTCCCGTTTCAGTTTGTCTGAACACGAAAAAGGAGGGTTGGAAAGGGGTGCGTGTTTGCATCTGTCGCCGGACTCCATTTCCGCCCTTGTTCAAACAGAGCGCCGCCCCGGCGGTTCGTTTGCCGTAACAAGCTTGCAGGTCCGCGTGCTCCAGGGTATACGTTAGGTATTTGCACGGGCTCACCATGGCGGCGGTGTTGGGCCGGAAAAGGAATGCAAATTTCTGCAGAGAGCGAGAGATGTCGGGGAGTCGCAAGGCTCGCTGCAGGAACTTCGTCGACTCTACAGTTGCCTACACTCGCTGAGAGCCTTGGTGCTCGAGTGCGCAAACGTTGCGACTACTCAGTACGACTTTACTCACTTCCGTGATTCAGGAACAACAAACACGGGACCGTTTCGCTGGACAAAGCCTGCGTTGAATATAGCGTTTCTCCGCATTCTTGAATAGACTTTCCCTACTGTTTACGAGTAGAATCAAGCTTGCCTTGGGGAAAATGTTACTGTGTGCTTTATGCATTCTATTGTTTTGTATGACAGATAGATATTACACGTTTATTAGTACTTCCTATAAGCAACTAAGTGCGTGGGTTCCTTCGCACCGTGCTCCATTATCTACAGCGGCTTGCTGGGCCTGGTCCAATTTTGACAATTGGGTTCCCAAGGCCTGATCCGAGAGTCGCGGCTCCCACGACCGAAGTGGTAACATGTGTGCTTCAGTGTTGAATGGAACGGCGTTCCAAGCAACAACGTTCCAGGAAGTACTTCCGTTTGTAGGGAACGGAGGAACGTTGTCACCGTTCCATTCAGGATCGGTGATACTGTAACGGTAACGCGTTACATTCACGACGGAACGGCAGGGGCTAAGACAAGAGAGCACGCACCCTTCTCAACCTCTTCCGCTTCGCTCAGAACACGTTCACTGTCCCACGTGGAACGCATTAACTCCAATGGGTGTGAAAACGAGTTAAGGGAGAGGGAAGTATATGTGGAGAGAGGAGAAGGACGAGATTTTAAACCGCCTATCCACGATGCGAAGTATAGTGCCATAACCACTCGGCTATCCAGTTTGTTTTAGGAGCGAGGCTCCTTAAGGCTTGGGTTGTGCGTCTCCTGTATGCAATAGCCACCTCTCCTTTTAGCCCTTAGAATGTCCGCTCGATGACAGCACTTCTATGTGATGAATATACGACGAAAAGATGCGAGATGGCAGTACTTGTAGTGTTTATTAGAGAAATAGAAGCACGGACAGACAGATGAATGGATGGACGGACATATATACAGACATATATATATATATATATATATATATATATATATATATATATATATATATAGAGAGAGAGAGAGAGAGAGAGAGAGAGAGAGAGAAATAAAGACGTACAAGAAAAAGAGAAAGAAAAATAGAGAAAGAGAAACAAAAGAAAGAGAGGAGGAGACACAAAACAGAGATAGAAATACTCAGAAATATGTTCGCTGACTGGGAACAGGGGACTTTACTACCTTGGAAATGTGTATCCTGGACTCTGTTCTCAATGTACCCTGCAATATTGATTCCACGCTTACTAGACGTCTAAGTATTGCTCCTTTCTGTGCGGTTTTCTGCGCGAGAAATGTAATAATATTGTTGCAAGGGTGGAGATCATTTATTTTAATACGCGAAGCGCAGTATATGTTCTGACTTCAACTTTGAATGCCGGCTTGGAACTTGCCACGTGCGTGGGACTTGAAACTCGTGAGCAAGCAAGCTGCAGTTAAAACATGCTGGTATGGTATAGTATGATCGATAGTTTGGGAAGGAACGGGGAACGAGCTTTCGTTACCGCAATAGACTAACATGCACAACACTGATGTGATTTTTATTAGCGTTGAGTTTGCCGCAGCGGGACGCGAGAGACAGCCGTATCATCCGTAACGTGTGCTAGTGTTGGTATCCTTCCACACCAGGGGCAATCGTCGCGATATTCGGAGGGGTGTATTTACACATTCTATTACTGCGCAGACATTGTACAATCGCAGCTATTTCTGTACTAAATCCAACGCCTCTTTATAGCCTCTAAAAGCGACAGAGAAAGGTTGTTGATTACCAGAAACTTTTTTAATTACCTCATTATTGAGAGAAGTGGGAACTATCACTGAATTTCAGTCAGCAGGAGAGAGAGGGGTTGGGAGAGACAGCGGAAAGGCCAGTGTCCAGTTTGTTACGCTACACTGCGTGTAAAAGAATGAAAAGGGTAAGAAATGGGCAAAGAAAAAACACTTCCCGCAAGCAGGCATCAACATTGGTGTGCACCTGCAGCAATGGGTATATGGTCCGCATCATAGGGCCCTTCTAAACTTTATGGAGGAAACACAGCTGCACAATTTTGTGTCAAGTTCATTGATGCCAAAATAGCTAAAAAAAACAGGAAGCTAGACAACGGTTTTGGACGTCAGTGTTCCTGAAAAATATCACCAATTCACGCATGCTGTCGGAGTCCAATAATTCTCGTTTCAGAAAATGTTCGACATATAGCGAATCCTGTTGGCTTGCCGCCTATACCCGACGACACGTTCGGTAAGGTATCGCCTTTGCTCCAACAACTGCTTCCAACACTTCATAGGATCCGATTCCTGACAAAGAATAAATAAATAGTCCAGCAACATATTAAAATAATCAGTGTAGACAACCGCAACTTGTTGGCGGCGCTGACAAGTTAATTTTGAGAGCTCGATACAGGTCGCGTGGCGAAGGCTTTTCGACAAAGGCGAAATGCTAGAATGCGGTGTACTTTGCGATTCGTGTGCGCGTTCCAGAACACCAAGTGGTGAAAATTTCTGACGGCTTCCACTGTGATCTCGAGGATATCGAGCTCCGACTGTCGCCTAGTCAGAGCACAACATCCTCGAGGTCTGGGCTCTGAGATTATCGGACTCTAATAGCCGTAATCTTAAGATAGGGCACCTCCGCGCCCTGCGAGGCCGGGGACTTCCTGCACACCGGATATATAAATAAATGTTATTTCTCTCTCTCTCTCTCCAATGTGACATGTCTCCTAGTTGTATCGGGGTTTTGAAACGTCAGTCCACGGCAACTATTATATTACTACCAGTCAATTCTTCGCATACCTACCATCCAGTGGCCTCGACCATTATAAAAACAAGCGTTGAGTTTCCAAATTAGCCTCGGCTATAGTGATAACGATCGCACAACTGCGCCTACACTCAGTTCTATGGACAGTGCCACACCATTATTTCTTTCATAATGCTTTCTTAATCTTTTTTTTTCTTCGACCAGACATCATACCGCGCTTTGGTGCGCGTTGACTCGTTTGAGGGAGTCAGGCGGGAGAAAGGGAATAGAGAGAGAGGGCTAATTTGTTCCTGATTTCAAAATCGATAGAAACTATTCTCAAGGCTGGTCGGGCCGGGCTTCGTGCGAGGTTTAATGGACGCGCGGCGCAGGTGGGGACGCCACCGCACCACTCGATACCACACCGAGAAGATTACACCGCAGATGAAGGGGGCGGAGAGAGGGGGAGGGGAGTGTAACATGATCTGTAGTACAAGAACATATTTCCACAACAACATATTCGAGGCGTTTCGGACGCTTGCAGGATGCCACTGGATGCCGATTTTCTTTGCTTTCTCAGAATACTGAAACTAAAAGGAGAAACAAGCCGGGGCATTGAACAAACTCCTGGTACAAGAAAAACAACAAAAAAATTGCGCAGCTTTCAGCAAATCAAGCAAAGATGCTTCCCGGCAGAACTGTTGGGCCCTCGACCGGTCCTGGATTGGCTAGACTTTTGCCTGCCTCTTTTTCACCCTTTGCTATGCTATGCTATACAAGGCTATGCTTTCTCTCTCCTATAGCATTGTGCCACATAAATCAGGCCGATCCCAGTACTCACTACACTGGTCCACTAAAAATTAGAGCAACCGAGGGGCGACGAACACCGATCAGGGGCCGCATGTTGCGGTTTCTCCTGTTAACGAACTCTGCCTAGTTAGCCATCCTAGCCTAGTGCTTGGGCAGTGATTGAGCGCATGCCGATTCATAATAATGATAATTTCATATCGATGACACGCAACAAACGACGGCCATAACAGCCCTGCTCTAAAGGACACATTGGAAATCAGTGAACGGAGGGAACTTTAGGAACTCATTTTTTTACACAACCTTTGCTGATACCCGGCATTTAATGGAGCCAATAGTTGTATGTAGAGGAGGTTAATTGCACTGTCTTAGCACAATAGAGTTGGGCAAACAAGCCGGTTCCGCTGAAATTCCGGCGTGGGCGTTGGTAACAGCGATTCCTCTTTGTGAGCGAAAAAATCTAGGCAGATGCAAATGAAATAAAATGACAAAATTATTCGGGTTCTACTGAGAATGTCCTCATTGCTTCAATTCTCGATGACTTTCGGGGACGACATTCGAAGATAGTTGCTGCCAACATCGGCGTGCTGTCGAGTTGAGCAATCGTCTCTCGACAGCATGGGCATGGACACTCACGGAAGACGTGCTTCGCGGACACTCACGGAAGACGTGCTTCCCTCTACTCAGCAAATATATAGCACACGCTAGACCAACGACCACCCGAAATTACCATGAGTTAAACATGTCTACTTTCGCTCATCGTACAGTGGCGTTTAAATATAGTTTTTTTTGTTCATTTTATTGAATTGTGGTATTCTTTGCCTGGTTACGTTCGACCTTTATCACTGGATGAATTTTTATTGTATATTACTAACCATTGATGTAGAGCGCACTTGTTATGCTCTTCTATGTATGTATTTGCCTACTCCTGCGATAGCCCTACGGGGCTGCAGTACGTTGAAATAAATAAAATAAATAAACTATTTTCGATATCACAGGCATAACGTCAGTACTCTAAACACAACCTGCGGCGGCAACTGTATCAAAAAGCTCACCTAAACATAGAGCAAGCTTGCGTTTTGCATTTGGCATTATTCGAGGAGTTGATGAAATATTAACAATATATCATCGGTTCTCGACTAAGACCTCAATAGACTATAATAACCTACCTTCATCATTGGTAAGCACCGCCAACCCCACTCGATTTGAGAATGCACTAATAAACTCAGAATCGGGAACTGTACTAATCGGCGTAAGTGTTATTGACTGTTTAGTGTATTCTTTGTGGTTCTAGTTCGGTTGTCTTTTAATGAAGTGAACTACTTGCATGTAAAACTTCATCATTATATTTATCTTCATGTTAAATGCGTTTACATAATCCTGTAGTTATTTTGTTGTTCATGTGTATTTCCGCCTCTGCCCTCTATAAAGTACGAATGTACCCTGAGGGGTTCACAAATAAATAAATAGGGTAAATACTGCAGTGGCAAGTTCTCATCTCAATCACTGCAGCAGTGGACGATCGGTTTACAGCGTTCAACTACAATCTAGGAGGTACTAGGTTCGATTTTCAGTGTCCCGGACAGTTTCCTTTAACGAAACTGAATTTCAAAATCACAAAATTAGGTCATATAATACGCACGAAGCGCACCCGTAGGTACCAATTTTGCGCTCAGCGGAGCTTGTTAGCGGCAGGCCACGCGCTGGCGCGCGCTACGACCCAAGGCATCAAGCTACAAGCGACCGCGGAAAAAAGCACCACCTGGTGGCGACGCCACTCTGAAAATACCGCTGCCTAGGCATCGGCAACGTCTCACCGCGAAACATGCACCGAGTGGAAGGATCCGCCAAAATACCACCTTGCGCTGATGCGGCCTAGCGACCAAAATAGAACCTTCGAGAGCCGCGGCAGGAGTCTGTCCGCCGAGACGCCGCTAAGCCTCGAACGAGAGAGCACCGCATGAAAAAAAAAAAGCGGCGATGTTCCCGATGGCGCAGAAGGTGGATTAAAAATGACCCGCGCTTAAAATTAGCAACTTCTCCCGCGCTTTCGCCGCACGCTTGCTCGCACCGACCTTAACCTCTTCCCAAATCGTCTACTAGTGACGTCTTCGGTGGTGACATTGGCACAGTCCGCGCAGGCGGAAGGGGAAGGCCCGAGGACGCTCGGGTAGTGCGGAGAGAGGCAAATGTTTTCCGGATTCGAGACTCCGTGCCCAGAGCACCTCATCGTCAGGAACGACTCGAGTGAAGGTACGAAAAAAGAGAATCACTGGGGCATCATTGCTTTGTTTGGGTCGACACGAGGAGTTAACGAAGCCAGGAAAGGTGTAGTGGACGTTAACCGTAATGTTGAAGGCACAAACTTTCAGTTCATTGTACGATTTAGGTATACCTTCCTTGGCTTCATTGAGTGTTGCTTTTTGTTAAAGCTGTATCATACACGGAACAAGTCCTCAATAATTCCCTTTTTCGCTCATTCATAACGAGGTCTCGTTCCGGTAGCACGTATGCCTTTATTATGCGAAGGCTTAATGCCAGTTGTTCGTGCGAAAAAAAAATGCCACAGCATATTAAAGCAATACTAATAACGTCATCTATGCCCTCCTTGGCTTCATTATCGGTTGGTTTCCATTTAAGTATTATGTATTTAATGCAGTAGCGGCGTCAGTGGCATGCGCCATTGCAATCTTTGTAGCTTTCGAAGCTCTACATACAGCACCACTCGTAATACAAACATACACACTATATATATATATATATATATATATATATATATATATATATATATATATATATATATATATATATATATATATATATATATATATATACAATTCATTTATTTGTTTATTTATGATGTGAGGTTTATTTTTCCTTTCACACAAAGGGGGAAACTAGGGCTAAAGGCTGCAATGCCTGACAAAAGCCTCGTATCCTTTGTACAGCCTAACGTAAATTAACTAAAACACATAAATGCAGGGTTAGCTGCATTTGCCAGTATAACACAATGTTGCTGTTCAGCATGCAGCGTAGACAAGATACAAAGCAATATAAAATCACAAACTGATACAAAATACACGCTTATACAAAGCACAAATCAAATTCGAGTAAGTATTTCATTTCTTTCATTTCATCTGATTACCTTAAAGCCCCCGTTTGGGGTATTACATAAGGGGTGGTTTACATATTGGAACAATGAATGCAGTTGTTATGGTGTGATACAGGTTTGCAACGTGTCCAGGAATTCGGAACGGCAGCAGCATGGTGAGGCAGGCCGTTCCAGTCTGTGGCAGTCCGAGGAAAAAATGAGGCTTGAAATGTGACGGTGCGTATTCGAGGACGGGTTACTTGCAGTTGATGGCCAGTGCGATTTTTTGTTTGCCGAGTACATTATAGCCACTAGGCCACCGCGGCGGGGTTCAAACGCTGCAGTTTATATATATACAACTGCAAAGAGCCAAAATGAAATGACGGTTCATCTGCACGTTTATATGGTGTTTTTGTATCTGTATTCAACCCCGCGACAGCCGTTCCTCTTCGCTTTCAATGAATGCTACCATAAATCACCCGCGCGCGACAAGAAAGCGTATGTCAAGAACTATGACCGCTCATATTCTATTTTATATCTCCCGTACCAGTTCAGGCGATACAAAGAAAGCAAGTGAGAGTAATCGCCCGGTGCGCCGCAATCGCTCTAAATCAACGAGAATTTCCGCTTTCGCCACCTGACAAAACTACAGCGCAGGAGAGGGGACGGCAGTTCGAGGAGGAGACATAGGCCTGCGACGCACGCGGCTATCCTTAGCGGCATCGCTCGACATTGGACATTTATTATATTTCCATATCTCTGTACATGAATGTCCTTACACTTCCGTGCCATCTTTTTTTAGATCTTCGAATGCCCTCTTCAAGTGCCCCCCCCTCCCCCTGTTTCGCTCGCGATTCCCAACTCTCGACACACCCATCAAAGCTGTCTCTCTCCCTCTCGTCGCAAGATATAGAGCGAGAGAATTAAGTTCTTCGTCACGGGGGAACAAGATAAATTGCGGGAGAAACCCGATAGCTTCTGGCGCCTCTCTCGTTTTGTCGGTCGCACGGTGGCGCACTCATCGTCCCTCTCTCACACGCACTGCCTCTGGGCTACAAGAGAATACTCGTCATAAATTATGTAGCGCCGGCGTCGTGACACACGACCGAACCTTGTTAAAGCGCCGGCTGCCGTGCACCTCGGCTCGGATCGCGAGCTCTCTCGAACGAGCCGGCCGCCAACGTCATTCTTCGTGATTTGTTTGGCAGCGATGTATGAGTGGCTCTCCATCCATTGCGCGAGCCCGCGCCTGTGTGTGCACGTGTGCACGTGTGCACGTGTGTGTGTGTGTGTGTGTGTGTGTGTGTGTGTGTGTGTGTGTGTGTGTGTGTGTGTGTGTGTGTGTGTGTGTGTGTGTGTGTGTGTGTGTGTGTGTGTGTGTGTGTGTGTGTGTGTGTGCGCGCGCACGCTCCACCAGGAGATATTGTGGGCTCGAGCCAGATTTACTATGGGTAATATCCCGACGTATTTTTAAATACGATATAGCCTTTCTTGGGGTCCTTCGACGCAAAAATTTTGGTCTGTCTGTCTGTATGTATGTCTGTGCATTTGTCTGTTAGTCCACTCATAACGGCACCGGGTACTTGAAACGACCGACCCCATCCGCAGCGCCCGTCAATGTTGCTCAAGGTTTAGCGTTCATACTTGTGCAATCGTCAATTATTAAGCAATTATTGCGCAAGTCTGGGGCACCATAACGACACGATGTATTCTTCATGTGAATCTTCTACTAGAAAAGGCATACATATGTAATTTTAAGGACCATAGCGCTTATCACGCTGCGCTGACCATGACACGCTTGCACGAAAAGTTGAGTGTTTCCAACGCTTTGCTAAGACGCGATGGTAGTGGCACCTACCCGTCGCCTTGCGTTCTACACCTTATCACCTCTGAGGCGGGTCCGCACAGCTGTCTCAGAGCCACGCGCTTTGTTTTTAAAAAAAAAACTGCCGGATGGCGCTCATGTCTCACGTGTGACGTGACTTGATGCGCTCGTTCGCCTCTGCTGCACGTTCGAGGCACTCTAATGCAGCGCCTGCAAAATACCATTCTCCGATTTTCTTGCGCAGAACATCGAATAAATTGTTCGCTCTCTCCACACGCAAGACTATCGTCTTTCGACGACATTTGCAGATTACATGCAGATAAGGGGCCAATTTTTTAAAGAAAGAACAATTGGACCAAAAAAATCTATAAAATCATTATGAATATGTAATGAGTGTATGCATGTATGACCAAGCATCTATGTATGTGCGTGTGTGTGCCACAGTGCCTATGCTAGAAGCTGGCCGACGTTACAGTGGAAACCAACAAGCGCTACGACAGTCGGACGGTGAAACTGAATCACGCCGCCACCGTCGTTTACCCGACATTTCGAAAGTAAACAGAGAACGCCCGTGCGTAAGAAAAAGAAGTTTAATTTATACAGACGGTGTCGATCCACGATCTGCCTGCATCCAAGACTGCTGCAACGATTACAATGGGGCCCCCACGCAAAGGCACGCCAATAAGAGTGCATTTATAATAAATTTTGGGGTTTAGCGTCCCAAAACCACCGCATGATTATGAGCAACGCCGTAGTGGAGGGCTCCATAAATTTCGTCCACCTGATGTTCTTTTACGTGCACTGGCATCGTACAGTAGACAAACCTCAAGCACTTCGTCTCCACCGAAATGCCCCCACCGTGGTCGGGATCGAACACACAACCTTCTGGTCAGTAGCAGACTCGCTCGCTTGATTTCGTGCCGACCGGTTGTGCCCCCGCGATCTCCGACTGCAGCGCAGCTCTGGCCGACTGACTCGCCCTACGCCATCTCCTGACGCCGACAACAGCTCTCGCTGAGCGGTGCCCGGTCCTCGGACTTCTGCGACCATGTCCATCTTTCCTATCTTCTCCTTACTTCCGTATGTGGCTGTCCCTGCGCCTAGCCCTCTCCTTCCTCTCTCTCTATCTCTTTACTTTTTATTCCTACCCTTTTTAATCCACTCTCTACCCCAATCCCTCGTGAGCTACTGTTGAGGTGTGAGAGACAGTTACGGGGCTCACTTGAGAGACAGTTACGGGGCTCACTTTTATCTTATTTTCATTTAAGAATCACTTACTGGTCAGCAGCCAAACCCTCTAACCACTATACTACCGCGGCAGACAATCGCAAGGCATGTGCGAAGCTACAGGCATGAGTACATTAAAGTTAAATATTATAAACTGAACTCGTAGCTTTTAGTTGCGTCATGCTATCTCTAAAATCGTGCCAGGCATGCAGCAGCGGGTAATGCGGACTGCTTACGACGGCCTGAAGCTATTTAATGTGCGCTTAAATTCAAAGGAGCACTGACAGAATTTTGACGCAACTCAAAATGAGCATTTTCAGTTTCCTTGAAATACAACGTCGACGCTCCGCGTAAACCGGAGCCAGACTACACGTCGAATTCCCTCGGATTTCAAAGTTTTCGTAACGCAGCTTCTGCAGAGCCAGTCCCACCAAAATGGGCATTATCACGACGAATCAACCAAGTTAACTGGGTTTGCCAACTCTGCGCCCTGCGCGTCATAGGGTTTCCTAAAGTGAACTAACGGTGACCCTGGCGCTGCGATCGTTCAGCGACCATGGGAATGTTTGGGTAGTACACGGATTCGCCTAGCCTTTGTACTTGCGGGAAGCGAATCGCACTTGTGGCTTCGTTTATTGCCGTGTTTCGGTTTTAGTTCGAAGGAAAGAACGAACTCTTTAGAACTTTGTGACCCGATTTGAAGTAGAAAGCCTAAAAGAAGGTGGTGAAGCGCAACCGCTGAAGATTTGCTGATTTTTGTTTCGTGAGAAAACAGCTCCAGGCTACACGAACACACACGGAGCCAAAAGTACAAAGATTAGACAAATCCCTGTACTACCCATCATTCCCATGCTCGCTGAAGCGCCGTGCGTTGCAGCTCCCATAGACACTAACGCCAGAGTTCCCTCTAGTGTATATCCAGGAAACTCTGCCGCACGCAACCTATGTCGCAGAAATCGCTGTCGTAATCGCTGGAAGACCATCCATCGTTTCTTGCACGCACCATGTGCGACTGAAAGCTGCTGCTCGTACATAGCGAGTTTGCTGTGCCCCCGTGACGTCAGACTGCGCTTGCACTGCAGTGTGCCTCTTTAAAGCAGTGCTACTAAGGATATATCCAATGTATTCCTAGGCATCACGGTTCTTCTTTCAGGGTTCTCGACACCAGTGTTTTTATTTAGAGCTATAAGCCCAAAATTATTAAAATTCCTGTCAATATACTTCAAGCGCATGAGCGTATTTCGCATTTGGTCGCAGTGATCGTGGCGTAGAACCCAAGACTTGGTGCTGGAAAGCCAGCACTGCGCTATATAAATTCACAAAAGAACTTCGAAGAAAGAAGCATGTGATTAAAGGTAATGGAAATGAATAATGTGTGCTGAGAAGGGTATACTCGCTGGAAAGCCAATAAATTACAAACGTTTTTGGGGACAAAGCAACTAGAACAGCACGCAATCTAAAAGACTTCCTGCTTCACTGGTCAATTCACGTGTGCAGGGAAAGCCTATAGTATACTGCAAAGACACATAAACCCCTTCTATGCGTCTTTGCTACTGGTTTGTTTGATTTCCTCGGTGATCCTCAAAATTCATGCTGATATACTGTCTATAGTGAATGTTTTTCTTCATAATTGAATTGGACAGGAAAGTAATTCTTCGCTGTGTTTGCAACTCAGGTGACATATTGTCTGGCCCACTTGTTTTTTTTCTTTATTCTATTTTGACCTTCGCGTAACTCGCTTTGTACTCAAGTGGCGCTCCACAAACTTCACAGCGTTGTAAAAGCTTCTCGTGTTTACCGAGACGAGTAGCGGGCCCTGATAATAAAGTAAGCGAAAGAAAGATCAAGGCTGCCCGAAGTCCACGCCTCATCTAAAAAACCCTAGTCTGCGAGCAACAAAAAGAAGTGAAGATTACGAAAATAAAAAAAACATTAAATATCGTGAAAGCCAGCAGGATAAAAGGTCTCCATGTCTTGGCAAACAGGGACTCCGTCCTCGGTCGTTTGAGCGTACGGGTATTTATAAAGTGACGACCCCGACTGCGGTGTTTCCACCCAACAGCTCTCAGGTGGCGCTTTGTGTTTGTACCCATTCGGCGGGACGCAAAAAAAAAAAACAACCACATATCGTATTTTCCCTTTTACTGCTCGCTCTCTAGCTCACAACAAGCGAACCTGGGTGTTCTAATAAGATGAAACCTTGTTAAGGCGTCGAGCTTCATGCTTGGTACATTCAAGCCCAATTTCGCCTGCTCTCATTTGGCGCTCTTTCCTCTTCGCCTGCTGCTTCCTTTTATTGCGCTTTCCCGTTCTTCTTCGCGAGGTCGTTTCATTGCGAAGGGACGCAGGGTGCAAGCTCAGCGACACAACCCGCAATCAAGCTCGGGACGGCGTTTCACGCGACCCCAGAGCGCCAAGACGAAATGACCGGGCATCTCCCCTCCACCCTCCTCTTCCCTTGCAAACTCGTTTTGTGTACACGTCGAACAAGGCGCATGCAAGAAAAACCCCGCCAAGGAGGCTGTCCTGGGTTCAAACCGGGGACGATAAAAGCGGAGGCATAAAAGCATACCTACATTCGGTGGCCTAATTCCGTGCAGCGTTTCATCTGTGTTAAAACGAAGACGCGGCGCGCCACTCCTGATAGAACGCAGCCTCTCGCTATCATTGCTTGATGATCACTGACTGGAAGCGCGATTTCGTCATTTCATTTCTATCAGCGGACAGCCCACCACGGAGTCCCGGGGGTATAACGGTGATGCTCAATTCCATGCAGTGATCCTACTGTATAGTCTGGCCAACAGAACAGCCGATCCTTTAGTTTGCAAGAGAGAAACGATCGCTTATATCGTTGCGCATTATATGTATTCGGCACACGCTTTCATTTTTTAGATCAGCAGATACTTCGCCCCGAACGGAGATGTACTCTTAGCGTCCGCAAAGGTCTGCCATCACAACAAAGTAATGTGTCCGCTCTGTCTTTGTAGAGCAGAACTTTATATCAGTACAGATATGGCACTTCTGTTTTGGTGTGCCTACGGTACTGTAGCTGTGCCAGGCTTTATACAGCGCGTCAGGTAGATAATTGTACAAGTGTATCATCAATTTTCACGTCTCTTTCTGCTTTCCTGCTTTTCCCTTTTCAGATGAGCACTGGCTGGCTTAGGCATGTGTAGTCTCCTTTTTATTTTATATTTTATTGTTTTTTCTTCATAGAGATCTGTCTGCAAATCTATATCTATAACTATCTCTCCGTCCGTCCGTCTGTCCGTCTGTCTCATGTCATTACACTACATCACAACTCATCACATCACATGTCATCTCTCGGTATAGTGTAGGTACTGTTATTAAAGATACATATGATTAAACTAGATACCTGAATCGTAATCAAAACTTTGAAGTCCAAAAACCAAGGCTTGTCTTTTGCTTTTAGTTTCGTAGAAACGAAAGCGATCTTCGACGAAAAACAAGCTTTCGGATCTTCTCATTCCGTGGCTTCACCAAACAGACCACCCAGAGAGCTAGGAGTCACTCTTTTTAGCTTGCTGTCGAATTATTCGTGCCGGATCATTTATCTACTAATACAGTGAGCGAGAGTGAGATAAATCTTTAGAGGAGACGTCCCTTGCTATATGCTGGCGGCGACCGTGCATAAATCTAACGGCTGTCTCGCAGACCTTTGCGCAATCAAGCATACAACTTTCGTCATGTTTTAAGAGGATTTATAGGAATAAAATTTGTGAAATATATACATGTTCACAACATGTATAAGGCCATCGGGTCTTAGCGCTAATCAGCGCGATTGTATTGTAAATTTCTAAATTTCGATAGTTACTCATAAGCAACACGCTTCCGCTGAAGCTCGTTTATGTAACATTACGCAGTATTAGCGAGTCGACCTAGCGTAGACGTCATCGTTTCTTGAAAAAAAAAAAACAGCGAACAAACCGACACAGCCTCGCCAGCTCCTCCACTATTTTGGGCTTCCATAGGCAATATCATCTGATATGCCATTGCCCTCGATTTGCCTATGAAAGACAGAAGCTTTCGGACGCATTGCGACAATTGGACGATCGGCCACTCTCTGTGCAGATGCTACTGGAACACCGTCATCGCCTTTCGTCGGCTAAAAAAAAACAGTCAAATCTGTCTTGTGCTTTTTTGAGGACTACAGGTCTACGTGACCACCTTTAACTTTTTGTGTAGTGCCACCGCTGCATACGCGCCAGCCGATTGACTGACAATCCTCCTTTTTCTCTCTCTCTCTTTCTCTTCTCTTTCCTCTCTCTTTCTCATCTTTATGCCCCCTTCCCATTCTCCCAGCGTAGGGTAGCAAACCGGGCGTGTGCCTGGTTAACCTCCCTGCCTTCCTTCTTGTTGGTTGTCCCTCCTCCTCCCCTCTATAGCGCGGCAATAGGTGGTTGCCGCCTTCGTCTAGCCGTCGCTGCTGTTGCTGTTGTCATCGCGCACCATCTACTCGGAGAAGTCGGCACGCTGTCGTTAAAAGTTGTCACGCCGCCGAGGCGGGGCCAAATCTAATCAGGCGTTTACTACACCAATAGCTGCGGCCACTCCGACGCTGTCGCTCAGAGCGAATGCGACTAGACGGGAGGGAAAGTGGAAGGGGGTGTTTCCTTTAGGCCAATGTCTCCTTCCATGTTACGGTAAACGAGCCAGGAACATGAACTAGAAGTAAGCAACAGTTTTCCACTGTCCGCGAGTCAAATAAAGTCTGTTCCCTCGCTCTGCCGAGAACCACAGCTAAGCGTCAATGGAAGGAAAGGCAATAAGAAAGGGTAAGAGCAGGGGTAAACGCCGAACTTTCCTCTCGCACCCTAAATACCAATTCTCTCTCTCTCACTCGGCCATCACCATTTCGGCATTTTTATTTGTTCGCGACGTCGGACGTATACGACTCGCTTTTTTTTTCTGTTACATCGAAGAAAGCCAAAGTGCCAGACATAAAAACGATAGCCGGATGAGCTCTTCTAATTAAATGAAGCCCAGCGCAATGTATATCCCTGCTCGTGCGCTTTCGCTCGTTATTCCCGTTATTCAATTAAGCCGAGAGCAAAAGAAGAAGAAGAGTTCATAATTGAAGTGCGGATTAGAAAAAACCGCCGTTACTTTTATCTTACCGTCAAGTCAGTCGACGCGTTCACGGAGACCACTTTCTCAAAGCCGTTACCCTCTGCTCCCCCCCCCCCAACCCCTTCGTCAACCCGTGCCTCCTAATTACTTTGAAACATTGGAAGCTGATGCGCTGAATGGAATCGGCAATCTTGTTTTTTTTTTTTTTGGCGATGGTGGATTGAAAAGAAGGTGACATATTAAAATTAACTACTTAGGTCGGTGAGCGTTTGCTTCCGTTTTTTAGCCCTTTCTTGGGCGCAGATTGTACCACTGAGAGTCGAGAAATTATGTGCAAAATGTGCAAGGCGTGCGCTGACCAATTATACTTGCACACGATGGGTATTCAGTATCTCGCGCTACATAGCGTTACAGTGTAATGTTACAAACACGCAATAACAGATAAAAAGTTGAAGGAATCACTGCCGTTCTTGTGGCATTACTTTTATCACTGTACGAAGTGGTGGCACATTTCGACATTTTCTTTTATTGTCGTTATTACTATTCAGTGAGTTTAATCTCATGATCACACGATGCTTAATCATTTTACCTTATCTTGTTTGTTTCGATAGCTCAATTTGTTTTCCCTATACGAACGTCTTTGACTTTTGCATACTATCACCGCTGCATAATCGCTGGCCATATACTGACAATTTCCTTTTCTTTTTCCCTTCTCTTTTCTCTCTCTCTCATCTTTACACTCCCCTTTCCCATTCCCCCAGTGTTGGGTAGCAAACTTGGCATATGCATGGTTAACCCCTCCACCTTTTCTCTTTTTGTTGATGTTCCTCCTCCTGTTGTATCTTTCGTACACATTCTTTTGTGCAACTTTGCACTGTTTTATCTCTCGTGTATTAAGTGTTATATTATGTGTACGCCAATACGAAGACCCCTAAGCTATTACTGGAAATGTTTATTTTTATTCGTATTGACATTAGTATCTGTATTAAACCTTAATGAATTATCCCGAGAGTTGTTTTCTGTTGTGTCAAAGATGCTGTTTAACATGTGAACGGCTAATATATTAATTACATTCACCATGATTCACGTTTAAATAACTTTTTGTCTTTCACCCCAGTAGCGTCTCTATTATCATTCAAGAGATGGCGCTGTCCCATAGAGATGCATTGAAACTGCAGTTGGGTGACGATTACTAGACGGTACTGAACGCGTTCTATGTAGTCATGGCCATTTCTCGTCTTGTTTCCTAAAGATGGCGCTGTCCTATAGAAATATATGCAAGGAAGTTATACTAAAAAGTATAACCTCCTTGGATACATGCAATATAGTCGTTGAGTGAGTATACACTATATGGCGTTGGAGGTGCCGCTGCTCTCGGATTGGCTGTTGCGTGGGCTGCGCAGGGCTCCGCCGGAGCACCCGCTATCTTTCATTCTTCTGGATCGTCGCCGTACGTGGAGGAGTGCACTTGCCTGATTGTGCTTGGTGGACCATGGTCGACGAGGAGCGCCGGGCATGGAAGGCCGCTGCCGCTCGTGCTCGCCGCCAGGATCCCGAGGTGCGAGTTCAACAAGCTGCCGCAAGCGAGCGCAACGCCAGACGGATCCCGATACGGTGCGCGCCAAAGACGCCGCTGCGATACGATTGTTTGATTGATTTATTGATATAAATTTTTTTTGGCGTCCCGAAACTACCATATCATTATGAGAGACACCGTAGTGGGGGGCTTCGGAAATTCCAACCACCTGGGATTCTTTAACATGCAACCAAATCTGAGCACACGGGCCTACGACATTTCCGCCTCCATCGGAAATGCAGGCGCCGCAGCCCCACTGCGAAACGGACTCAACGAGAAGCGAATCCCGAGACGGCACGTGCCAGACAGCCAGACGGAAAGATAGATAGATAGATAGATAGATAGATAGATAGATAGATAGATAGATAGATATAAAGATATATAGATATAAAGATATATAGATATAAAGATATATAGATATAAAGATATATAGATATATATATATAAAGATATATAGATATATAGATATATAGATATAGATATATAGATATATAGATATAAAGATATAAAGATAGATAGATAGATATAAAGATAGACAGACAGACAGACAGACAGACAGACAGACAGACAGACAGACAGACAGACAGACAGACAGACAGACAGACAGATAGATAGATAGATAGATAGATAGATAGATAGATAGATAGATAGATAGATAGATAGATAGATAGATAGATAGATAGATAGATAGATAGATAGATAGATAGATAGATAGATAGATAGATAGATAGATAGATAGATAGATAGATAGATAGATAGATAGATAGATAGATAGATAGATAGATAGATAGATAGATAGATAGATAGATAGATAGATAGATAGATAGATAGATAGATAGATAGACTCTTCACCACAGTCATCATCATTCACTGCGTGAATATGCTGTGAACTTTTCAACTTCGTCACTCCATCATACTAGTTCCAGTCCTTTGGCTTTTCGGATCCTTAGGTTTATTTTAAATAAAGATAAATAAAGTAGCTGTCGCTATTTCTCATGTATAGCTTTTTTCTTGTCGCTTAGTTATTACAAATAAAATAAAAATTGAAAGTGATTAATAATACCTGTGTTTTCACGTCACAAACCAACGATACAACTATGAGGGACGCCGTAGTGGAGTGGCTTCGAAAATATCGATTATCTGACGCTAATTAATGTGCAACGTCCTTTAACACCTGTGCAACAATAGCACGCGAGCACCGAGCGAGGAATATAATGCTTAATATTCACGTAAGGTAATGAGATCTGTACGCTATGTTGGCCCAGATCTGCCGACGATGCGCAAGCGTACAAAAAGACCTTGAACTGCGAGTCCCATCTGGTCCGCTGTCTTGACAATCCGGCCAAGTTTCCTCAGCTTTTTCTTTTTTCCTCTTTTCCGTGAGCTGAAACGGATCCATTACATCACATTGGCTCACAACTATCGGGAAATTCGAAAAAGAGCACGATTATGCTGTCAAAAAAAATCGTTATTTAAAAAACAACTGCTAACTCCAGTAATGCTGCAAGCCCGGTAACCTTAATTGTATGAATTGCTTTTATATCCAAAAGAAATAGCGACAAGCTGTCGTTGGGGGCTTTCCGCTGCATAGAGCTCCGTTTTAAAATGACCGAGGCATTCAAAGTAACTACCGATTCCCGCAGTTCAGCATGGATGTTTAGGAGTGCAAATGAGCCACTTAGGCCTTCCACCTTCAGCACTACCACTTAACTGCATTCCTAAACGAACGACACTTGAGTACTGAAAGAATACTTCACCGCTCTAAAATTACTTCGAGCTGCTCAACGCATTAAGTCCAGCTATTTCTTCCGGGGAACGCTATAGGACTTAGATAGGTGAGCACGCGATTCCTTGCGAGGCACTTATTCAGACTTTATTTTATACCCTTAGAATTGCATTGCCCTAACGTTCATTCTTATCCCTTCTCGCAAAACTGCCTTAGACTAACAATAATCATATCTAAAGTTTTACGTACCAAAAACACGATTCGATCAATAGGCACGCCGTAGTGGAGGGCTCCGTAAATATCAACCTTCTGGTGCTTTATAACATGCACTGACATCGCACAGTATACGGGCTTCTTCTATCATTTCGCATCCATCGAAATGCGACCACCGCGGCAGGGATCGAACCCACTACCTTCATTTCAGCAGCCGAGCACCGTAACCACGATTGATTGATTGATTGATTGATTGATTGATTGATTGATTGATTGATTGATTGATTGATTGATTGATTGATTGATTCGTGGGGTTTAACGTCCCAAAACCACCATACGAACCGTAACCGCGACACCACAGCGGCGAACTGCCTGTAAGGAAACTTTACCAAAGATATAATATCACATTGCAAATTACTCTTGAACAACTCTCAAGTCAATGCTGTAGCAGCCAAAGAACCGGCAACTCAGCTTTTATTTCTGTCTCGGTAGTTTTACGCCTGATTTTGCCTAATGATATGACGTTAACGCCATCCCTTAAAGGGGGCTCTGAAACATTTTCTCTAAGAAACCATGGAATTAATTCCCTCGAACAGCCTCACGAATTCAACGCCGCAAAAAAATTCAAAAATCCGTCCAGTACAAGCGGAGTTACAAAGATTTGTCGCACGCTGAAATCGCATTCTATCTTCTCTCGTCCCAACGAGAGTGCTGGTAGCTAAAAAGAAAAAGCAGGGAGGGATGGCAAAGGCAAAGAAAACACGTCACGCGCACCTCGTCACCATGAGCACATTTTTCCCTCTCTCTCTCTCTCTCTCTCTCTCTCTCTCTTAAAAGACGCTGCTTTCTCGGTGCGATCGCGCGCGAGAGCGTGGATAAGTCACGGTCTCCCGCGGCGATCTCTGAAACAACCGCGCGCGCCATGTTCAAATCAGCCAATGCCTGATAGATGGGTTTACTGCCAGTGATTTTTAAGCGTCTTCCGTCATTTGTGCAGAAAATAGAAAGCAATTTTTAGCTGACTTCGATAATTTATTTTAAATTCTAGGCCGCGTGCTCCGCCATAACATTTGTCTCGCGTATTCTCGGGAGCCTCTACTACCGACCGGCACCGTTTTCTAACCATGGTGTTGCAGGGCCTTTTTAAGGTAAAATTACCGCAAATATAGATGCTGCGAATGTTATTGGTGTAATCCTTCAGTGCTTTATGTCGCCACGTCGCCAAGGATCAAATGAGCAATAAGTCGCTCATAAACGACTGGCTCGTCACAAATGAACGAACTATAGGTCACTGATATAAGCCTGTCTCATCACCGTTCTTTGGAGAAGAACCAAAACATAGCCCATCAGAGAGCACATCGCCGTTGTGATATCCGCCGAAATGACCGTGCAGACGAAGCCGCCCGATCTGCTCCCGATGCTCTCCACTGAGCAGCTACAGCACTATCCTGAACCAATGCCATTGTAGGACTTCGTTCACTTGCATGTGAACCGACACTCGCACAGTAGAACTCGACGGAATTCACCAACGCACGTCCTCGCAACTTGGGCTTGAATCAACAGTTACTTTTTTTTTTCGAAGGAAATAACTACAGCTGAAGAAACGCTCCTCTGCCGCCTGTAGCTTGGTGTGGCCTTTACGAATACTTGTTCATTTCGAATTGGAACGGCCAGATGGCAGACAACTTTAACTGCGACGGGACGGTCGCCCATCTTTCATGTGATTCTTCTCGCTTCAGTGCGCCTAGAAAATAACTTTGAAAGGTGTTCCACAGACTTTGCAATTACTCATTGTCGGAGGAAAGAGTCTTGGCACACTGGGAGACACAATCCTCGGCAAGGGTGAATTTAAGGACGACGTTACGTTTCTTTCAGACAACTGCTCTTAGGGACATGCTTTAGGCAGTATCGTTAATTGTATTACTGTTCTCCTTTTTTTCTACTTGTGTTTTTAACAGTTCTTTACTATTGTATTTATTCTTACCCCTATGTCCAACATAGGGTAACTAACCACGGTGAAAACTTGCTAGCCTTCATGATCTTCAATCTTTTAAGTCCTCCTTTTTTATCAGTTCTATATATCAAGTGAACGTAATTTCTTTTCTCTTTAAGCCTTTTTTAACAATAGTGTGATTGTTCTACTCACGGTACAGTGTGGAGAGAACTGCGACATAAAAGATGCAACTGTTTCATCACATAAATACAGTAATTTATATGTAAATACTGCCAATCCCAAAGGGATCATAGCAGGAGGGCATATACAATAGTTGAATACAACATAACACAAATTGTGATACAATGGAAACACCAACTAATTATAAAAAAAGTGCAACGCAAGAGCGATTAGTGGCACAATAATATAAAGAAAACAGGTTCGCATAATAAAACCGTAGGCAAGGGAAGAAAAAAAAGGAGAAAAGAGAAAAAGAAAAAGCATTGTGAGACTATAGTGTAAGCATTTTTACACAGTGGTGCTGTAAAACGAGGCGACAAATGCATACTGTGGGGTTTCTGGTATTTGAAAAGAAAAAAGTAAGAGAGACAATGCATGAAGAACTGTGACAGGTGTAGTTTCATACATCAATAGAAGGGGGAAAACGACAATAAAAAAAAGAACTGTCTGACAGGGTTCAAGGTACGCTTTGAAGTGCAGTTAAGAACTGTGTTAGTGATGTGCTTTCTATGGTATGTAAGGGAAGGTTATTCCATTCTCTTATGGTCAATGGAAAAATGAATTTTTGAAACAGTCGGTATGGAAGGTGTATTCAGTGAGCATCTGCGTATGGTTATGTCTTGTAAGGCGTGTTTGTAAGCTTGTTATGAAGTTTGTGGCATCAATATTTACTTTGTAATGAACTATTAAGTACATAAATTTCAGTCTAGCTATTCTGGCTCGGCGCTGAAGAGTATCTATACCAGCAGTTTCCATTAACACGGTAGGTGATTCGTGTGGCCCATACTTGTTAAAAATGAACCGTATTGCCTTTCTTTGTACACCTTCAAGTTTAGCGATGTCTTGTTTAGTAAAAGGAAACCATACTATGTTTCCGTACTGTACTATCGGTCGGACAAATGTATTATAAGCCAACAGTTTGGTATCTATGGGGGCTAAACGGAGGCGGCGTCTGAGGAAAAAGAGTCGTTTGGGCGCGGGCGCTGTTATGTGGCTTATGTGACTACTCCATCTAAGGTCCTCAGTTATTGTTAATTCCAAGTATTTATGTTCAGTAATGGCGCTTAAATCCGTGTCATTATTTTATACGGGAATAATGATTTATTCCTTTTTCTCGATATTATGAGTAGGGTTGATTTTTTGCATTTAATGTCATTTACCAATCAGAGCACCATTTCGTTACTGTTTGTAAAGCGCGGTCAAGAGCTACATGATCTTCATGCGTGTTGATTATATTATAGATAATACAGTCTTCTGCGAACAGTCTGATGTTGACATGTATATTAGCGGGTAGGTCGTTGATGAATATTAAAAAAAGAACCGGAGCCAAAACACAATAAGAAAAGATAAGCAAAAACAAAACCAAAAACTCGTTTAGTAAAGCACTCTGCTTAGTAAATGTTGCCGCTAACTAATTCTAGATTATTATAATTATTATATGCATGTTCAAAGAATACCGACACAAAGATTTTCAGGTTCTTTTTTTTCGTGGTGGGGTGAGGCACTCTAATTTTGCATCGTTCATCGCAACCAAAGGCATCGCTACGCACATACACACGCACGCACACATTCTTGTAAATTAGTAAAACGCTTCGGCAGAGTCAGGCATTCACCATCCTGTTTCTCTGTACATGTAGAGCCCATTCTGTGCCTGACAGTATAACAAATCATCCCTTCAATTTCATTCTACACAGTTTACATAATAGGTTGGCGGTTAGATGTCTCTGTCTCATGTTTCTCCCCATTAAATACGGTCCGCGACGGCCTTCGTCGTAATGAAATCCAAACAGGAACAGCGTTCGATAACACAGTCGCGAAGCCGGGCACCATTAATTTTGAACAGCAATATTCCTACGTTGACCTGACTTGCGTTTCTCTATTGGCGCAGTTCAGTGTTCCTGCTTCTATTCACACGAATTTACGTAGCCACTGAATCACTGTATAAAACTTCAAGAAATATTTGAGTCCTCGGCGAAAAAAAAAGTGGTTCCACCTATGCAAGCGTAATGTCAACAACCATTTATACTGCGAGTAACAAAATCGACAAATAAAGATCGACAAATATAGATAAGAGAAACAAAGAATTGACAAATAAACAAGATTTGCTCCTTTTTAGGTTACTTGCTGGTTAGTGAAATTTGTCACGGAATGTATGATTTCGCCGGCTATTTTGCCGATATATTTCATTTTTAGATTACTCTTGCATCTTATCATCCAATTTTTCAGTGAATGATATTTTTAACACGTCGTCTTTCTTGTTACAGTGTAAATCCTACAAGCTGTAGCTGCGCTGCCGCTAAGTGACTGGCAGCATCAACTACGTATATAAAAAAGTCTAACGCCCCCTCACTTTTTCTGTCAGGATAACATATTTGTGACGTCATTAGTCATACCATTTTTCTGGTGCGGCAATTCAGGCTGTTGTTTTTTGTGTGTGTGTGTATGTATGTATGTGTGTGTATGTGTGTGTATGTATGTGTGTGTATGTGTGTGTATGTATGTGTATGTATGTATGTATGTATGTATGTATGTATGTATGTATGTATGTATGTATGTATGTATGTATGTATGTATGTATGTATGTATGTGTGTGTATGTATGTGTGTGTGTGTGTGCGTGTGTGCGTGTGTGCGTGTGTGCGTGTGTGCGTGTGTGCGTGCGTGTGCGTGCGTGCGTGCGTGCGTGCGTGCGTGCGTGCGTGCGTGCGTGCGTGTGCGTGCGTGCGTGCGTGCGTGCGTGTGCGTGCGTGCGTGCGTGCGTGCGTGTGTGTGTGTGCGTGCGTGGTGTGTGTGTGTGTGTGTGTGTGTGTGTGTGTGTGTGTGTGTGTGTGTGTGTGTGTGTGTGTTCATGTCCTCTTATGATGCGCGTACATTCATTATCTGCTGTAGTTTTGTAAGCGATGTAAGTGATATTTCTTTTTTTTCTGCAATATGCAGTACCTACAAGTACGTTCACGTTCCCAATGTGAAATACAGCAGCTGCCACAATGTTCTGGCATGAACTTCTTACTCATTAATCATGTACGCAAAAAATAAAGAACAATTTCAATGCATCCTCTTCCGCGTGCTCGTCTATATAAATCTGTACGCATCTCTTTGTAATATTGCCGCCATGTCTGTGTGTTTGTGCACTTGTGTTCGTGGGTTGAGCTCGCAGTGTCGTTTATTATAGAGAAACGCCGTGCTTTGTCATCTGAATGTACGGATTAGAAAAAGCACACACCGGGCCCTCCGTTATCGCTAAGTGCAAAACCTCGTCCACGTCCCCAGTAATAGCTCGACAAAAGGCGCCTCGCTGCGATGCGTGTGCGGCAGGCAGGGTTGTGTGCAGGTTTGTAAGCGGATCGCGGCATTTCTTTTTCTTTTACGCCGGCCAACATTTCTCACAATATATTCACTGATGTTTTAAGCCTTTTCTCCGGGCGGGATAAAACACCGCAAAGCGCACGCTCTGTACATTGTATCGCTGAATTAGGATGAGTCGGCGTGCTGTACACCGCGTCAAGAGTACAGCACGCAATGAGGTCGGTGCTTTCATTTTCTTTCACTTCGTAGTGACAGGTTGCACATTAAAAACGGCTCCGATCTCGGGGGCAATGCGCGACTCCGTTAGGTGAAGGGAGCTGTGGAGAACGGGCAATAAACTCAGTGGCAAATCTAGAAAAACGGGGGTAGTAAAGGCGGTCGCCCCCCACCCCCCTATTCAGACCTGTTTCAGCACTCCCAAACGTCTCCGATTCAGTGTCTTGATTCACCACCTACAACTAATTAGGAAATATGAGTCGAACTGCTGTGAGCACAAATTAACACCGTTCATGCTCTGGTGAGATTCTTGTGATGATCATCATAGTCGTCATCATCATCAGCAGCCTGCCTATGCCTATCGCAGGGCAATGGGCATCTATCATTTTTCGCCCATCAACCCGTTCCTATGCGTTCTCCTGTCACGTTATACCTGCAAATCTCTTAACCTGATCCGTCCACCTGATTTTCTGCGTCACCCTCACGCGTTTCCCTTCTTTTGGAATCCAGTCAGTTACTCTCTCGTGATGATAGTAACTGCTAAGCGAAAGACAGTCAGGACCCCTCCCCTTGCCCAGTTTTACTTCAAGCGACCCCCCCACCCCTAAAAAAACACAGTGGCTGGATTCGCCCTACAGTGGACTGCGAAGAAAAAGAATGGGGAAAAAAAAGATTTCTTTCCCTTCTGAATCGGTTTAGGCGATAGAATAAGATTGCACCACTTTATTTTAAAATTATTCTCACCGGGTAGTCGAGAGCTTGCTTCCGTTTCTTTTTTTTTTTCGCCATAATCATCCCCTTTTCACTATGTTCCCGTTACAGTACCTTGAAGCCTTGAAAACACATACACTGGACGAAGGTAGAAGGATGGATAAGCGTGGCCGATTTAATCTAGGACGCAACCTTGTAGCTCTATACGTGACCCCAAGCTCACGTCGGTAGACGGCACAATTTGTATAAAATGACGAACGAGTATGAAACCGACCGCCCATTCAGGCAAGCGACGGTCAGACATGGGACGGCCAAGCGACCACCAATGCGTGCCGCCGTGCACGTCGACAGCGCGTGCGCCGCCTGTAAAGCTGGCTTTTTTGCAATATGCAACACTTTGCGGTAAAGCGGCTGACCCCACCAGTGCGGCACAGAAGGCCAGTAGTCGCTCTAACTGCGCCAGTTTCTCATCCTAATTACACGACCGTCAGACCGGGGTCAGACTGTAGAGTGGCCAGCGATATGGATGCGACGCTTTTGCTGCTGTCCTGCGAAGCTGCTCCCAGTGGGGGCAATTTGGTTAAACGTTTTTATGGCGACGTGTCTGAGTGAAAGGGGCCTACGAACATGTATCGAGCTGAGCGTCGTTCATGGATCCGGTGACTGCGCAAACAATCAAGTAAAGCTTCAATCCGTGACGTGGTGGTTGTTTAAAAAGCCAGCGATACATGCTGTCCGAATTCGTTTCGACCACTTCAGACGCTATTTATGGCGCACCCAGACAAAAACAGGCGTACAAGCGTTGATGAAACGTGGACAAAAGCATACATAAAAATACTAGCGCTTACAACAAGCTAGCAAGGTGAAACCAATGCGGAGATACAAGAATGCACGGAAAAAGAAGGGCAACACTTCGCCGCATCAGAGCTTCAATACGGAGTCGCACGTACTTGCAATTCACCTAAGTCAACAAGCTTCACTAGTGAAAAAAAAATGTCTAACTGCGCCTTAAAGGGTTAGTTAGGAAGTAAGTTCAAAAGTTATAATCACATTTAGTCTCTTCGTTCGCGACTAGTACTGATGCTGCCCCCTGTTGAAATTCATAGCGGCCAAAAGTCGGAAACATGTGCGATCTCATCCTAGTCACTGCAGTTCACATGTCGGAAAATATTAACACTGAAAAGGGTCCGCCTAAACTGTGAATGAGATTACAAATGTAACAAGACTGACAATCATGTTTATGCACGCCAATATTCTGGAATCTAGAGCGCTTTACATTCACTTAATGTGGACAATAAGTCTCTACCTCATTTTTTTCCCCGCAAGAAGTAGTTCACAAAAATTAAATCACCAAACACATTCCACCGAATTTTCTTTCATTCTTCAAATGACCAGCTACGGGGGTCGATTGATTGATTTGTGGGGTTTAACGTCTCGAAACCACCATATGATTATGAGAGACGCCGTAGTTGAGGGCTCCGGAAATTTCGACCACCTGAGGTTCTTTAACGTGCGCCCGAATCTGAGAACCCAGCTACGGGGGTGGGGTGCTTATGGTACATCACTGCTCGCCCAGTGGTGCCCCGTCCTTGGACTCCTGTGACCGTATTCATCTTTCCTATCTTCTCTTTACTTCCGTCGCTCCCTGTCCCTTCACCTCTCTCTCTCACTATATACCTTCTAATCCTATCCTTTTAATCCCTCGTTACCCCCATCTCTTGTGAGCTACTGTTGAGGTGTCGCACCAGATGCAGTGTTACGGGACTCACTTTTCTCTTCTTTTCTCTTTAAGAACCACATAAGTAACATAAGGTCAAGGGATCGAATTCCGGCAGTGGCGGCCACATTTTCAATGGAGGCGAGAAGGCTAAAGGCCCGTGTGCATAGATTTAGGGGCTCTATGAAGAACTCAGGGTGGTCGAAACTTCCGGAGCCCTCCATTACGGCGTGTCTCATAATTTGAAATTATAACGAGACGCCGTAGTGGGTCCTTTTTTGGCACGTTATACCCCAACAATTATTTTATTTATGCGTACGATCATACAAAGCGATAAACTCCAGAGGCCGTAGAAAAATAATAATAGAACTGACTAGGATTTCTTGATGCACTCGTTTGACGCTCACGTGCGTGCCACCATACCATCACTTTCATTTCCTGACAATAAAGTGGTATTTATTAAAAATCAAGCTAATGAGAGAAGTAAACAAACACGGTGGCTTAAGACGTGGTGTGAATTATCTCCCTGGCCTTTTTTTTGTTTTTTTTTCACTTATATATGAGTATATGAAATAAAAATCAGTTGATTCACGCATATACTGTTCCTTCCAGTGCTTTTGTGTGTGTGAGTATAATTGTTATGTGTCAGTCTATAGCCATGTACAACTGCCTATATTTCCCTTGATGACTATGCTACAGAACCGTCAAGAAAACTTATCGTAAGAAGTGTCTCTTTTTTTTATCATAAAGAGACTATTGTCCAAACATTACCGGACACATGTTTTCTTTCCGACTTATTATCAGAGTTCGACTTTTATCAGACCTATTATCAGAGTCTGTCCGACTTATTATCAGAGTGTATGGCGTGTCCACTCTCTCTCGTCTATTTTTTATTGCAATAGCAATTATATAGACACTCTCGGCTGGAATTTGCTGCCGGCGCCGGCGTCAGCGTTGATGTCATGCACCGTATATGTATACGTATCTATATATATGAAAACGCAAGAAAAAAATCAGAAAAAAATTTGGGGACCCTTAAGCTTCGCCTTTAAGCGTTGAACGCGATAGCGAAATCCGGCCCCTAGTGCACCCTTCAACCACTAAATGCATACATATTAATATATTTTGTTACATACACAACCACACGCACGCACACGCACACAAACGCACGCGCGCACAAGCGCGACGTATCTGCCCTAATGCAGTGATTGTGCAGAGTGGTCACTTCCCTGTGCTAGAACGGCGCTCTGCTGTAGTCGAGGCACGTTTTTCACTATGTCTCACAGATGACACACACACACACACACACACACACACACACACACACACACACACACACACACACACGCACGCACGCACGCACCCACACGCACGCGCGCGCGAAAATGATACAAAGGCATGATACGTTTTCCGCTAGATGGACATGGTTGTCCATTTTTAGAGCTGTACGAAAGTTCTTGTGTGTTCTTAGCGGCGATGGCTGCACTATCCCAGCCTTTTTTGACGTAGTTTGACACCTGTCGAAACAAAATGCGTTAAGGAGACTCCTTCCACTACATGGCATTTATGTATTGTTTTTTCCCGAAGCAGCTGCAAGTAACATCGTCGCTTTGTGGTAGGACACCTGCTTGCCACGTGAACGGCTCGGGTTCGATCCTCAATGGAACCGAAAATTTTATTCTTTATTTTATTTGCTTCTTTCTCAATTTTTCGCTCACGGACGATTTTTCGCTCACAACCAGCGGTGCCGACGTCGACGGCGGAATTTCTGCGAGACGTGCTCTCTAACGCTATCGCGTTAAAAAGCCTCCGGCGCGCTGAATCAAACGTGGGACCTCCGCGTCGAATGCGAGGCGTTAACCACTGAGCCACCGAGAGATGCCTCCTTCAACGTTCAAACTGCAAGCTATTTATATCTACCACTTGCGGCTGTTGGTGGGCATCTCGGGGGGGGGGGGGGGGGTATCATGTTTTCCGCATTATCAGCAAGATGGCGCAATGAGCACACGGCGGCTATCATCTCTCACACGTAGGCCAAGCTGGCGGACTAGTCTGCTAGTGTTGCGGCCCCTTGGGCACAAACCTAGCTCCCGTCAAACTAGCTTTCCTCCATTTCCCCTCCCTTTTTTGCATAATGAAGTTTATTCCTCCTCCTCTCTTACGCGTACTTTGGCCCGCGGAAAGGAAGGGAGTTGGCGATCTCTCGCGCGCCCTTATCTCCCGGTGGGGAGGATCATACGTCTTGGCTGGCGTTCGGCTTGCACTGCAACGATTCTGTTGCAGTTACGGGGCGCACAGAGGTCACTGCAATCGTCGCACAGCCTCCGTTTGCGAAAAGGGTGCGCTTTTCAGACACAGCGAAGTAACAGCTGTGATGCTTATTCGCGTTCATCTGTATACCAGTGAGTACGTTTCGTGCGTCATCTCTGCGTGAGAAACGCGGGGCACGCTTTGATCTGCTTGCCATTCTGCGCGTGACCTTGCAATTTGTTGCTATCACGCTCGTTGCTTCCGCATTTGCGGCAAAGCTGTGACTTTTTTTTTTCTGTAGCAAATTACCGTAACGCAAGCCGTGCCCCGCATCGTGTCCATGAATATGCCATTCAGCAGCTGGGAACAGCGCGTAGCTCTTAGAGCGGCGTTGAATAGTCCTCGTCTCTATGTACGGCCATTCCAAACTTTTGTGAAAGGCCCTACGCGAGCTCGGTCCTCTATTCACGAGCTTCGCAATGCATTCGCTAGCGTCGTCGGCCTGCGTAAGTTGCAACACCAGCGAGACGTCATTTCAAAACTGGTCGCCCTCCCACTCCTGTCATTCAGTGGTTGTGATTTTTTCTTATCGCGTCATCAGAAAGATTCGCAAGTTTCTAAGAAAGCGCTACACCGTAAACAGTCAAAGGTCACAGACATTACATCTATCATGTATCATGTATACACTCTGAATGTTGATTGATATGTGGGGTTTAACGTCCCAAAACCACCATATGATTATGAGAGACGCCGTAGTGGAGGGCTCCGGAAATTTCGACCACCTGGGGTTCTTTAACGTGCACCCAAATCTGAGCACACGGGCCTACAACGTTTCCGCCTCCATCGGAAACGCAGCCGCCGCAGCCGGGATTCGAACCCGCGACCTGCGGGTCAGCAGCCGAGTACCTTAGCCACTAGACCACCGCGGCGGGGCTACACTCTGAATGTCGCAGAAGGAGGAAATATGTTGACTTCTACAATACCACGCTATATACTCTGAAACTGCTTTATGAAAGCTTTTGTAGTCAAGTTTTGATTGCTTGATTTACGTGTGATTTAACGTCCCAAAACCACCATATGCTTATGAGTGACGCCGTATAGAGGAGGACTCCGGAAATTTCTACCACCTGTGGTTCTTTAACGTGCCCCCAAATGTGAGCACACGGGCCTACAACATTTTCGCCTCTGTCGAAAATGCAGCCACCGCAGCCGGGATTCCATCCCACCACCTGTGCGTCAGCGGCCGAGTACCTTAGCCACTAGACCACCGCGGCGGAGAATTCCTAAGTTATATGAACTTTTACATCCCAAAAGCATATAATATGATTATGAGAGACATCGTAGCGGAGGGCTTCGCAAATATCGACCATCTGATGCACTGACAACGCATAGCACACGGCCCTCTAGCCTATCGTGCAGCCAGAATTGAACCCACGACCTCCAAGTAACCTGCCGAGCGTCGCAACCACTGCTCCACCACGGTGGATGATTAAGATTTCCTTACCATAAACTTTATTCGCAATGACATGTTACGCTAGAACTATTTGTAACACGGAACGATGTTCAGCCATTACTGATGGGATCCGACAGCTGCACGCAAGTGGCAAGGACCACTCAAGAGAGAACAGTTTCGTGGGTTCGAGTCCGTTTTTTTTTTCTGAGTCTGCTTTATCCGAAAGCATAGGTTACTCGATCCGTCTTACCTGCCTCTGTGGTTTAGTGCTTATGGCACTTGAGTGCTCAACCAAAGGTCTCGGGGATCGAATACCGGCCTTGGTGGCAGCATCCCAATGGAAGCGGAATGCTAGAAGCTCGAGTACTTGGATTATGGTGTAAGTTGGACCGAAAGGTCAAAATTTTCGGAGTCCTTCATGAAGGCATCGCGCATAATTTCATCATTTTTTCAAGACGTAAAACCCCATCATTTATTTGATTACAAAACTCGTCATTTCAGGCGAATAAGTAGCTGTGACCGACACGAAAGATCAGTCTACAGTTCGATCAATAAATAAATACTCAAACGGCGGTAAAAATAGTAATGATAAGAAACAAATAGCTAGTTTTGGCAGCTGCTGTTATGATGCAAATAGCGGATCGCGTAATTTTGTGGAGTGAACGCGCCTCAGTAGGCAAACATTTGTTTCAAAATGACAGTCTACCACAGAGAAAATATATATGATACATGCAAATATATATGATACTTGCAATCAGACCAAAACTGTTGTTTACGCGACCGTATAGTCTCAGGCCTCGTACACAGCGAGCGTCATGTTGTATACGTTTCATTCGCTTGTATTAAAACTTGAAATTCTCGGGTGTTTTACAGTAAAAAAAATTCACACGTGTTGATGAGCACTCCAAGCAACAGCTCGCGTGAAGACACTTCATGCGCGAAATGTATTGCAATTGTACGGTCACGGAACATGCACAATATGAACGAGTTGGGGTTAAGTGAAGCTGTGGAGAAAGTGAAGCACTCCGAGGACACCACTGACTAACTGGCTTAACTTGAGGTTTATACGTTAAAGAACCCCAGGTGGTCTAAATTTCCGGAGCTCTCCACTACGGCGTCTCTCATAATCAAATAGTGGTTTTGGGACGTTAAACCCCACATATCAATCAACTTGAGGTTTATACCAAGTTTAGCAAGCGCAACATGTTAGCGTTGCGAGATGGTGCTCCGTATTTATCACTGGCGAGAACTGTTGCATACTTTGCGGTTTATTGTTGCCGTTTCATTTCTTCGCTACTGTACCCGTGTCAAGCACAAAGCAGAGCTTAACTAACCTGTTTGGAAACAGACGGATTTATAGTAAACAAGCACGGTGTTTCACCTCCCCTCCAGCTCAGAAGCATAGAAGTCGGTGAGGTACCACTCCATTACGTATAATGCATGGTTTAAACTCTACGTCTTATATTCCTTGATAACCGTGCGTCTTTACCACTTCAACAGAGTTCAATAGCTTCCTTATCAGTGTTGCTAGCCAAGTATAGGGAACCGAGCGAAACAAAAGAAGGACGTTAATTGTATGACCGCGTGTGCTGAGTCACGTCCTGATCATTTCGACCCAGAAACACTGCAACACTGAAACAAGAGTGGTTGTAACTGCTAATCTCTTCTGGGAAACTCACTTAAGGGGCTATTTTTGAGCACGCCGGTGCGCCACGTTTTCGTGACGATGCCTATCGCTCGATTTTGTGACGTTCTTATCAACCGTTCGTTACCGCCGGCTTTCAGTGATAACGCCAGTGCAGGGTCGCTTTATACGCTAACAAAATGCAAAAAAAAAGTTAAAAACAGGTCTTTCTACAACATCGCAGTGCGGTACAAACGTTAGCCATAGAGTTCTTGTGATATGAAGCAGCCGCCGGATTGCTTCTAATAATAATCGTTTTGGTTTTACGTCCCAAAACTATGCGATTACGAGAGACGCCACACTCAAGCGCTCCGAAATTTCAGACCACCTGGGCTTCTTTAACATACACTTATGTCTATTTACATGGGCCTCGAGAATTTCCGCCTCCTCTGAAAATGCGAGATTTCATTCCGTGATCCTTGGGTGAGCAGTCCAGCACTAAGGTCTCTAAACCAGCACGACGTATTCTCATGGACTACTTCAAGGTACGAAATTTCACACTCTGCAATTTCACTGTGCGCGATAGATCGCGCTTTGAAGTCAATCGCACAAACTTTGGTTTCAAAGAATTTCACAGCGGAATTTCCTCAGAACCTTTGTATTTTGCCAAACATATGAAGTCATGCGGTCTGTAAGTAAGTACGACACCTGCCTTGTTTACGCACGCGAGCGCCAAATTTTTCCATCTCTTCGGTGTTAACGCTCTCCAGATAACAGAATACATATATATTTAGTATCGAAATTGTCATGTTAGCTTAGGACTTTGACGAACCGACTAACTTCGCTAGGCCTCATTTAGGTCGAATTTCCTTCACGACGTGAGCAAATGTTTTCGTTACATAGAGCTGTGTGCCTTTGAAGAGGGAACGGTCTTCGCTTCTAACTCTCGACAAAGCCCACTACGACAGGTTTCTATACAAACACAGGAGAGCAAAGTTATTCGAAGTCGAATAAGCTTTCATATTCTCGCGATTAGCCGACTTCAATCGACTCAATCTTTCAATTCGTTCGCGTATAAAAAAATTCAAGCGTTCAAGGCGAACGTTATAAAATTTGTTGTAAAGTTTTTTTTTTCTTGTCTAACGCTTCTCGTTTTCATTTCGCACGAATGGGGCAGCGAGCAGGGTGTGACCATGATTAACTCCTACCATTCCTTCACTTGGCTGAAATGTTTATTTATTTTTTATTACCTGGTTGCTGTTTCTGTATGAATATCTGGGGTTTGGCGTTTCAAAACCAAGATATGATCGAGAGAGGGAGTAGTGGAGGGCTCCGGAAATTTGTCCATCTGGTGTTTATTTAACGTGGACTGACATCGCACACTGATTGACATGTGAGGATAAACGTCCCAAAACCACCATATGATTATGAGAGACGCCGTGTGTGGAGGGCTCCGGGAATTTCGACCACCTGGGGTTCTTTAACGTGCACCCAAATCTGAGCACACGGGCCTACAACACTTCCGCCTCCATCGGAAATGCAGCAGCCGCAGCCGGGATTCGAACCCGCGATCTGTGCGTCAGCAGCCTAGTACCTTAGACCACCGCGCCGGGGCACTGACATCGCACAGTACACAGGCCTGTGCCATTTCGCGTCCATCGAAAATGCGGCCGCCACGGCCGGGATTCGATCCAGCGACCTTCGAGTCAGTAATAGAGCACCATGGACACTAGAACGCCGAAGGGGTTCTAGTTAAGATAAATCATCGGTAACAAAGACACTGATAGATGTAATGACACTGAAAGCTTCTCGCATACACCTTGAAACATTTCTTACAGGATATGCTCAACAAGATTGAATAATACTTATTAGTCGTTCTAGTGGAGAGTGATCGACGGTTTCGACGGCTGACCACTCGCTACCAGTGTTCGTGTTTCCCGACGTAACGCATTCATCGTTTTCGCTGCTTCTCGCGTCCTGCGCCACACGGGCGCGAACAGGTGTTGCTACAGGTGGAGTTATCCTGGCAGACCTGACCCGAAATTGATCCGCCTGAGTCTCACCACGGACCATTTATACCGGTATCTTGCCGAAAACGCAATACCAGACACATCCTCGCGAATCCTCAGCGCGCAATTTGATAACATTATCGCTCTTGGTGGAATTCACCGCATCATCCCCGTTTAACGAGATGATTTGGCTGTGCCTTAAAAACTCTACTGTGCGAAGTAAGAAGACGACGGGCCCGCACTCGTGCATGGCTGTTCAAAGTAAGTGTCGCTCCTTCCCCGTCGTGTAGCGAGTGCGTTGAAGTTGGGGATACAGACCACTGCATCTGGTCCTGGAAGCGCTTTTGATTCGAAATTAAGCTACTAATGAACAACATGAAGAAAAAACGGTATCCCCACTATTGCTGAGAAGATATTGTGTTTGCGATACGTACGGACAGGTGTTTACTCAAGCATGCTAAGCATAAAACTGCCTATTCTGTCAACAGCTTGTTCCACAAAACAGTCCCCATACCGTAAACTTGATAAAGCTCGCGGATGAATTTAAAAATGCTTTATTCGTTCCACAGCAATACGCCACTCGCGATTTCGAAGACTTAACAAACGTGAAGAGGATCAAGTCTCGATGAACGAAGTGAACTGGCAATTAACGGAACATACGAGCTTACAAAGCAAGGATACAAGAGGTGCCGAAGCCTATGAAACAAGTAGACCGTTTTGTTTCGCCTCTTTTGCTAAGGTGAAAACATAAAAGGGCTTTTTGAAAAAGTACGTTCAAGATATTTAAAAAATAAGCTCCGTAAATAGAAATTTTCTTCCGTAAATCTAACCGAGCTATTTTACGTGAAACGGGCACGGAAAGTGCTTTAACCCACGATTGGAAGGATCCCGACGTAGTATTTACCTATACCACCAATAGCCAGCCTATTTTACAAGGTTTGCCATACTGTTATGTACATACAGGCTCTCGTAAAATACTGTTCTTCGATGTCTTTATTGACGATCGAAAACGTTCGTGTAGCGGGGTGAATCAATTACGAGTAAGAGCAGTAGAACCGTGCGTTTAGTGTTTAAACTTGTATCGGGACAGCCAGGCCGATATGCTGCCGTGGACGATAGCGAGAGGAGAAACTGCGCTCGTCCTAATCTTTTTATCTGCTCGTCCAGCTGCCCAAGCGTCCGTGCCGCTTCGCCTATACAAGCCTGTCTACCGCACCTTAAATATATACCGCACCTTAAAGCTGGTTTCTTTCAATGTGCTTTCAGATTTCACACTAAGCAGTCCGAGAACAATAAACGTCACTCCTTTTTCTAGGTTACGAAATACTTGCAGCGTCAAAGGTAGAAAGGTCACTGCTTCAGTGCGGGCTTGACGCCACAGTTAGCACCCTCCCGATTAACCGTAACACCTTATCAACGAAGCTTAGCGCTATTACCTTTTCAAGATTACCATTTCAAGATTACTCTCGCACGCAGATCGCGAAGCTTTGCTACCGACTTACGCATATCTTACGAAAAAATTCACGCACGAACATGCCACGAAATAGAACCACAACTTACCTGCCAACGGTCTGCTCGAAAAGCGGTAATCCCTCGGCCTTCTTATCACTTCCGTCGTTCGGCACAAAGCCGAAAGTTGAGTCACTCGAAACTCGAAGCACAGAAGAGCGACGGCGACATCTTCGTCATCTGTCACAAGACTGCCGGGTCGCGGAAACGCATGGCTCGACCGATCGTCGTTAAGTCCTCACACCCACGGCACAGGGACGAGTTCGACGTTCTTACTTTCTTTCCTTTTAGTTAAGCACACTCAATCCTTTACAGCAGGCTCACAACGGCGCTGGCCTCAACTGGTGGGCCCGCGGCGGTCCCGAGCAAAGGCTGTCGCGGTACGCGCCACGCCGCGAGTAAATAGCGAAAGAAAAGACGAGCAGCCAGGTGAGGAGGTGACCGAGGGGGCCGGGCGAAGACGGTGCCTGCGCCGTCGATGATGTGAAGCCCGGGCCTCCACGATTTCTGCCCGCTCGCGGCTTGAAACAACGCGGCGGAGAAAAAGGAAGCCGGATTGGAAGAGGGTGCGCCGACGCCAACGCCGCCCAGCGACGCAACGACGCGAGCGGGGTCCGAGCGGGCACGTGCCTTCTTAGGTGGCGCCACGCGGCGGGAGGCGGAGATAGCGGAAAACGGTGAACGCCGGTGTCAGTGAACAAAAAAAAGGGGGGAATACTTCGAGCTACACCTGCGCAGAGGTGGCCTTTCCTGTTAACGGGATGACATATAAAAAAGAGTGAGTTATCACCGGTACAAGAAAAGAGACAAAGGTAGCCATGTTAAAGAGGCAGGGCGTGCAAATACGAACGCAGGAGGCAAGTCGACGCCACAAATACAGACTGACTATCAGTGTATCGACTTCTCTCTCGTGTCCGTGTTAGCACGCACAATCTGATTAACATGAATACCTATTTTAATTAGCTCAGCTCTTTGTTGTTCTAAGACAATGGACGAGGGACAACTCGCAACTAAGTTTCATCGGCGATCCTGAGAACAACAACTCGGAAAAGTTTAAGAAAACATGGACAGACAAAGACGCACGCGATACAGGCGCTGAAGTTCAGTTTAGTCGTTTATTTACGAGCAGGTTACATTTTAATCATGCCCCACGAGCCCTTGGGAATATTGCGAATAACTTGTGCAAGCGTATATTAGCGCAAGGCAGGTGCGTGGAGCGTACTGCGTATTGACACCGCCACGTCGCGTCCTCCCTGCAACGAAAACGAATTACAGCAGTCTTTTTAAAAGCATTGATTTTTTTTTCTTTCTGGGCAACAATGCCATGTTTCCGAATGTACAAAAGTTCTGATTACTTATGACATGTGTACGCTTGTAAGCCCTTCATACTGCACATCCCAATGCGGTTGCTGGACCATAATGGCTCACAGGAACAAGCCTAATCATGCATCGGTAAATGCAAAGGGGCGGTATTATTGAAAGGCCGTTTCCCTCCTTCATGCATGCGTGCGTGCGTGCGTGTGTACATGTGTGTGTGTGTGTGTGTGTGTGTGTGTGTGTGTGTGTGTGTGTGTGTGTGTGTGTGTGTGTGTGTGTGTGTGTGTGTGTGTGTGTGTGTGTGTGTGTGTGTGTGTGTGTGTGTGTGTGTGGGCGTGTGTGTGTGTGTGTGTGTTTCCCGCAATTAACTAAATTGAATTTTAGGGTCTTTACATGATTATGATAGTCCCCTTAATAGCTTAGTTATGACAACACGTGGTTACCTAAAGTGCATAATGTGCACGTTAAGTAGCTAGCCACTTCACATTATTTACCGCGCAGCTGAAGAAGGAGTGCTTTTTTTGTGACCGATATGACGTCGAGAGTAGTCCTTTGGTAAAATCCACCCACCACTGAGCAGGGCACACAAATAACTTATCCAATTGTACAGAGCAGTCTATGAAAGAAATACGCGAACACAGTGACAAACGCGTGACACACCAATGAACCTAATGTACAAAATAAACACCAAGGAGAGGGAACAAATCCGTGCTAAATTTGGTATAACAATTGGCATTACAAAGGGACGTTTTTTGATGCACAAGTAACAGCGCAAGCAACCGCAATTGAGATAAGCTTAGACACGTCGTGAAATAAACGATTATTTTGCTCTTTGGAGGTTAGTTGCTGAGCATCACACGTTACGAACCGTTCAAAAAATATTTAATCAAGTTCTCGCTGTTTCGGGTGCTAGATGCGATACGTGTTGTTATACTTTGGTTGTTTTTACCAGCGTCAGTCAACCACTACGTACTTCATCTACAGCTTCGTGGTTATATCTGTAAGGTAATTTTTTAATGTATTGTGAAAATAGCCTCAATGCTGACTCTCAGAGCCACCACAGCAAGTTAGGTGCTATAACTAGCACTATACATTCAAATCACCCGCCACGATGGTCAAGCTGTTATGATGCACCGCTGCTGACCCGAAGGACGCGGCATCGAATCCCGGCCATGGTGCCTGCAATTTCGATGGAAGCGAAAATACTCAAGGCTGTTGTACTTAAATTTGAGCGCACGCGAAAGAACCCCAGGTGGTCGAAATTTCCGAAGCCCCGCACTACGGCGTCCCTAAGAACCGTATCGCAGTTTTGGGGCGTTCAAACTCAGCATTATTACTTCACTTTCAACTCAGCTTTTAGTCTGAAAGAAACACAATACTCAAATATACGCAAAGGAAAAATCCGTACAGTCCATGCGCGTAAGATACGCAAATTCTATTACAAAACACCACCTTTACGCACCCATGCCATTTCCTTCGTTCTATAGCCAGATAGGATATTTGTTTCTTCATCGCGCAGCCATCGAAGCCTGACCCACTGACACATACTCGCAACATGTTCCCACGCTGATTGGTTTCTGAGTTTGTGTTTTAAAAAAAGCCGGAGTTGAGCCAAAGGACAGTGTAGTGTACAACTACACTGTCCGGTGCCCCCACCCTCCATCTTTTCACCCTCAAGAGCAAACACTCAAAACGCAACGCCTAAGTTCTTTGCACACATACTCTCTGAAGCAACTCATTTGTTGTAAGCATCATCCCCCCTCCACTCGCCCTTCCAGGCTAAGAAATCCTTAGGCAACATCTTCAAGGCATTGATGAACAGAAAGTTACTGCGGACCGCTATTAACGACTGTACATAGATATGTGTGGTTTAACGTCCCAGAACCACCTTATGAATATGAGAGACGCCGTAGCGGAACGCTCCAGAAATTTCGACCACCCGGATGCTATTAACGACTGCAATGGACTGTAGTATTATATGAGGTTTACCTTTCCAAAACCACTATATGATTATCAGGGACGTTATAGGGGAAGGCTCCGGACCTTTCGACCATCTCTGGCGTTCTTTAATGTACACTTGCATCGCACAATACAAGGACATCTACCATTTCGCCTCCGTCGAAGTGCGACCATCACGGCCGTGATGAAACATGCGACCTTCGGGGGACCATTTACTCCAACGTAGCTGTTGACATGGGCGTTAACGTTGATAGTGCTCGCTGTCATGTTACGTCTGCACGTCATGACGTAACTGCACATTGTAACTACCACACGCTGTCATGAGAGCTTCTTCTTAAGTGAAATTACTTATTTTACAGCCATGCTGTGACGGTCGAGACTTGCGATGTGTCGCAGGCGAAACATTACCCCCATCATGAACCGGCGCGCACTGTTTCCATCTTTTTTGAACATCATCATCCTCCTCCTCAGCTTGTCTCACAGAACACGCGAGCCGATTTGTCAGGCGTGAGATGCAATACATCTCACGGGTTAGGGAATCAGTACAGAGAAAGAGGAATGGAGAAGTTCTAGGCAAAACACGTTTCTTGGTGAGATGATATTCGGATTTCCGTACCCACGATCGCAAGGCGAGAATCCTGACCACTTGCCTGTCCGGGCATACTAGAGAGCGTAGCACAGTCTTAGCTTAGTTTATTTTAGTTTATTAAATTAAGGTTTAGTACAGTACAATATCAGTATAGTATGGACGATTCTGAATACTATAATCTGGTTGCTTCTAGGTTATTTTCAGGCCTTAGCTAGCAGACGCAGTTCGTTTCTAAGTCATTGCTAGGATTTTACTAGGAGATGTTACTTTGTTTCTCCGTCGATTCTCGGCGTGGGCCGGTTCAATTTAAACCACAGGCAAACACAGACACGGCACAAATGTTCAAACTCCAGAAACAGGAACTCGCGCAGGAAACAATCATTCGCAGTTTGTTCGTTTGTCACCAGAAAGATTTTGGCTAATACTCACAAGGAGTATTGTGCACGCTGTACCTTATAGAGGAAAATTGAAATACATTGCTTCTTAAGAAAAAATGTGTGTGTGTGTGTGTGTGTGTGTGTGTGTGTGTGTGTGTGTGTGTGTGTGTGTGTGTGTGTGTGTGTGTGTGTGTGTGTGTGTGTGTGTGTGAGAGAGAGAGAGAGAGAAAGAGAGAGATGAGAGAATAACGCGACGTAACGAGAAAAAAAAGAGGAAATGAGAGGTAAAAGGATTCGAAAAGCTAGAGATAAAAAAAATTAGAATAAAAGAAGAGGGACGAAGAATCGCGTTCATCTGATGGTACCACGAGCAACGACATCATTCCGGTTGCCTGAACGGATTTATGTAGCGCGAACAGAATCGCACTGCGGCCCGTACCCAACCAAAGCCACCTCGAAGGCTTTGACCCAACTGACTGGCTCCAAACGATAAAAAGTTTGAATGTATTAAGTGCTAATGCCAGCGTACCAGTCGGCCTTTCACAAAACATTCGGTGGAGTGAGGCAAAATGGCCGCATCAGAGAAGGAAGTGATCTATTAATTCCGGTTCATTTCAAAGTGCACATAGGTTTGTTAATGAGAAGCCACGTTGTCCTTGGAGTAGGCCCCATCGCTTTGGGGTATTCTCGCAGCCACTGTTGCCTTTCCCGTTGCCTAGGTTGCGGGATCGAATCTCGGCTGCGGCGGCTGCATTTCCGATGGAGGCGGGAATGTTGTAGGCCCGTGTGCTCAGATTTGGGTGCACGTTAAAGAACCCCAGGTGGTCTAAATTTCCGGGGCCCTCCGTCTCTCATAATCATATGGCGGTTTTGGGACGTTAAACCCCACATATCAATCAATCCCGTTGCCTAGTATTGTCTCGTTGTACGTACCCGGGGTCTTCGTTTTTACTGCCATTCGTTGGGTTAACTGTAGCATTTTTCATTCTTACTGAACCAGTGGCGAATAGTGTGATTTATTAAATTTCTGTGGCACACAATCGTTTATAGTTATGGTAGTTTTTTTAGGCCGTGGTACATACCCGCTTTCTGACGGGGCTCATTAGTTATGGCTGCCAGCTCCGTTGTTTGAAAAAAGAGCAAGCGCTTTCGTGCGCAGCGTCACCAGGCGTCTTCGTCACCGCAATCCACAGAAGACGGGGGTCCGGCAGACAAGCCTTATTATTAATGAAGCAAACTTGTTCCTCGTACTGAGAAACAAGGGTACCTCCTTCCACGTGCAGTGACGTCAACTCGACGATAGGTGACGTGACGCAGCACGGAGCTCGCCGATTGGTCTAAACCAGGTCTCGACAAAGAGTAATCAAGCCAACATCGCCGATGGGCGAGTTGACGCCACTGCGCGTGGAAGGAGGTTGGTGAGACGCACGAAAGATGCGCGAGCTTGTTTACAGTGTGTTAAAAAAATTGCCCGCAGCTTCCCTCGGGGGAACACTGAGGAGGATGCGGAGCATATAATTGGTTAACGGGGTGTTAAAGTGCGACTTACTTGGGTCGATGGCTAAATTGGTTAACGTGGTTGTGAAATGGGGTGTTAAATTGCGACTTACTTGGGTCGATGGCTAAATTGGTTAACGTGGTTGTGAAATGGGGTGTTAAATGAGTGAACACGCTTGCGGTTCCGCCAACAGTTTGGCCGGCGCTGGTCGAAGGGACGTCGATCATTCTGTTTGTGGATTCGTTGGCATTCATTTCATGGCGACTTCGGACGTCGACGCGCCGTACAAACCAACGGACGAGCGGCAACTGAGCGAGCGAGCGCCGACCTTGAGTATATATACAGCGCGACGGCGCATGCGCTGTCAGCTGTCGAATGTTCTCGAAGGAGAAGCGCGCGCGCGGCACAGATGGCGACGGCGCGACGGCGCATGCGCTGTCAGCTGTCGAATTTTCTCTAAGGAGAAGCGCGCGCGGCACAGATGGTGGGCGACGGCGCGACGGCGCATGCGCGCGCGTCAGCTGTCGAATGTTCGAGAAGCGGTGCGGACGGCGCACTACAAGGCGCGAGTATAAGATGCTTCCGCAACTAAAAAAAAAAGAAAAGTCGGAGCCTGTTTACTCGCCCTTTAAGCACTCTGTACTCACACAATACGAGCATATGTGTCATCAGGTGCTGCCCTGCCTGATACGATGGGGCCATCGGAAGTTTAAAGCTTGTCTCCGTCCGCTCTTACATCTGTAAATGACGTAACAGCTGTCACTGACGGTTCCATCTGCAAAGCCCGGCACGTCACGAGTCAATATTCTAATATAGGAAGGGATGGGAAAAGAAAGTTGAGAGGGTAAAAGCCTTGCCAAGCCAGGACTAGGCTGTTGCGCACCAATGTTGCACACCCTGGTTCCCTTTAGCAGTGCGTAAGGCTTGGTCTGCACCGACCAAGCCTTACGCGACTTACTGCGAGCTGTTTTCCTTCATTATAAAAAAATAACGATCGCAACGTGAAAGCCACTGAACTTTGTTTCGAGGCATTCGTCCGCAGTGCGTCGGTGTTGTTCAAAGCGTGTGAGGTAGCACACCTGTACACCCTGTAATTAAATTAAGAAGTCTGCGGTGTACATCGCCGCAGCAAGCACAGGGCTGGTTTGATTGCACAAATATGGGAGAGGCCCTGCTCAGCGGTGGGTGACTTTTACCAAAGGCTCGACATCATTTCGGCCACGAAAAAACATTATTTTTTTAGCTGCACGGTAAAGAAAGAAAGAAAGAAAGAAGAAAGAAAGAAAGAAAGAAAGAAAGAAAGAAAGAAAGAAAGAAAGAAAGAAAGAAAGAAAGAAAGAAAGAAAGAAAGAGTTCCCGTCACAACAGCTCCTTTACGTGCCTACTAGTATATAGTGCACATAAGCTCTCTACTGCAACCACTCTTGCTTTCTTTTTTCCGTATTCGACTGCAACGAGAGCACGCGGATATGCCCCCTCCCTCCCGGCAGAAGTGCACATTAACCTTGAGAGGTCATAGTTTGGTGTAGGACGGACGACAAACACAATGGAAAGGACGTATCAGGTGAAGCAAAAGATTCTGGTTTCGGAGAAGCTGTAACATAATATGACGATTTCGCCAATTGTTTGTTATTCGCAAAGGTTGCGACAAACGAAAGCAAAATTGTTCTCGTGTTCTATCTGGGCGTAATGGGAGAGCGGTGCTCTCAGCCAGTTATCCCGCGTGCAAAAAGGTCAGGCCGCATGCTCTCGGAGAAAAACAGTGCGGTGGTTCATAGCGCAACCTTCTGGCTTTGAGGTATCTCATGTATTTGAAGAGAAACAAGTGCACGTGTGTGTGTGTGTGTGTGTGTGTGTGTGTGTGTGTGTGTGTGTGTGTGTGTGTGTGTGTGTGTGTGTGTGTGTGTGTGTGTGTGTGTGTGTGTGTGTGTGTGTGTGTGTGTGTGTGTGTGTGTGTGTGTGTGTGTGTGTGTAAAGGCCCACTCCGGCAATTTTTCGAGCTCAATTGATCGCCATTAATTTCGCTGGGTACGTTCGTTTGCACATTCCTGTCACTTGTGCCAAATGACACGCTTGAGAAATGCGTTGATTGTTAGCAAATTAATTTTAAAGATTGCCTCGAAAAGTTCACCTCGCTTGCCGGAATTATTGACAACACTGTCTGTGTGACCTCGTGTTTGGCATGTCAACGGAAGTGACGCAGCCGATGGCATCGCTACTTTGGCCTCTACAGCATTCATTGTGCTGGTCACAAGCCGACGGCAGCGGTGTTCGGCACAGGAAAGCTTCCTTCCTTCCTCTGTGCTGTTTGACCGGCGTTTCGCTGGTCTGGCTTTCACAGTTTTCATACTCCGCGCCGTGGGATTAGTATAATACTTTCGGTTTTTACCAAAGAGAACGTCGTACGTAGGCAGTGCGCTCGGTTGAGTTTTGGTTTCTGTATTACGCCTTTTAGTGCATTAAACGTTGTTTTCAAATCTCCTGAGCATTTCAGCTGTGGGGCTCGTGACAAGAGTGTCTCGGGAACATAGGAACACCATTACCTTGACATGGCCTAAAAAGCGCCAGAGTTGGCCTTCGGATTTATTGTCCCAGCGAAACAAAGTTAGCACCTTACCTTTAACGTTTCTCCAGTTATAAACTACCCCCGCATCCAACCGCACCGACATCGCAAAGAAACATTCGCCTCTAAACGTAGTCTCTAAACGTAACCAAGTGCGGACTCGAACCACGGTGTCGAAACTGGTTTAACTCCCTCCCAAAGAAAGTATCACAAGACAGAAAAGGGAATCAGAAAACAGGAAATAACAAACCACTTCGCTCATGCAAATAAGGTCTGGCGACAGTTCCGAAAGCTCGGCCCACTGCCACCCCCTCGGGCCACTTTTACGACTTGCGCGAGACAGCCCACCCGCACAACCCTGCGGTCGTTTTTCTCCGCTCCACTACGCACAACAATGCGCGGGGACGAAGTGGGACGTGGCCGGCGGTTGTAGCAGTGAATAGCTGCCATGCTTCGGCCAGGCGAAGTCGACGAACTCAGTGCCCGACAAGACCCGCATCAACCGTTTTGCAAGCCTCGTCGGCGTTCAAAAAGACCCTTCCCTACCGAAGTACGAGCCGGAAAGACTGCGCATCTCTCTCTCTCTCTCTCTCCTTCCTTCCTGCTCTCTTCCCGCGACTTCTTGTTCGTTTCTTCGCGCTAACGACGGCGCGCGGGTGACCTCCATTGTTTCGAGCCATTGCGCGGAGCTTGCCCCGGGAGATTTATAGGCGGCCGCTGGTCGGCGTGCGGGCTGGAGCCCGGACTCTTCGCGTGTGTACGCTGCAGTACACGCGCGCGTCGTCCCTTCTCTGTTGCGCTTCGTCTCTGTGTTTCTATTCAGCGCGCACCGATGGCGACAGCAGTGAGGGACACCGGCGGCGACTCGGTCGTCGTGAATCATGCCGCCTCCGCCGTGAGAGGGGCTTCGTATACTGCACGCTGAATGAAAACACTGCCACGCCATGTGCTCGAGCACACGCAGCGCTCGAGGACTCGAACACACGCACGATCACCCTTTGTGTTAAGCCCTGCAGTATTGCGCATCGTAGGTATACGTACATATATACTTGCTGGGCTTCTATATACACATCGCGATGCGGGATTACGCCGAAGCGGACCTGAGTGAATGGAGCAAATGGGCTGTGCAGCGTTCACCTTAGGCAGAAAAGCCGACCTTGCTTTTTTTTTTTTGTAAAGAGAAAGCGGTGCGCGTGCGACGAATCAAAAACGTTGTCTCTCTGGGCTTCCGGGAGAGATTTATGGTGCAACCGTGTCGTGGCTTTCTCAGCTGACGAAGACCGTTGCCGAGCCGCTGCGCGTGTTATAGCCCGCACGTGCGTGCGTGAAGTGGTCATTTATAGTGACGTGGGAGATTTGGGCGATGATATATGAATGCGTGGCACCCTGGTACTTAATGCCGCACGGAGCTGGTGCACGGGAGCAGAAACGTACGCGGGTACTGGACGAGTTAATCCCGCTTCGTTGTATTATGTAGGGCGATCTTGGTTGTCGTTGTAGGGTCTTGATGTGGAGAGCGTCACGCTCTTGGAACACGCACACAGTAGACGCGGTCGGAACGAACTAAACAAAACACACTTATTTAACTGCTTTTATATCGACGATATTGTCAACCAAATTGTTATACATCAATTGTGCTCAACATGCTGAAAGAGTCTTGCACAAAATTACTCAACACTATACAGCAGAACAAACACAAGAACACACACAAGACGGCTTCGCCAACGCTTGACTTACCACGAGGGCCCCCGGCGCGCAACCCGCGGTGCCGCGCACCGAGGACTCACCGCTAAAAACAACGGTCCGCGCAAACCGCCACCCGCCAAAAAGAGACCCGCTCATTTCTCCCGTGCCGCCACCAAGGCTTGCCGCCAGACGCCACTGTTGGCGCCACCGTTCTAGTCATGATGATGGTGGTGGTGCTAAGAAACGCTCGCGAGCACAACGCCACCCGAAATGCGGTCAATACGCGAAGCATGTGCGCCATGAGCAAACAATATCACAGCACCCTCACATCGTGGTGGCGGATTTCGTGCCAATATCGCCAGAAAACTTTCGGCTGTATAGTCGTGGCTGTCATGAAGGTTTAGAAGTGCTTGGCGCTTTCTTTAAGAATTAATAAGTGTATAAAAATGAGTATTGTAAAAGCGTGCAATGTGCACACTAAGTGTTTTTTTATTTGAAGCCAAAGCCTTAGATATCTCATTCAACGCGAGAATTGTCTGTCAGCATCTACGCGAGTCACGCGAAAAAATTATCATCAGATGACGTCACTCATACACGTCACAGGTCGCAAAAACGATGACGTCTGATGGTGACGTCATCGCTTTCAAAGGCGAGCCAATACCGGAGGCAACGAAAAAGCACGATGTGTGTGAAAAGCTTCGGTGAGAGGGGGTGAAGATGGAATCAGTATAATCAATTTAAATCCATACGATCGATTGGAATGAAGAAGATATCGCTCTGCCCTTCGAGATAGATGAAAGTAAGAGTGTCGATGAAATGCTGTAGACTTTGGCCCGGCCATTCGCCGGACACGCTCCTCCAGGAGGTGTCAGTCAGTCAGTTGGTCGGTCGGTCGGTCGGTCAACGAACTTTATTCGTAAATTGGCCAGAGGAGCCAATGTCCCTCAGAAGGGCGGGTCGGTTGAGGGCCACACCCGTGTTGGGACAGGAAGGGAATGCCTTTACCCCAGGCTGTGGGCCCTCTGGACAGCCTGAATTTGGACTTCACGGTACGAGCTGGTGACTGTTGTCCTCCAGGCGTCCTCTGTGCTGAGGAGCTCGCCATCACGCAGCGCCGTGCATTGCCAGAGCATGTGGGATAACGTGCATCGTCTCTCATCGTAATGAGGGCAGTGAGGCTTTATGCTGTCAATAAACTTACTGTAAAGTAAGGGCGACGGGTAAGTACTGGTTTGCAGCACACTTACAGTGATTGACTGGGCTCACAAGAGTTTCGGGTGCGAAAGCGGGAACCTACGGCTCGACAATTGATATTGTTTACATATTTCGTTAAATATGAGGAGGGAATCAAGCTGTTGGATGCTTTCCCCCAAACTAGAGGCCAAATGCCCGTCCCGGTGGGACAGTGCGCGGGCATGGGCTAACTCATTGGCATTGGGGATTACAGGGTGGACATCCTTGTTCATGTCCAGGTGCTGGGCGATGATTGTGATGCATACAGCCGCCAGCGCGCTCCACACGAACGCTCCGCAACCTGGCGTGAAACGATGTGACTGACGCGAGCGCAGCGTAGCTGTTGGTTCTGTTTCTGAGATGTTACCCATGCATGCCGACACACCATCCAAGCATATAGAGGTATTATCCCAGCAAGGACACCAGGGAAATTCGTGCACAGGCTAGCGGACCGATGGCTGTACGTTGCTAAACACTTAACAGCACATGAGGCTACTGACAAACGCATCTGTAAAGTTTTGTTGAGGCTCGGTTCGCAAGAACATCAGGACCACTTTCATGGTGCGTAACGCACGACTCGTTTTAGGCGCATTCATAAGGGTGATGTGGCTTATTTCTTTTAGGGTGAAACGTAGCACACAACTTTGCCACAGACTAGCTGTTTTCCTGCAGCTAACATATTGTCAACGCGAGCATGCTTTTTTTTCATTTATAACATGAACCCCTCTATAACATGTTCACCTTTTGCACTTTCCGCAAGTTTGATTTAAATGCGGAATATTTCTATCCTGAACAAAGTAAACAAAGCCAACCTAATTGTTTTATTTATCTATATATATATATATATATATATATATATATATATATATATATATATATATATATATATATATATATATATATATATATATATATATATATATATATATATATATATCTAGCCGCCTACGTATGGGTAGTCTCTCTCTCACTCACCCCTCTTTCATCTATAGGGATTTCTCACCGCGGCGTTTACACCTCCGTTGCGCATCCACACCTCCTCCCCCTCGGTCGTAAGTTAATCCATCTCTCGCCTCGCAACGCTGATGCAGGCAGCGTCTGCTAGCGACATACTTTTGCCGCGAAGTATCACAAATACGCAGCAAAGAAACACACAGCGACAAGCACCATGCTGCTTGGGCTTGTCGTTGTGTGTTCCTTTACTCTGTGTTTGTGATACTCCGCGGCTAAGGTATGCCATTATTTCTCATTAGGCAAGTACCAACTAGGCCAACAATCAGTCTACTATCGAGTTTCTTGGTTGAAAAAAACTCGACCACTCGAGCTGCAAAACCGTTCACTGGCCACCCCGTATGTTTATAGGCACTGGATCGTGACCTCCAAGGTACTGCCGGTGGAATATTTCTCCTGTGCGTTGTTCAGCGATACAAATTCACAGCGTGCGCGTTAACTAAAGGCGGACTGCGGGTCTGTGTGGCCAATCGGAGTCTTCTGTCTCTCATTGCCCGTCAACAGCGATTGGCATATTCAAGTAGGAAACACCGGCCCATCAATGCGTGCTTTGCGCCTCCCCAGGTTGTTTTCTTGCGCAACGCCGCGATGAACGCCAGAGTCAACGCCGCCGCCAGTGTAAGCGTCAGCGCCCGCTGCTTCCCATCTACATACATGGTTTCCTTTAGCGGGAGGTGGTGCAATTTCCCCCCTCTTCTTCTCTGGCCGGTTCCTTTACTGCCCGGCGAGACAGAGCAACGGTTCTGGTGCTCAGCTGCTGATCCGAAGGTCACGGGTTCGATCCCAACCACGGAGGTCACATTTCGGCGGAGGCGAAATGCCAGGGGCGCTTGTACTGTGCAATGTCAGTGGGTGCCAGATGGTCGAAATTTCCGAAGCCCTCAGCAATGGCGTCTCTCATAATCATACCATGGTTTTGGAACGTAAGACCTGCAGATATTACTAGTATTCCTTTCCTTCACACTTTTGCGCTAAAAACGTCATATATGCCACAACTGCAACAGGAGGTTTAATTGATTGACTCAGTGGTGCCGCGAAAGGACCCACCACTTCTACGAAAGAAGCGGAGAAGCCTCCTTCTCCGGAGGAATGGCCCACGCTCCCGACCTGCTCTTCTGCCAAGGAATCTCAGCAGGTTGCGGCCACACGAAAACCGTCTCCAGCCATGGAAGATTTGCCTAAAACAGATCGTCAAGTGATCTCGGTGCTGCGTTCCCTCATAGAAGCAATCCGAGTGATATTAGTCGACATGAAGACAGCATCTGCTCGAAGCGCACTTGGAGTACTGGACGCACTAAGCCCAGTGCTTGAATCTCTCAACTAGGAACCCACACCTCATCATTTCGTAAAGAAGTGAAGGCTGCATCCGTCACCCAATGGAACGCCGGAGGACTAAAATCACGCCTTTCAGATTTTCGTCAGTTTGTGTATACCAACGTGTTTCCACTCATCGTCACTTGTGACCCCAATTTTTTGAAACCAATAAGACTTTCGGGGTACGAAGATGTCATGTCTTCAACAAACGGTGCGTGCAACAAGATCATCGTCTTTGTTCGTCGTGAACTTACGTATGTTGTGCAACCAATTGCACCTCACGATGACAAGCAGTATGTCTACATCACTGTGAAAAAGGACACACTCATGTTTACTCTATTAGGCGTTTATATATCGCCTTCGAATACTCTCGATTCCAGAAGATCCGCGGATATTTTGAGAGTGTGTCCTGCACCATGGGTCATCATAGGTGATTTCAATGCACAGCAACACGCATGGGGAAGTACGCGGACAAATGCAAGATGACGCAGGTCGGCAAACATCGCCTACAAGTATGGCCTTACTCTCCTGAACGACGGTAGCCCCACTTTTCTTGGAGGGGTGACATGCGGCAGCTGTCTCGACCATGCTTTTGTCTCCGACTCCCTCACGAGATACGTCAAGTGGTTTTCAGATGTTGAGACACAAGGAAGTGATCACATTTCAATCTACCTTAACATCAAAGGCTTGTCTAGTTGTGGTCCACGGACGACCATTCGAGCAGTCCAATGAACCAACTTCAAATCTGGCATAGAAGATGCTTGCAGCGATGGTCTACGATCTGGGTTAGAGCGAACAATTAAGAGTGCAATGCAAAACGCCACTCGCACGGTGACAATATCTTCCGCACGAAACGACTTTGACATATATCTATAGAGTTGGAGCGACTCCGAGCACTTCGACGCCGGGCGGAGCGTCAGTGTAGGCGCACAAAATCAATTCACGATCTTAGGGCAGCCAGGAGGATGCAAAAGAAGATCCAGTGTCGCATGGATATATTAGCGTTGGAACTAAGGACAACGTTTTGCCAGTCACTAGACCCTCGAAAGCCACTCTCACACATTTGGAAAACGGTGCAAGGTCTGCGTCACCCTACGGAACAGCGTTTTCCATTCAAAGCGCTCGCGCTCTTTCAAGGGCAGCAAGACATCGATGTCGCAGAAGATTTCTGTGCGCAGATCGCCAACCAAGCCACTCATCCAGATTCCCCAGTGAGAGGTGACGTCCCCCGTTCCCGTGACTACCACATGGACTTCCCTTTTAATATGGAGGAGCTCGAGGTGGCACTAGCTCTCTGCAGGCGTTCAACTTCTCCAGGTCCAGATAGTATTTCGTACAAAGCCTTGCGCAACCTTGAGGAAGGTGCAAGGAGAGAACTGCTGAGCCTTTACAATATCTCGTGGCAGGATTGAAATGTTCCTGACGACTGGAAAATAAGCCGCTTGTTACAAATCTTGAAGCAGGGCAAATCCCCATACGAACTTGCATCATACCGCCCAATCGCACTGGCCTGCTGCGTAGGAAAGATAATGGAAGGGATGATACCAGGCCGCCTGGAGTTGTATCTTGAATACTACAAGATTTATCCGAATTCTATGGCTGGTTTCCGACGCGACCGCTCTTCCATTGGCAATGTCATTGATCTAGTTTCATACGTTCAGCACGAAAGATCCCGTAAGCGACTACCTACAGCTTTGTTTCCAGATGTTAAAGGCACGTATGATAATGTACTACATGAAGCCATTTAGGGTGCTCTTGCGGTGGTTGGCCTTGGTGGTCGAGTCTTTCGGTGGATTTCGAGTTACCTGGCTGCAAGATCATTATTTGTGTTAACAGAAGACGGTCCAACTACGCGACGCTATACTTCCAGGGGTGTTCCTCAAGGCGGAGTTCTTAGCCCGACGCTATTCAATCTTGCACTGATTGGCCTTGCTGAATACTTGCCAAGTACCATTAGAATCTCAATATACGCAGACGACATCTGTGTCTAGACTTTGGCAGTCACACGTCCTCAGATACGTTCCCGGCTTCAAAGAGCAGCAACTATGATTGTCTACTACTTGTTAAAACAAGGTCTCAGCATATCACCAGAAAAGTGCACGCTGGTGGCCTTCCCTCGCAAAGCAATGACCCCTTATGTCATCTCAATCTGCGGGCGACCCATTTCTTACGCCAGAACTCACTGGTTTCTGGGCATGATTATTGATAGGGACCTCTGTTGGAATCCGCATGTGGCCTGTATGAAGAAGCGCCTGACCGCTATTTCCCAAATGTTCAAGTCCCTGGCAGGAAAGACGTGGGGGATGCCAGTAGACGCAATGATGGAACTATGCAGAGCCCTGTTTCTCGGGTTCCTGAGATACAGTTTGCCCGTGCTGAGCAATACCTGCAAGACCAATGTTCGTGTTCTACAGGCAGTACAAGCCCAAGCACTGAGAGTGTGCCTTGGTCTGCCCAGATGTAAGCCAACAGAGCCAACAATTGCAATCGCTGGTGACTATCCAATACAAACTCACATTGATGTAGAAGTCCGGAGAACGCACATCGGACACTTTGCACGTGTTCCCTGTCATCACCTTGCACTGTTGCATTCAGAGGGGCGCCAAGCATCGTTCGCTAAAGTGATTGTGAAGTACAACGAGAAACTTCCCTCGGGCTTCACTCCTGCATCTATACCATCGATACCCTCTGGGTGTCTTATTCGACCCACAGTGCATCTTAGCGTACCAGAAATCTGGAGAAAATCTGAGCTTTCATCGCCCGTGCTGAAAGAACTGTCTCTTCTTCTTTTGCACGAGAATTATTCAGACAGTGTACATATATATACCAATGGCTCCACGAGCTGCCAGTGTTCGCGAGGTGCAGTAGTTGTCCCAGTAAGAGGTGTTATTATCAGCTTTAGGACTGACCACTTCACGGCATCTACAGCAGCGGAACTAGCTTCTTTGCGCGCTGCACTTAGTGTGGTCAATCGGGAACCACCGCAACAATGGTCGATTTTCAGCGACTCAAGGGCTGCCCTACAATCTGTGCTCTCAGCACTACGTCGCAGGCCGTACGAACAGCTTGTTTTCGAAATTCGATGCCTTTTCCACACTTCACACGAGTAAGGGCATCAAGTGACATTTCAGCGGCTGCCAAGTCACTGCGGCGTCATAGGGAACGAACATGCCGATACTGCCGCGCGGGCAGCTAGCTCTTGAATAAACACGAGAAGAAGCCATACCACTTTCGAGGGCTGATGCTGCCAGTAATCTTCGACGACTTGCGCGTGAAATCACGTTTTCACTACGGTGCCCACCAAGCAACGAGACGAATTGTCAACACCACCTGTCCTCATTGATGGCTCTCCGCATGCCCACTAGGCTCGACCGAAGAGAAGCCACCCGTCTTCATTGCTTATGGCTAGGGGTGGATAGATGGATGGAAAGTCCTTTATTGTAAAAAGGAGGTACAGGACCTCTGTGGGGATAAGCAGGACTTTCTAACTACACTACTAGTTCCCAGTGTTACGGGTTTTACACTTATTGTATTCACCATCACTGGTACCGAGGCGGTATAGTGTCAGTATTGTGGTCTGTCGGACCCCCTAAACCACTCTGATCAGGCCACTCTTACTTCCATATTGAGCAAATAATAACTGCGTGTCCGGGTCTGTAAGAAGCGCTTCACGATAATTTGTAGTTTGCAAAGCTTGTATGGCCATTCGCCCTTTTTTCGAATGCGGAAAACTGCCACAGCAAGTGGTGAAGGTCTGCGCGGCAGCCCAGTCCGCAGTGATTGCACGTCACTGTCGCAATGTCAGGTTGTCGCCATTTTGCTAAAGCGTATGGTGTGTATGCAGAATTTGCGTAGACCTTGTTAATGAAGACTTCTTGGGAGCGTGAAAGCGTGCATTTGCTGGAAAAGAGGACTGGAGGGGTAACCTGCGCAATGCGTTTTTTTACTAGTATGACGCAGGGACGTGCGTACGCAGTGCATTGTGGCTACGTACCAAGGGAGCCATTTGACTTAAGAGCTCATACGGGTTCACCCTGAGGGGTGGGGGCAGAGAAAGATTGGTCGACCCACCTGCGGAAGCAGCAGCGGCGCTAGGGGTCGCATTTACAAAATCTTATTCCTTCGTCATAGGAATGGCCGACAACGCTCTCTGCGATGCCTGTCATTGCGAAGAGACGCTAGACCACATCCTGTGCGACTGTCCGTTGTATGACATCCAGAGGCAGTCACTGGCGTCCGTTCTTGCGCGCATCGACAACAGCCAAGTGTTTGCGGACACTATTCTATCAAGTGCCCGAGAGAGGACACTGCAACAGAAGGCGACAAAAGCTGTGTTGAAATTCCTACGCGACACGGACTTGAACAAGAGGCTGTAACAGCAATGTCACACACCGCGAAAGACAAGACTGGACTATGACTGAGTGGGCGCGCGTGTGCTGCCGAATGTGCTGTGTTTATCTCTCTTCCCTCTCTACTCTCTATCTTTCATCTCCCCCATCCCCCTCCCATGCGCAGGGTAGCAAACTGGCTGCCTATGGGCTGGTTAACCTCCCTGCCGTTCTTTTCCTGCTATTTTCCTTCCTTTCCTTATTGATTTACAGATATTGTCATGGATATGACATTCACACGAGTCCATTTGATTGCATTTAAATTCTTTTTTATTGCTATCCGTCTTAGACCTTCCAACGTGATATCTTCATAACTCTGTCAGCTCACTCCTAAGGAGCAAGCACATGTTCAGTCTACTGGCGTAGCCTTTTGTAGAGCCTAAAGCTCTCCACTACCATTCATACACGACACTGAACATGCGTTTTCAAGCAGAGTAATAATGCCTTGTAAGAGACGTTAAAACCTTATTATTCAAATTAATCTCGGCAGACTGATCGGCAAGCTTTTTTTTCGTTAGACCTGATCTAACGCTCCAGCTCTGCAATTAATGAATCCAATAAAGAAATACTAACGGCTTACCGAAAATTAAATCGCCCATGAGCATGGCAAATTATATCGCTGTTAATGAAGTAAAAACTTCACGATTCACTTACGCAAGTGAGAGGTAGATACTAATCAGAGCGCAAAAAACTTTCAAAGAGTAGTAGCGAACCACCAGTGTAAATTTGGGGTCTTCAGTGGACCGTTTAAATCCGTTTACGCTGCCTCGCTTTAAATCGATTAAAGATAAATCATTTACGGTAGTAGCCTGAGCGTGAAATCGTCTGTGTAACTGCTTATTAAAGGTTAACTAAGCACGTTAAGTAAACTAACTTCCCAAACTGAGCTTTAAAAACTGAAATTGGCGTCCACATTGAAAATTGCGTGCCCCGAGTTCCCCGTTATCTGGAGGACGCACAATAAGCTTTGCCGTGTACGCCTTCGTCTTTTTTTTTTCTTTCGCGCTGGGGTTCAGGGGCAAATATTCTAACTACATTCAAGTTTTCTATCTATACTGAGACGTCCCTTGCTGTTAAAATCGTAAAAAAAGTATGATTGTAATAATTTCTTTATGTCCGCCTCTGCGGAACCGTGGTTACTGTGCTCGGCTACCGACTCAAAGGTCATTGGTTTGATTCCCGCCGCGGCGGTCACATTTCGATGGAGGCGAAATGGTTGAGCTCCCGCGTATACTGTAAGATGTCAGTCCACATTAAAGAAAGATGGTCGAAATTCCCGAAATTCCCGGAGTCCACCGCTACCGCCTCTCTCATATACGTATGCTTGTTTTAGGGCATTAAGCGCCACATGTCTATCTATCTAAAGTGTTGCCGCCATTTGGTGAATTGTTTTTCAGTTTCTCTTAATCTTAAGTATCGCCACATTTTTTTCTTTAAGAAAAGAACTTCATTTCTAAGTCGGCGTCAGTTTAAAAACGTAGAATTCTTTCCGTCGTGCACCTTTAGTACACGCACCATTCTGTCTTAATATCCTCAACTAAACAAAGAACGTCCCATTGAAGGGACACACAACGGAAGTTCCAGCCCAACCTTCGTTCAAACGCGGTCTGCAAAGAACTGATGTTGAAAAGCGGGCCCGAGGCACGTTCGTTGTCACCACACGTTCAACTGCGGTCGACGCTCAAATGAACGCGCGTCAGACACTTTCAAAAGACTTACTTTCTCACTCTCTTTGTACTCTTTTTTTTTGCGGGACAGAGCGGCCATTTTGAAAAATAATTTCCACCCCCAGGTTGAGCGACAAAGCTCGAAGGTGTTCAGCATTTCCACAAAAATAACGGAGAGGGGCGCTTGTTATTCTGCGGCGGCTTTCCCGCGCAAGCACACTTCTGAGCTGGATAAGAACATCTAGGTTTGCTGGATGTTTTCGACGTGCGTTGTGGGGGAGAACGGAGAGAACAGAAAAATAATGAAGGAGCTGGCATTTTTATTGTCCATACACAGACACACACACGCTGCGCCGCAGAGCGTCGTTCTCATCAAGCCTTCATAATCCATGCGGTAATTGTGGCTGTCGATGAGTCAGAAGTAATGGAAGGAGAAAAATGAAATATCACAACCCTTTCTTGTTCACTTGAGTGTTGTTTGTTTGTTTCTCTTCTCGGTGTATCAAAAGAGTTCAGGTATTCGGAAAGAAAGAACACTTTTTGGAAGGCTTTCAGTTGTGTTAATGAGCGGCGCCTTCAGCAATCAGCCGAGAACACCAGATGCCTGCGTGCAAAACTTAGCGAACGCCACTTCAGAAAACGGGAGAGGCTGCCCCTCTCCCCTTTTTTCTGTGTTCATCCCAACCCCCTAAGCCTGTCCCCTGTTTGCCCCCTCCTTCTAGCCCCCCCCCCCTTCCCTGTTGGAGAACCTCTGAAATGATACCGGCCCACCAGAAATAAATATTGGCCGCACCTCACCTGGTAAGCAAGATATAGGACTGAGGTATAAAACGAGGAGAATTTCCTGGTCTGGCCATGTAACCAGAACAATGCCGGCCTTCACGAATTATGCAAAAAGTCACAAATTCCTCTTTTCGGCTCCTGAAACTGCGCGTGACCTGTAGGGTGCTGGCGGAATTTTCGAAGAACACGGTGAGACACTATACGAGACGGGCAAGTATCGCGCCTCAATGCAGCGTTTACTGCATGTACACTGGAGAGAAACACGGCGACGATGTGGGCGCGCACGTGCACACACACACACACACGCACACACACACACACACACACACACACACACATACATACATACATACATACATACATACTTACATACATACATACATACATACATACATACATACATACATACATACATACATACATACATACATACATACATACATACATACATACATACATACATACATACATACATACATACAGACATACATACATAGACATACATACATACATACAGACATACATACAGACATACAGACATACATACATACATACATACATACATACATACATACATACATACATACACATCCACACACACTCACACACACATCCACATATACACACCCACACGCACACACACATTCACAAACACACACATCCAACACACACACATCCACGCACGCACACGCACACACACACACACATCCACACACACTCACATCCGCACACACACACACACACATCCACACATCCACACATCCACACACACACATCCACACACACACGCACACACACACACATCTACACACACTCACATCCGCACACACACACACACACATTCACACATCCACCCACATACACACATCCACACACACACACATCCACACACACACACACACACACACACACATCCACACACACACACTCACACACATTTACACACACTCACACACACATCCACACACGCACACACACACACACATCCACACACACTCACGCACACTCACACACACACACACACACACACACGCACGCACGCACGCGCGTGCGTGGTAGAGAGACGATTGTTCTTACTCTAATGAGTACGATAATTCCAATCCCGTTAAAGACACAGACGACGATCCATCGTTTTGCCGGTTCCTTTCTTCTCGCCTGTAATTCAACCCGGAGACTCGCGGTTGCACCCTCCCGCTGAACCTCCTCCCACCGAACTTTATAGCTCGCACCACGCGTCACATGCGATCGAGTGTCTCGATCATCTCGTACATACCGTACGCGAATCCCACGAGAGCCCACTTCTCGCGTTAATGAGCCTTCTTAAATAGAAGAAAAGACAGTTAATATAAGCGGAAGGAGCATTTAGATTTCGAGGCAACACGCAAATCCGCAACACGCAAGCTTTTCGTCGACAGGAAGGCGACACGAACTGATCTTGACCTCTCTATCTCTTTCTGCCTCCTCTCAATCGCTCTCCTTCCAGTCGCCACCCACCTCAAACATTCAAGTACCCGCCTGGGGTTTTTCGGTGCGCCGTCTCAAATTGGGCCCGGGTCATCAGTGTCAGCGCTACCGGTGTGGGGGTCCTGCTTTTATGTCAATTGGAGTGGCAGAGCTGGCCCGACTAATTGGATTAGTCATTAGAAGACCCTCGAATTATTCAACAGCTAATTACGATACCCGAAAATGTATCCCGCTTGACGAAGGAAGGCATCATTTGTAACGATGAAAGAACTCATTCGTCATATCGCGGCTTTTCTTTTTTTTGAGAGAGAGAGAAAGAGAGATGCTGAGGCAGAGCTATGGAAGCCTAATTTGTAATCGTTGTCAGTGTCTAATATCCAATAAAGTTATCTATGTGCCACGGTTTTCGCTAGATCTTGTCCTGTACTTTGTCCTCACGTTTTCTGTACGACTCGACTATGGGACTCCAAACTCAACTTGTCCTGGTGACCTTGCACCTTGCATTGACGTTGTGTGCGGGGAAAATTTGAACGACATCAAGCATTGGCGTCTCCCGTTGGTAGCGTCAACACGACTGTTGCCAAAAAAAATCATCATCACGTGATGATGTTGCCATATGACGCCATTGTGAAGTTACAGATACCAAAATTTTGTACGTCGTGACATCACATGCAGTGAAGTCAAGTGACATAATGACGTCCTCACGTGACAGTGTATCTTGGTCAATGTTATAGCACCTAACGGAGACAGTGCAAAAGCGAATGAGGTGCTAAACCACTTTAGGTGCAGAAAGCTCTCGGAGGGCGGCGTGGCAGGAACAATTTACATGGACTGAGAAGAAAAATAAAATAATTTCGGCCTGCAAGTCGTCTCAAGTGAATGCTAACTCAAGGCTTCCACCGCTGGCATCTCGCAGGAGAACAGCTCGACCTTGTTTTGCGATTTCAATTTTTACCCATTACTTCACTATGATTCTACTATTGAACAACATTACTTGCCACCACCTTTACAAAGTGGGAATTCAAATAAAAAAATACTGGCACTTTCAGTCATTCCTATTCAGACCATCTTCCAAATGACAATGACGCGTCTATCAATGACAGCAACCTTTGCTCGCAAGGCTGTAGGTAACACAGCTTAACTAGGAAATTTTAGCCTTTCATACTTATCGTCTCGCTGACAAGTTCTTCGGCACAGATTCGATAACTGTATAAGCAGCAATTGATATCATGTTACACTGTTCATTTTTCTATTAATATCATGTTAGTTGCATCACGGCAAAGCACTGGATAACTACATTGCATATGAAAAATCCGCAAACAGGAGTTGTGTCGAGCCAGAGTTTCAAAAAGAGGACTTGTTTTCCTAAAGGCTAGAACAGAGCCGATTTCTCTAGCGTTGGCGTGTCTGCGCTTCACACCCTCTTCTCCGTCTTAACGAAATAGGGGAAGAGGGCAACATTGTATACGTCGGTGTGAAAGAGAGGGGAAGGGTTGCTGTGATGAATCGTATGAGTGAAGAGGGAACAGGTGTTCCGTGAATAGAAAGAAAATAAGGAAGTGGCGGGTTCCTGAGGATGTGCACGTGTCAAGCTGAACGTTATATCACGTCCCTCAAGGGCTGTCGTGAAGAAGCAGAAACATGCGATTTTCTTTTTGTTTTCTTAAGCTGGAGTAAAGCTTCCCTTGAGGATACTGAAGAGGGGGTAGACAAATGATGAATGCGACATACTACCTTCGTATGCGATACGAAAGAGGTAGGTCATTGTACTCAACGTTTAAGGCAGCGCCACATGTCTCGGTCTTTCTCAACATGGATGCATTTACGCCGCCAACGCGGATACAAAAATATTTTCAAAGCGGGTGTTTTGACCGGTGCACGCGTTTTTCAAAGCGAGCGCGAGAAAAAAAACAGTACCGAGAGGAAGTCAACAAGGTCGTGCTTCAGCGCTCGAATACACACTTGAAAAACTGAAAAGCCTGCAACCCCGTACTACCTACGCAAACTTGAAAAAAAATAGTAATAGTAAACCCGGCTAAGAAATCCATGGTGTATTGCCGCCTATCACGTGCAAGGCTCGCTATTCTTCCGGAAGCACGCGTGCATTCTTACTAAACCTGGCTCTTCCCTTGCACCCGCCCACACGCCGATCTTGTTGTTTTCCCTTCGTGCATTGCCTGCGTGTTTCTTCGCGAGCAACAACGTCATCGAACCGAACTGAGCCTCAAAACTTCTCCACGACATCGCTGGCCACGTCGCAGACGCTTTGCATGATTTCTCTCCCTCTTTCTCGCTAATACACACCCCCAACACGCTATATCTCCATAGGGAGGTCGGCTGCACACACGAAGCGTGCCCCCGAATACGTGCAATCCCATCGAGCCCTGTGATCCGACGCTCGCCGGTCTCGCATAATTAGATCACAGGCAGGCCCGGCGTTACTGGTCAGGGTTATAGCCTTTTTTCGTAGAGAGCAAAGTGAAGCCCGGCACAGGGCGGTTATCTTCGACGAGAGCCGTGCAGCGAAGGGAGGAGTTAAAGCTGCGTGTCGTAGAGGTTGGTCAGCGTAGACACCTCTAAGTCGGTTAAAACTTGAAGGGAAACCTGTTAAATTATTCCAGGGCCCCTGTGCGCGTGCATTTTAGCTGCGCAAGGCAGCCGCGCCAGCTGCGTATACTCTTTGCGAAGCTTCAATATTTTGTTGTTGTTGTTAATTTAGAAAATTGGCATAATGTAAAGTTCCATAGTTTGTGTCTAAATCGCTGGCTAAGCGTTGATATCACCCCGCCGTGGTGGTCTAGTGGCTAAGGTACTCGGCTGTTGACCCGCAAGTTGCGGGATCAAATCCCGGCGGTGGTGGCTGCATTTCCGATGGAGGCGGAAATGTTGTAGGCCCGTGTGCTCAGATTTGGTTGCACGTTAAAGAACCCCAGGTGGTCGAAATTTCTGGAGCCCTCCACTACGGCGTCTCTCATAATCATGTGGTGGTTTCGGGACGTTAAACCCCACATATCAATCAATCAAGCGTTGATATCGGGATCTCCAAAAAAAACTTGCCAGGACATTCAAGTTTTCAGCCTGCAACTAAACTAAGCTAGCAGAAAATGAAGCTAAGAAAAGTACTAACTAGTATATCTTGACGGTGGTGCGGCACTAACTATGGCATGAATTGGGCGAAAAATAGACTTTCCGCGGGTCGAAACCAAGCTTGCAAGTTTGATGATTACTACACTACCGGTAAAACACTCAAGTAATGTTCCCTGTAGCTTCATCGTCAGTTAGATTCATTAAGACGTTTCTGGCAAAAGCAACGATCCCTCGTTCAATCTCCTTTCTTTCGCTCGTAATCTGAAACCAGTAACACAGTCGTATATTTATAGTGGCCGTGCCCGAGCTGGTTAGTATGATGCCTCCCCTTTTAGACTGCGCTAAAAAGCAGGAACTTGATTTACAGCAATGCTGCGTATCTCTAACCTTCAGCGATTTTGTTTCCGTGGGCAAAAAAAAAATCACAGCATATCCAGGGAGTGAATAGTGAGGAGTGGGGCGAAACGTCCATCAGCCCGTCCGTGCTTTTGTCCGTCCGTTCATTCTTCCTTCCATCCGTCCTTCTGTCCATGTGTCCGTACGTGAGTCCGTCGAACCGTCTGTCTGTCTGTTCGTGCGTCCAACCGTCCGTACGCCCACACGTCTATCCATCCGTCCGTCCGTCTGCTAGTCTGTCTGTCTGTCCGTCCATCCGTGCATCCATCTAGTGAACACTCCAAGTACCACCATCCCCCATCTAGCATCCCGCGTATCACATATCCGCTATATAGCATGTATGTGCCACCGGCGGCTACGTACTACTACATATATACAAGTGATGGACAGACCCACGCCTGCAGGAGCTTCGCCCCTAAAAAAAGATACGCGTAGACAATAAACGCATGGGCAAAAAAAATTAAGGACACCTTGTAAATTCCAAATCGTCTGTGGAATTTACAAAGCCTGTAGGCCATTCGACTGACTATGCCATGTCTTTTGTTTACTATTATTATTATCTATCTTTATTTTATTTTTTGTTTTATTTATTTTGAATGAGTATACGACTTGGATGACCCAAAGCAATGCGTGATGGTTTTGAACGCGTCAAGTCGGACGGTTGTTTACGATAAAACATGTATGGAATATCTGCAAATTCAGACGTACTTTGTCCGTCGCTCCCGGAGAAGTGCGGACGTCAATCCCACTTTGTACGATTGTAATACGGAAGACTATTCAGTGAAGTTGCAGTCTTTCTGAGTGTCGTTCATAGCTTCGCTGTCCAACCACCTTCGCAGCGTAGATTGGCGCCTTTTTTTTAAGACGATAGTTTTTCTAGGGGTACATCGACGCAAAAATTTTGGTCTGTCTGTTTTTCTGTCTGTCTATACATTTGTCTGTTTGTCCGCAGTAATGATGCGCCAAATGGCACCAAGCGATACACCAAACGGCCAACCCCATCCGCAGCGCCCACCAATATTGCTCAAGTTTCAGCGTTCATACTTGTGCGATTGTGAATTAAAAAGTAATTATTGCGCATATATGAGCACCATAATAACACGTTATTATTTTGTGTTTCTCTTTATACTATAGAAGGCACACATAAGTGATTCTAAATATCGTAGCGTTTATCACGCGGCGCTGACAGTGCAACGCGATGCTTAAAAAGGCAAGTGTTTCCAACGCTGTGCTGAGACGACCCGGTGGTGGCACCTGCCCGTCGCTTTGCGTTCTACACCTTATCGCCTGCGAGACGGGCGCGCATCTTTCTCCGTGGGCGCGCACGCCTTCCTTCGTTTTCGAAAATAACTGCCAGATAGCGCTCGTGTCAAACGTGCCTCGATACGCTCGTTCGCCTTTTCTGCACGGGTTGAAACTATAACGCAGTGCTTCCAGAATACAATTCACAGATTTTCTCGCGCAGAACATCAAAAAGACGTTTCGTTCACTCTCTCAAGACGCAAGACTATTGTCTTTCGGCGACATTTGCAGTGAAACATGCAGATACGGAGCCAATTTTTTGCTCTCTCGGAATGGAGGCAAGCTTACACTTACGACGTAGTTAATCATTTCAATCACGTTAAATACTTGAATATAGGTGAATTCAAACCTCCCCTTTTCTCTCTCGCTCTCTCTCTCTCTTTCGTTCCCCATCTCTGTCTAGAAAGGTAAGATGCTTTAGTAAAGCATGTTTTTTTTTGTTGTTGTATACTCACTTCAGAGGTTATGACTGTCGTTCGCGTAGTCAACTTTGCGTCTAGCGTCCCTACAGAATATACCGGCACAAATTATAGGCATTTCGTGCATAATCGCCCGTAGCGCTTGTGTGTGTGGGTTGAAAAACATATTTTTACTGTCAATAAAGTTGTTTCACTCACTCACTCACTGTGAAAGATGTTATGGAATCACAAGGGTCGCGTGCGCCGTAGTTGTCTGCCGCCGGTGTCTCTATTGCACGAAGTAAGAAAAAATCTAAATAAACGAAAAACACCAAGGACACAATGGGATACGAGCTCGGGTCTTGTGCGTGCCAGCCCAGTATTCTACCACAGAGTCCCACCGGTATTTGAAACTCTGTTGCAAACTGGCCTTAGGTACGCTCGACGTCGGGAAAGTAATGGCGTTAATATGAATAACAAAGCGTTTTGCCACATCAAAAGAACAACTACGCGTTACAGAATGCGAATTGCATAACGAGTGGGTCGTCGAATGCTCCGACCCCATCACAAAAGCTTCAGGCATAATTCTTCGTCGTCAGCTACAGCATTAAAAACTACAAAATTTCTTGCAAGAGTGTAGAGGGTACTATGTTTTTACGAAGAATGACAAAGGATGGCATGTGTGAATGCGTCTTTACCACACAGAGATCATAATGTTTTATGGCATATTGGAAGTGTTATTGTAACAGTTACCGAAAGGGCGATTTTAAAAGGCTCTATAAGGCCACTTTACCTGCATTCGCTGTGAATGTGCTGCGCGTTCTGCGCAGACCTGGCGGATTTTAATGCGAATGCATTTCTTAGTAGGGGCGTGTCAGGCGTCTGTCGGTGTCTGCGCGCCGGCAGGTGTTATATATCCGCTCTCCCTCCCTCTCTCATAGCAACAGCTGCGGGCACGCGCGCTCATCTTCGCCCCTAGCAACCACAGGCACTGCGCCGTGCTCCCGACCGGGTTGCAGAAATTAGGTGCCTTTTCTCATCTTCTAACCACTACCACCACCACCACCAACCAGAGCAGGTGGTGAGAGCAGAGTGAGCGGAGAGGAGGAGGGCGCCCTGGCTTGTGAGGGCGCTCGAATCGAGGGACAGCGGAGCTCTCAGATGTGGGGTCGGGGGAGGGGGCGGAGGCGTGTGGGAGGTGGTAGGTGCAGTGCTTCACTGCTCCTTCTCTCACCGTTCGCTCTCTCTCCTCTCTTCATCCCACTCTCCCGTCCGTTCACTCGTACGTATATATACATGGAGTGAAGCGAGCACCGCACTCTCCACCGTTCGCTGGCTGATGAATGTGTAGATAAATGGTTACGGTGCAAATTGTCGTCTTAATTTACGCCATTAAAATTACTAAGCGATGTACTCTCAGCGCAAGAAACGCATTCCCATATCCTCACGATTGCCATCGGCAAGGTGGAACAATTTCCTTTTCTTTAGTTGAGGCGAATTCTCTTTCGGAGAGACGATGGTGGTTTCGAAAGGAGCTTAAGTTGTTTTTCTTACGTTTAGACCTACCGTAGGGTTTGTCCGCGAAAGCTTTGACTCGCCTGTAGAAACACGTCGTAGGGGCTTCCGATAACGACGTCAGGCATTTGAGACGCTCCAGCCGTGCTTTGAGAACTGAGAAAGGGATTAGATGTCTGACTAGTCCTGAGGCTTCGGCCGCAGCTAGCATTGGGCAGAGTAATGAAGGACGCTGCTGGCGGACACGACGGTGAGTGAACAACCGATTATGTACACTGCATTAGAAGCACTTCGAAGAAAGGAAGCCGAATCTCGTGAAACGGTTTCAGTTTTAATTGAAAACTGCCTCCACAACTGGAAACCGTTCAGGTTGGTGCATAGCAACGTGTGCAATGATAGTTGTCACGGGCTTGGTTTGCCGAGGCTTTGGTTCAAAGAGTGTTCATCTTTTTTTTTCTCAGACGACCGCGTTCGGAACAAGCCTCTCGACATATGGTTATCACACGCTGACACGGCCAAAATAGGAACTGCGGCTTTGCTGATTTTTCTTATACGTTAAGATATCGAAGTCCAATCATCGGAGACACGTCATCTTGTTTTCTCGTGTTATCTTTCTGTGAGGCATCCGGAAAAGGAACCCCCCAATCCATGGAACGAGAACACTTTCGAACTTTCTTCAAGCCCCGCCGCGGTGGTCTAGAGGCCAAGGTACCCAGCTGCTGACCCACAGGTCACGGGATCAAATCCCGGCTGCGGCGGCTGCATTTTTGATGTAGGCGGGAATGTTGTAGGCCCGTGTGCTCAGATTTGAGTGCACGTTAAAGAACCCCAGGTGGTCTAAATTTCCGGAGGCCTCCCCTACGGCGTCTATCATAATCATAAGGTGGTTTTGGGACGTTAAACCCCTTCATATCAATCAATATCGTATAAGCTGGACTGGGATGAGCTCCACCGTAGCTCAGAGGTAGAGCATCGGATAGGTCATTCGAAGGTCGTAAGTTCGGATCCTGCCGGTGACAAGAGATGTTTTCGTCCATTTTACTTTCTACATATTTACATCACAATTACTTCTGATAACATGCCCAATGCTTTTCTTGGTGTCACTGTCTGTTAGGTCTAATTATTATTCGGCTCTAGTGTGATTCCTCTCCAACGACATTACTTCTAAAGAACCCCAGGTGGTCGGAATTTCCGGAGCCCTCCACTATGGCGTCTCTCATGATCATATGGTGATTTTGGGACGTTAAACCCCTCATATCAATCAAAACTTTCTTCGAGGCGTTGGTGTCGCTGACGTGCTTTGGTTTCTTGGGTGTTGTCGGGTGTATTTTTTTTGTCTATTCTGCAAGGCACACTAATTCGTCCTTCATCTCACACGCATGGTGGAGCAGGTTAAATAAATATGCTACCTAGAGAACCTCTTCAGCACTAAAATCAAACTTCCCAATCTCTCGTATCCACGGCAAAAAGAGGGCTTGCAGGATTCAGAACAGAGCATCGCTCTCGTAAAGTCATGCAGTACCGTGAAGCATCTCGGCGCCTTCACAGATGCGGCGTACTTTGCGGTCCGGAGTCATTCATTCGAAACAATTGAGGTAGAAGCGCTTTCTCGATTCGCACTTCAGCAACGTCGCAGACGCAATACTCGCGTTCTACGCTCAGCGTCCACGGCAGTGCCGCAATTCAGAAGTTTGGGTCGCGTATGCCGGCTTGATAAATTATTCCGGTGACCCGACGGAAGCATTTGTTGTGAAAGTTAAAGCGTTCCATTGTGTAACTCACGGCCCGACTTTTGATAAATGCCTATAATAACGCAAGCTCTGCCCGTCCGAGAAGGAAAAGCAGTCTAAGAAACGCGGGATATGTAAATGAGCCGGAAGAGACATTGAGAAGAAGAAAAGTGAAACAATGTGGGTGGAAACGGAGACACTTTATTTCCACTCGTCGTTAGTATTTTCTCTCTCTCTTTTTTTTGTCACATGAGAAACGACCGCAGCGGATGAATCGTAAGCCTGAGTGGCCGTTCGTACTTAAAGTAAACGTTTCTTCTTTTTTCTGGAAGATTCAATGGTTGAAAGTTGAAGCGGCGGCGTCACGGAATAAATCGCTCTAGAGAGATTAAAGACGAGTTTAAAAACCTCGACAAAATCCTCACCGCACTTATAGCGCTTGCGTACACAGTATCTAGTGGTCTGAAAGGGTCCGCTTTTGCCGAGATACTACTACAACACTGCTACTTCATTTTAGGACTTGCCTTTCTCTTTCGCCGGAAAAACAGTTAACTTTCTATTGCATGTCCACACGTTTCACTGAGCGCGCACACGGCTCTAAACCTGATTGCTTGATGTGTGGAGTTTAACGTCTCAAAACCACCATATGATTATGAGAGGCGCCGTAGTGGAGGGCTCCGGAAATTTCGACCACCTGGGGCTCTTTAACATGCGCCCAAATCTGAGCACACGGGCCTACAACATTTCCGCCTCCATCCGAAATGCAGCCACCGCAGCCGAGATACAATCCCGCGACCTGCGGGTCAGCAGACGAGTACCTTAGCCACTATAGACCACCGCGGCGGGGCACGACTCTAAACCTGCACCAGCAAGCAGGATGTAAGCATTTCACTTGGATTTTATTATTATTACACTAGTGGGTATCAAGCAAGTGTGCTTGCATTAGTTACCCGATAAGTGTTTTGAAAAGGCGCAGGTCTGGCGTTTTTTCGCACATGTAAATATACATGCGACAGAACACTTCAGGAGCCTTTCCGCTACCGGTAAATTAGGGGAAGCGAAGCTTTGCATCTGCGTGCCAGGAGCACTGCTTAGCTTTCTTCCTTTCTTTATTTCTTTCTTTCTCTCTTTTTTTCTCCTTCTTTACTCCTTTCTTTCTTTCAGCCTTCATTCTTTCCTTCCTTCTTCCTTTTTTTATTCTTTCTTTATATCGCAATGCACCCTTTTAACTGTTTCGTCACTTCTTGCCGGCAGATGGACCTTCACTCGCTTGCTTATCAACGCAACGATTCAGTTTCAACATGCAATAACGACGCACATGCGCTCATACCCACGCAGCAGTGAAGAGCGACAAAGTCAAATTGTAAGAGACCTCGATAAAAAAAATTGTATCGACATATAGGGAACACCTGAACACCGAAAAGTCAACGATCTAGAAAGCATCGTTTATTGGAAAAGGGCGCACACGCATGTTAGCGGGGCCGCTATCCGGCGTCACATTTTTACAGCGAAAGCTGTATATGGCTGGGATAAAGGAAAATTCGTTCGGCAGCGGTGTCATGAGCGGTCTCCACTGGATGTGTTATCAGTTACGTCGTTGGCAAGCACGCGCGCCATTGGCTGCGTTGTGAGTGACGTCTTCGCAGCCGTAGCGCCAAGCCCGCACGCAGCAGTTTCTTCCGAGACCCCCTCCCCGCCGAGATGGCTCGCGATGTCAGACGGTAGGCGTTGCAGCGTAGATGCGATGATTGCGGGAGTGCGTTCGCCGGGGCAAATGCCACGGCTTTCGGCGGGAGTTTTTCCAGCGGCACATTTGCATCGGCTGCTACGTTTGTGATCGCCTGGGGTTCGAGAACAACCACTGTGATTAACGCATTGCGAAACGCATTTAACCACCCATTACATTTCTCCGGCCCCGCCGCGGTGGTCTAGTGGCTAAGGTACTCGGCTGCCGACCCGCAGGTCGCAAGATCGAATCCCGGCTGTGGCGGCTGCATTTCCGATGGAGGCGGAAATGTTGTAGGCCCGTGTGCTCAGATTTGGGTGCACGTTAAAGAACCCCAGGTGGTCGAAATTTCCGGAGCCGTCCAGTACGGCATCTCTCATAGTCATATGGGTTTTTGGGACGTTAAACTTCACATATCAATCAAATACATTCCTTCGTGACCATAATCATGCGAGACAGAATGTACGGCATGTGAAATAAACAGTGTGGTAAACCTGAGTGAAAGGTGTGTCTAATCTTATTAAAAAGCACGAACACGTAACCAGTAATTGCGAAACCCTTCAGTGCCACGTCGCGTTGAACCCATGGCTCAAACACCGGGGCCACACGTTTCAGATTTCGCTGGTTAACCATTTGCGCGGAGTACTTGGGCAGTGATTTTTCTTTCTCGTTTGGTGTTATAAACATTTGGCAGATCCCATGTACCTTAGCAGTCGATTTTATGCGAAGCATGCGGAGGGAAGGCGACTATGTTGTAATTTCGTACTTGACAGGCGCCGGCTTTTTGTGCACGGCAACGCCGCCACCGAAGTAGAAACCTGCAAAGCAAAACAACAGTTGTTTCACAAAAGAAGGCGTCTCGCAGACCGTTGAATCAGACTTCTCCGCAGAAAGAGTATTACTGTGGAGAAGCTTCTTTTTCGGAAATTTAGCCGTAAACGCAATTGGGTTTGTGCCTGGACCGCGCTGCTAACGTTGACTGTCGAACGTTCGAAGAAGCACGTACACGTTCTTGAATGTGAAGTCATTTATGTCTCGCTTTCCTGCCACGTCTTTCCGATGACCTTGTGCTAACACGTGAAAAATCGATCAATGACCTTGCCATAAAATAGATAACATCCGAGCACTATGTGGACGATTATGTATAGTAACTATAGTAACCTGTCGCTGAACATGTGCGTTTAGAAAAGCGGTTAACAATTTAAAGTACTTGGTATACTCTACCATGGGAGAGCATAATGGGCCTCACGCTTGATCAGGCCGTATCGACAAAGAATGCACCGTGTAAGCCTAAAAGAACAGCTTTCGGCTCACACATACGGTAAATTACCAGCAAACAAACACCCAAAAAATATTGCTAGGTGTATTGTGCGTTTACAAAAAGTGGTTAACGATTTAGAGTACTTGGTACTCTACTGTGGGAGAGCATAAAGCCGTCCCCATTTCAATGTATAACTGCATATCTGCGTCGTATGCCCCCCCCCCACCCCCACCACTTAGACTCAGTGATTTAGAAAAAAACTCACAACATATCCACGGACTGAATGATGATGTGTGATGGTACGAAGCGCCACTCAGTCCGTCCACGTTTCCATCAATGCGTCCGTGCGTGCATTTGTTTGTCTATCCGCCCGTCCGCCCATCTGCTTGTCTGTCTGTCCGTCTATGCGTCCATCCGTCCGTCCATAAATCTAGCGAAAAAGCCAAGTACCACCATCTCGCATATTTTCATCATATATTCATCATATAGAAGTACCGCCATCCAGCGGGAATTCCGAGGACTAAACGAGAGGTGGCTACCTACTACTACTACTACGACAACAACTACTACATCGTGAACGCACGACCCACGGCATAAGGAGGTTCGCCCCTAAAGGCGGTTAACGATTTAGAGTACTTGATACTCCATACTATGGGAGAGCATAGAGCCGCCCCATGGGCGTCACACTTTATCACGCCACGTCGAGAAAAAATCACCCGTAAACACGGCTACACGATCTTCTGCACAAGTGTTGATAAAGCCAAGTATATAATGGCATGCTCAGCCTAAGTCATTCCGAAGAGCCTCTGTTCTCCATCCGGTTACTTTGCAGAGTTCTCCTGCCTATTTGAACCGCTTCACTTGTAACATATCCCCTGAAGGATATTTCGAAAAAAAACATCAAGTTTTCATTTTATCCTTTAAACAAAGTGCTACAACATTTAGAAAGTGTTTTTAATAATGTCATTCAAATGTGTGCTGTAAATCCTTTACAAGAAACAGACGGGCTCACCCAAACAACGACTTTTTGTGGCACCGTTTTTTAAACGCCACGGACAGCTTAACGGTCGGAGCGTCTCATCACGGAATGGCAGAGCGGTAGAGCGGTGGGTCTAAACGCCAGTGCCATTTGTAAGCGTATCTTTCGTTTTGATATGTGTGGTTTAACGTCCCAAAACCACCAGAGAGACGCCGTAGTCGAGGGCTCCGGAAATTTCGACCACCTGGTGTTATTCAACGTGCGCCCAATGCTGAGCACACGGGCCTGCAACATTTCCGCCTCCATCGGACTTGCAGCCGCCGCAGCCGGGGTATCTTTCGTTTTGCGAAATCTGAAGTCGTGTACACGCAACGCAAGCTGCAAACTGTGGGTGGTGAGTGCGATAACGGTTCGTCTTTGTTCGTGGCGGCTTACTGCGAATGCGTGCACTCCGCTCACACGCACCGCGGCTCGACACGTTCCGCCAGTTGCCGCGAAAGCAGCGTCGCTTCACAGCGTGCTTTCAAATGCCATCGCTAGCTTCACATGTACCAAATTTGGTATTACGTCACGTGAATGAATGGTGAAGGCATGTGACTGGTGCAAACATGGTAATCATGAGATGCGTGCCATGTAAGAACGTAACGACATGCCACACGCAAAGCGCCAAAATACTTCGACGTGACCCGGCGCGCGTGCGCGCCGGCGTTCGTCTCGTCGCGTCACGCTGGCGATGCCACGCCAGGCGCCGATCTGCCTGGCATATACGCGCAGGCGCACGCCGCGGTGCGTTGCTTTGACGCATGCACGTTTCAGCGCACCCGGCGTCCTTCCATCACGAAGCTAAGCAGACGTGGTGCTGTCTGGATAACGTCGTCGGCGCGAAATGCAGCATGTCGCATTTCGAGCCGGTTGCCGCAGGGCGAGAGATCCGCTAGGTGGCGTAGGGCGGTGAGGATGTGCTCACATCGCTCTCCGCTTTATGAAACGCTTTCAGGCGGAAATTTCATTCAAGTCTACTTGAAGAGTGCGTCATCTTTTCCGTGAAGTTGCGAGGACTTGAAGGACACCAAAATCTGGGACCTGGACCAGCTTCACGAGAAATTATCAACCTTTGAAGATACGACGTGCACGAACGCAGCTTACCGTATCACCGGCTTCGGTCGGCGGCGCCGGAACGCTAAACCGGGCGCGGTGCGGCGACGGGTGCGTCGACTGGCTCACCACTATTCGACCGAATTTCTCCGACATTTTCTGACCGAGTTGGAAGTCAATGGTGAGTGCCATTTAACCTCCTTTTCGGACTATGCGTCTTGCGCAGAGGAAAACGGAGGTCGGCCCATTCCCCTGTTTCTACTGAGCATGCATGCATAAAGGACGCCTAGAAATTCTTCGTCTACATGGACGTTGACGAAGACCCTCCCGGCGCATCTCTGGTGTCGGAGAATCAACCGAGCGACGCGAGTAGCATCTCGTTAAATGAGGAACCAAGTAACGACGCGCGAGCGCCCAGCGCCGCGTCTCTCGATAACAAGAACGATGACGACGCGGGTCTGGCTCTTACTTGGACGGGGGACGGCTGGCACACCGTCCTTTCACGCAGAAGAAAAAAGAACCTTAAAAAAAGCCAGAAAGAACCCGAGAAGGGACTAGAGAAGAAAAGATTGCCCGCAGCTTCCCTCGGGGGAACACTGAGGAGGATGCGGAGCATATAATTGGTTAATAGGGTGTTAAAGTGCGACTTACTTGGGTCGATGGCTAAATTGGTTAACGTGGTTGTGAAATGGGGTGTTAAATTGCGACTTACTTGGGTCGATGGCTAAATTGGTTAACGTGGTTGTAGGAGGGGGTGTTAAATGAGTGAACACGTACACACGTATGCGAAAGGGCGGCGCTGGTCGAAGGGACGTCGATCATTGTGTTTGTGGATTCGTTGGAATTCATTTCACCGCGACCTTGGACGTCGACGCGCCGTACAAACCAACCGACGAGCGGCAACTGAGCGAGCGAGCGCCGATCTTGAGTATATATGCAGCGCGACGGCGCATGCACTGTCAGCTGTTGAATGTTCTCGAAGCGCGACGGCGCGTCCACTGCGCGTCCACTGGAGAATCATGCGCGTCCACTGGAGAATCAGGAGAATTGTAGAATGTTCTCGAAGGGGAGAAGCGCGCGCGGCACAGATGGTGGGTGACGGTGCATGCGCGCGTCAGCTGTCGAATGTTCGAGAAGGGGGAGAAGCGCAACGGCGCATGCGCGCGCGTCGGCTGCCGGTGTTCTCGAAGCCCGACGGCGCATGCGCGCGCGTCAGCTGCCGATGTTCTCGAAGCGTGACGGCGCATGCGCGCTACATTATACAGCTAGCGAATGTTCGTGAAGAGGAGAAGCGCGCGCGGTGTGTAGAGGAGGAAGGGATGCACAGATGGTGGAAGAAGGAGGAGGAAGCTTGCGGACGGCGCCGCACTACAAGCCTCGAGTATTAGATGCTCCGCATCTAAAAACGAAAAGTCAGCAGGCCATCCGCTTGCCGACGCAGCACGGGACAGCCAAGTCAAGCGGGATTTCCAGCGCAGAAAACGCCGAGGACCGACGCCCCTTCCAAAGGAAGACATAAAGGTTATCCTGAGACCGCACAAGGGCCTCACAGTGAAAAATCTATTTGGATCCGAGCTCTCTATGGCAGTGATAGAGGCCTGCCGGAAGAGCTTTGGAGGAGAAAGTTTTTTGCTGCGGGTCCACCCCGGATCGAACATCATAATATTGTCCACGCCACACGAACAAGTGGCGGGCAGGCTGAGAGAGATCAACGAATTGAAAATCAGAGGACGGATTCACCCCTTCAATGCGTACGTGGCCGACCCAGAAGACGTGCTGCGAGGCATCGTTCACGGACTACCGCCCGGAACCACTCAGGCCGACCTGATGGCAAACCTACGAATGCGGACACAAGGGGTGAAGATAGAGAGAGCCAGAATGCTGGGCTCTTCGAAGTCAGCAATAATAACTTTTACGGGTGACGTGCTCCCCAGGTGTGTCTATTTTATGGGTGCAGAGGCGATCTGTTATCCATACAAGCCTACCGTACAGGTTTGCAAGATTTGTCGGTCAACTGGACACCGAACCGACGTGTGCCCGACTCCGAACGCCAATGTGTGCTCCAAGTGTGGGACGTGTGATCCTACTCAAGAACATGAATGTGCCCTGAACTGCGCCATATGCGGTGAAGAGCATGCTACAGGAGACAAATCATGCAAAAAGAAACTGAAAAATGTGGCCCCCCGAAAATCACGAGTGGAGACGCCTCGAAGACAAACAGAGTGTACCTATACCGAGAAGGATTTCCCGCAATTTGAGCAACACCAGCAGAAACCTCCTCGTTGGTTCAGCTCAGACCGAGAGGAAGCGACGCTCCAGACGCGGCAGGCATCTAGATCCAGCTCCAGATCACGATCAAGATCGAGATCATCATCAAAGACCCCGCAACAGCGGAATATTAGCAAGCCTGCGGAGGCCCCTGGCAAGCCAAACTTGAAGAAAACATCGAGCAGCAGCTTGGAAACAAGCTCCGCCCATGCCAGGAAAGAAGGAGCAGTAGCAGCAACCACTGGCCTTAGTACGCAGGACGTACAAAACAACCAACCAACCAAGGTGAGCTGGGCGAGTCCAGTGCCTCCCAATGTTCCTGCAACTGATAGCCCACAGTATAGGAAAATTCTAGAGGAGAACAAAAGATTAACACAAGAAATTAAACAGCTTAGAAATCAAATGGCTGCGGAGCGGGAAGAGTATAAAATGGCCATCTCGTCAATGGAAATCAAATTAGAAAATGCAATTAAGAAAATTCAAAACCCAGGGTCGGTAGGCAACCCCACCGTGGGCAATAAAGAGGCGCGAGAGCGTCTAGCCCACATGAAGGATAGTGCAGAAACGAGCGCGGAAACGATAGACGAAGACTCGTTCGCTAATCAATCAGAAAGCAGTGAACTAGTAAAGCCAGTGCAGACGCAGGTTCAAGCAAACAGGGAAAGCATAGCTACTTTACATAAACTTCTAGGTGATATCATGGCGGAAATGAAAACGTTTGTCGTAGAAGAACTGAAAATTCAGAGGCAGTATGTTAACGATGCTGTGGGAGGCTTGCAGAGGGCACTAAACAAACGCTCCATGTCCGCTCCAGGTATTGACAAACCATCCAAAGCGGGCCACGACAGCATGGATACGACCATGCAGCATGGCCAAAAATAATATAAAAAGTGTAGAACATTTAGAGATTTGGCAGTGGAACTGTCGCACTTTTCACAAGCGCGTCGCAGCACTCCAGAATTACATGAACTCGGTACCAATTCAGCCAGACGTAATATGCCTGCAGGAGGTTGGGCCCAAGATGGTCAAACTGCAGGGATATTATTGTTTGCAAGATCCAAATTATCCCCGCGTAGCCTCGCTGGTTAGCAAAAGTATTGCTGCTAAGGTTGAGCACATAGAAAGTCTGCGGATAAATCATCAGATAATCACCCTTCTTCCTCTGAAGAGAGGCAAAGTGAAAACCGTAATATTAAATATATACAGCCCTCCCAAAGAGAAACACGAGCACTTTGGTGCACTGCTTAAAAATGTCGTCGGTATTGCAGGGGCGAAAGATCGACTTGTGGTATAGGGCGACTTTAACGCACCCAGCACCACATGGGGTTATTCGAGAGATTCCCCTAAAGGAACACGTCTCGAACACGCCGTATCCAAACTAGGATTGAGCTTAATTACTCTACCCACAACACCTACGAGGCTGGGTAACAGCGTAAGTCGAGACACGTTCCCAGATCTGACATTCACACGTAATGTTAACGACGCTAACTGGACAAACCTGGAAGAGAATCTCGGCAGCGATCACTACATAATCAGTATTTTCCTCTCAACTCCAAAACTACGCAGGGTCATAGGAGACGTGGTGATCACTGACTGGGAAAGATACAGACGACGTGATCCCTCACCCGACTCTGTACCGGAGTCGATTGGGGAATGGTCAGAGTACATAATCTCAGTTCACAAACAAACATCTAAACGTATCGCAAGAACAGCAGAGACTCCTGCAGTCGATAGGCACCTGCTCCACCTGTGGGAGAGCAGGCGCCGTATGCTGAAAAGGTGGAAAAACCAGCGACTCAACCGGAACCTTCTCCGCAAAATCGCTGCTTTAGGAGAGGAGGCAAATCAATACGCTAACAAAATTGCAACGGAGGGGTGGATCCAGTTCTGCAGTTCACTACAGGACACTCTGAGCACTGCGAAAACTTGGGCCATCCTAAGGAACATGCTTGACCCAGAAAAATCAAAATCGGCTTCGAACAGAACACTACAACGAATAATGCATGATTTTCCGGGCACAGAAAAGGAGTTAATACAAGCACTTAAGGACAGATACATAGGAGAGAATACCGATAGTTGCAGTATTGAAATGCAGTACACTGGTGCGAAAAACGAGATACTCGACGCCCCAATCACCAAGGAAGAGGTCTTTGCGGCTGCCCAAGCAGCCAAGAGAAATTCTGCCCCTGGTTCAGATCAAATCACAAATGCAATGATAAGGAACCTCAGCGATAAGGTTATAGAGGCACTGACAAACCATTTTAATTACAACTATTGGCTCAAAGGGAAGATACCCGAGGAATGGAAAGTAGCCAAAATTATTACGATACCGAAACCCGGGAAGAAGCCATCCCTGCAGGCACTCAGGCCCATATCTTTGACGTCATGCATGGGAAAACTTTTCGAAAGGGTTATTCATAATCGGCTCCAAAACTTTATAGAGGACAACGGCCTTTTTCCAGCCACTATGCTGGGTTTCCGCAATGGCCTCTCCACCCAAGACGCATTTCTCCTACTACAAGAGGAAGTTTTGAGCTATATACCTACAGGAGGAGAACTTCTAATACTAGCCCTTGATTTAAAAGGAGCATTCGACAATATCTCGCATAAGGCCATCCTAACAGAATTAAACAACATGGGATGTGGGACAAACACCTACAATTACATCAAGGCATTTCTCACAGAAAGGCGGGCTTCGATAAGCGTAGCACAAGTCACGTCAGACGCTTTTGAGATGCCAAACAAAGGTACCCCTCAAGGAGCCATCCTCTCACCCCTGCTCTATAATATCGCCATGTTAGGACTCACGCGAGCTCTGGATGGAGTTCCGCAGTTAGGGTACACTCTCTATGCGGATGATATCACCCTATGGGCAACGCGTGGATCTCTAGCTAACAAAGAGCAGACACTTCAAGAGGCTGCAACAGCAGTTGAAAATTTTGCGAAGGCAAGCGGGCTCAGCTGTGCCCCAGAAAAATCTGAAATTATCAGGGTACATGGAAAAAGATACAAAAGTAACGGAAGCATTGAGATAAACATTGAAGGTGTCAAAGTACGTGAGGTGACCGTCGCACGTATTCTAGGTTACTGGGTTCAAAGTAATGGACGAGCGAACCATACAATAAACATATTAAAATCAGCCACGAAACAAGTTGCACCAATGATCCATAGAATAACATACCACAAACAGGGCATGAAGGAAGGAGACACAATTAGATTAGTACAGGCACTTGTACTGTGTAAGGTTACGTATAGTCTACCTTTCCACGTGTTAAACAAATCAGAAGAAGAAACCATCGAGTCTATAATTAGGGGTGCCTACAAAGTGGCCATAGGGCTACCGGTAAGCACACCAACCCAAAAGCTTTTGGACCTCGGTATATATAATACATACCCTGAGCTAAAGACAGCGGTACTGACTGCGCAGAGAAATCGTCTAAGTCAAACGAAAGCGGGGAGAGAGATACTTTCTAGGGTGGGCTTTCCGCCATACCCCCAGAACATGGACGAGGTTCTTGTAGAAATCCCGGATCCCGTCCGCAGCAAGATCTCAATCTCTCCGCTGCCCAAGAACATAGACGTAAAAACAAACAGAAAACGCCGAGAGGAGAGAGTGCGATGGCTCCGAAAAACATTCAAAAACAAATCAAATGTTTTGTATGTGGACGCTTCAAGGTACAATTTTAAACGGTCAGTTGCATCGGTACTTAGCAACGACAACTGCATGGTGACATGTGCATCACTGTACACGTCCTCGATCGCCAAGGCGGAATGCTTTGCCATTGCCCTCGCAATCAAAGCGCAGGAACAAAGAGATGAACCGCAGACAACTATCATTTCCGACTCGCAGGAAGCGTGCCGTTTCTTTTTAAGAGGCCGCCTTCCGATAAAAATAAGCAAGTTCTTAGGCGGGAGCTTGACGAACAAACACAGACTGATCTGGTGTCCAGGACACGCAGGCCTGGAGGGGAACGAAAGTGCTGACGCTTGTGCTCGAGGGCTCACGAACCGAGCAGAGCTTCGACAGCACATTCAATCCTTTGAAACACTCCAGGATGAAGCTATCGAGGAGGATAATGACCCACCCAGAATGGCCCCTCGCGAAATTCTTGCTAACCAGCGAGGCATGCGACAAAAATACAGCGCCCTCCACAAATCATTAGAAGGGGAGGACGCGATTGACCTCCGCCGAATTCAAACGGGGGTCTTTCCCAATCTTCAAAGGTTACACAAACTTTTTCCAACGCTGTATGGGCGTGCTTGTCCGTGGTGTGGCGGCTCGCCATCGCTCTACCACATTTCGTGGGGATGCCTAAAACGACCATCAAATTGAGATACCTTTTTAGGTCAGTACAAGCTTTGTAATACTTTCGAGCAATGGGAGGCACAGCTCGCCAGCTCTGACCCAGAGGTGCAGCCTGCACTTCTGCGGCATGTCAGACAGACGGCGGCAGCCAGTGGAGCCCTGGGCTTGGGGCCCCACCCATCAAGCTCATGACCCCTGTCCCAAACCCTTGCAAATAAAGTTTTTCCTTCCTTCCTTCCTTCCTTCCTTCCTTCCTTCCTTCCTTCCTTCCTTCCTTCCTTCCTTCCTTCCTTCCTTCCTTCCTTCCTGCCGCAGGGCCTCGCCGACAGACGCCGGTCGCGCCTACAGTGTCAGACAATGGAGTGCTCGAGTTTTGCTAGCGTAGCGCCGCTGGGCCCAGCGTGGCCGCGCGTCAACGTTACGTGCGCTCGCCGCCGTTTCGCTCGCTTCACATGTACTAAGTTTGGTACTACGGGACGTGAATGGACGAAGAAGATTTGTGATACGTCCACACATGATAATCATTATATTCGTGTCGTGTAAAACATTACTACAAGCTACGATAATAGGGTGCTCGCGGTCGTTTCGCTAGCTGCACATATACCGTATTCGACATCAGGTGACGTGAATAGAGGACGAAGGTAAATGACTCGTCAGAACGTGATAATCATGACATGGCAGCCATGTACGGCATAATTTACCTCCGCCTTGTAATGTTGTGCTGATTTTAAGGTGACATATCAAGCTTCCTCATTCGTGCTTCGCATATCAGCGATTCCCATTGTACGTGGGATTTGCCTTTTTTTTATTTCGTAAGCAGCACATAATCGAGCGGGGATGGAAATAATATGTGCACAGAAATTTTAGCCGTAATTATGGTTCGAATAAAAGCATCACTCTACGTACAGCGATCTGAACGACTCCATCATAGCTTCAAAGCTCTTCCGCTGGCAGCGTGACATAATCTCTCTCCCTCTCTTTCTGTGTGTGTGTGTGCGTGCGTGCGTGCGTGTGTGTGTGTGTGTGTGTGTGTGTGTGTGTGTGTGTGTGTGTGTGTGTGTGTGTGTGTGTTTGCAACATTTAACGCGATGTGGAAATATGAGCCCTACTAAATCGAAATCGCGAAAACAATGCTTGAATATGTCATTACAATTCGCGGTCTTCTCGTTTCCACCAGGATCCAATCACACGTTCTGGCGAGCTGTCGGTTTCTTGAGCCTAAATTAATGTGTTCCCTAATATAAAACGGCTACATTTATCGGGGCTGCTTTCGAGAACCTGTGTGCACCTTACGAACGTGGGTGCAGGCTGCCTGAGCGGCGCGTTCGTTAAATGTCAAGTTGAATGCATACATAGTTTCACCTTTAGTCACTGACAAACTCCGACGATATTAATCCAACCTACCCAAACACTCGAGCACTGGGCGTAGGCGTGCACTACGTGGGCTAGTCAGCTCGATTTGAAGTGAAAAACTGTCATGATTAGTGAAATGAGTAAGCAAGGATAAGAAAGGCCATTTACCGCACGGGAACTCAGCAGCGAATTTTGCATACTGCTTTGTTTGAAGACCTGCAGCGGCACCGAAAACTCTCCACAGAAATGATCATTTTTTCTTTCTTTTTTAATGAACAGAATTCGCGAGAAGTATTTATCACCTCACCTTGATCTTTCTAGAAAACAAAAATAGGAAACGTTAAATGCGAAAGAACGAGAACGACATTCTAAATTTGATGGTTCTAATCGGCGTGCGCCAATTCCGCACGCGTTCCTAAATTATCTTTTTCGCTGTTTTTACCACGCCGGTCAGATCCCTTGGGATAAGGCTAGACATATCTTAGCGAAAAACTTTGATTCAGTTCACGCTGCTTCTCAGCTTTCTGTGTGCCTAGCATGAAAGCTATGTGAAGCCATCAATTTAATTGAACTGGACGTAACTCAATTCAGTTTCAACATTGTTGCGGAATACAAAAAAAGAAAAACTCTACAGACAATTTTCAAAAAAGCTCGCCTCCCCACCACTAGCACCCCGCCGCGGTGGTCTGGTAGCTAAGGTACTGGGTTGCTGACCCGCAGGTTGCAGGATCGAATCCCGGCTGCGGCGGCTGCACTTTCGATGGATGCGAAAATGCTTTAGGCCCGTGTGCTTGGATTTCGGGGCACGTTAAAAACCCCAGGTGGTCGAAATTTCCGGACCCCTCCACTACACACGCCGCCTCATACAGGCCTTTTGCCTATGCAGAATTACCTATTCTATCCCCTACCTCTATCTCTCACTTACGGAGATCGAGCAACTTAACAGACTCATTCGTAATGCCTATAAAACTGCGCTCCATCTCTCTAAATCAACAGCCACGGATAAACTACTTCAACTTAGGGTGCACAACACTCTGGGAGAGCTTGTAGAGGCGCATCTTTTCAGCCAATATCAAAGACTATCACTCACAGAAACAGGACAGGTACTCCCGCGCCGACTTGAAATCAACGTTTCTGGTCACACCACGGCCACGCACGCAGTTCCCGTCACTATTAGCAGCAATCTATTAATCCCGCCACTCCCCAAAAATACTCACCCAGAACATAATCGGGCACGACGGGAAGCTCGAGCCAAGTCCCTTCAGAAGCGCTTCCCTCCTAATTCTCCCGCAGTCTATGTAGACGCGGCCGAATATGTAGATCATCGAGCTTTCGCGGTAGCCGTCGTAGATGGATTTAAAAAACTGGTCGCTAGTGTGTCCCTTCAAAATTCGACAGAATCCCTGGAAGCAGAGGAGGCGGTAATTGCTTTAGCCATTGCTCCGCTGAGTATATTTTTTTCCGATTAGAAAACTGCAATTCGTAATTTCGCCACTTTCCGAATTCATTCTCCGGCTGCTAAAATTCTTGAATCATCTCTTCCGCCTGATCGCCTCATCACCCTCCTCTGGGTCCCTGCGCACTGTGGACACCCAGGCAACACGGCCGCTCACACCCAAGCCCGAGCACTCGCCAACCGGGCTCACAACGACCTGCCTTCGCTTCGAAGTGCCAGGGATCGACTCCTCAGCTATCACGATATCACGCTATTTTACCGAAATTCCCGCCTAACGTATCCCCCGCCACATAAATCTCTCTCCAGAAGTGACCAAGCTTTGTGGCGCAGACTTCAAACGGCCACAGTAACGACTCCTTTTCTTCTCTCCCTCTTTACACATGACGAAACCTCGCCTCATTGCAACTTATGTCCTAGCACCAGAGCCGACTTCCAGCACATATTTCTGAATTGTCCAAACAAACCAAAGCCTCCGTGGCAAGGGTCAGAACATCAGGAGCGATGGGAGGCTGCTCTGCGCAGCTCACAACCGGGTTTACAGCTCCGGACAGTGAGCTGGGCCAGAAGGGTCGCCGAAGCACAGCAGTGTCCGGCCACCTAGAGCGGCCCGAGGGCTCGTCGTCATCCTGACTCCACTTCCCCAACCACACCCCCCCCCCCTCAAATGATTCCTTCGTGAATAAATAAAGTTGATTACCTACCTACCTTTACTACGGCGTCTCTCATAATCATATGGTGATTTTGGAACGTTAAACCCCACATGTCACTCAACCCCCCCCCCCCTCTACCACCGTCTACATAGACCACGGCAGCGTTGTGTTTCTTCTACATTGCGTCAGCTTGTTCACTGTAAGTTGCGCACAAAAATGTTTTCTCAACTCGCCTAACTCTATAGCACTGCCATGGCAGTACCGATGACATATTTTGATAAAGGTTCAAGCGTTCGTTTCACTGGCTTGTGCTGCTAGTGCTGAATCTTGATTCGTTTAGGGCAGCGTTTCACTTTAATATGCAATATGTCTCTTAACTGTGCATCACGCACAGTTACGGACAAAACTAGACATGATCAAGTTTTTCGTGTCTCTGTTTCCCTTGTGTTTGGGAATGCCCAACCTGTGATCCATGCAAAACTGTGATGCATGCATGTGAATCATGCAAAAACTTGTGATCTCGAAAAAAATGTAAAGAACACATTCACATCGTTACTTTTATTGATTATAATTTGTGAAGTCTTATGTGCCAAAAGCGCGATACGACTATGACGCACACAATAGTGGAGGATGTCGAAAATTCAGGCCATCTGGCGTTCTCCAACCCTTCCAGAAAAAAAGTGATTCCAATTGGAATCAACTTTGTTGGTCAGTCCGCGACCATCTGGCTAAACGAGAGCTCTGTCCTGTCTCAAGAACTCCTATTTATCATTTGCCCGGCATATGTCGCCATGCTGATAGTCCTCACAATAATTTGAAGTCACGTGTGAAAGAAGAAATTGCCGAATGGGTCACGCTGCTCTCCACATTTGATTCCTCTATAATATGGCGCATGCCCACTCTGGGGGATTGGCCAAGAAGGTATAGCCTAATTTTTTGTTGAAGCTGCTGCCTCTTTCACCGTACAGGTATAAGTGATTTATTTTATTTCTGTATCGAAAACTTGAATTCTGGCCGTTGGGCATCACTGCATTCTATCTAAATATTTAATAATAAATAAAATGATAATAATAATATTCAAAGTAATGTTGAAGAATAGTTAAGTATGAAATTATTTGGTTATAAACTGCTTCTTAGCAAGCGTGAGCACATTTTTTTTTTTTGGGGGGGGGGGGGTAAAGTAAGAGGACAAACATGGTCATACGCATTTCGAAATGTAAAAACCAGTTGCTAGCATTGAACATAGTATATTAGGGAATAAAGGGCTGACGTGCGGTTGCATAGAAGAGTGCACGGGCCTGTAGCATATCCTCTACCGAAAGGCGACCCACGCGGCCGAACTCGAACCTGCGACTTCCAGACCAGCAGCCGGGTACCCAAACCACTGCGCCACCTCGGAGGACTCATCATTGGAGGACTTCTGTTGAATACTTAAGTGATCTGTGAATTTCTGTCTCGTTTTCGCTCTACCATAGAGTAACGTAAAAATTACGAGAGGGGTCACTCGTGCCAAAAAGCGGCTGAGCTACGCAGCTTCACCACAGCCGTAAGATGGCAGCACATCACTTAATGCTTCAAGGAACACGTGTACTAGTTATTAAATGCGAAGCATTTCTTAGCAAACTTCGGCGACTTTGAGCGTATCTATCTATCTATCTATCTATCTATCTATCTATCTATCTATCTATCTATCTATCTATCTATCTATCTATCTATTTATCTATCTAGCCGCCTACGACTTTTAGCTCTCCCAGCCGTTTCAAAAATCGCATCGATACCAAACTTGGTATGGCATAGCATGACTGTATGAAGAAAATATTCGACTAGTCATAACATAAAAATTATGACATGTATGTCATGAATGTCATGATTTATATTTCATGGTCCTGCAGCTCTTGTGGTGGTTTCGTTCACATGGCATGTTGAAAAACTGGTATGGTATGACATAATTACATGCTGAACACAAGCGACCGACCCTAACATGACAATCATGACATGCATGCCATGTAACAACATGACTAAATCCCACACTCATGATGCGCTGGCGGCCGTTTCGCTAGAGTAACATATACCAAATTTGGTATTACGGTACGTGAATTGATGAAGAAGGTATGTGACTGGTGCAAACATGATAATCATGAGATGCGCGTCATGTAATAACATGACTACATGCCACGCTCATGATGCGCTGGCGGCCGTTTCTCTAGCTTCACTTATACCAAATTTGGTATCACGGTACGTGAATTGATGAAGAAGGTATGTGACTGGTGCAAACATGATAATCATGAGATGCGCGTCATGTAATAACATGACTACATGCCACGCTCATGATGCGCTGGCGGCCGTTTTGCTAGCTTCACTTATACCAAATTTGGTATTACGGGACGTGAATGGATGACGAAGGTAAACGACACATCCGAACATGATAATCTTGACACGGAAGTCATGTACGGCATCATTTACCTCCACCTTGTAACGTTGTACTGATTTTAAAGCGACATATCTACATTTCTCATCAGTGCTTTGCATATCATCGATTCCCACTGTACGTGGGATCTGCCAATTTTCTGCAGGGACAACTGCTTGTGGCGCTTTTTTTTTTTTTGCGAAAGAGCGATGTAAAGTGCGCTGGAGAAAATTAGCGCGAACGTGGGAAGGAAAACGTAGCCAACATTTTTCGCTTATTTTTTCGGTTCTTGCCGGAGTCAAGTGATGAGGCAACTACTGCCGTGTCGCGTTGTGCACTGTAGGTGTAGTTGTGTGCGTTATTTGCAATTTGATTCTGCAGCAGTTCTTGTTATATTGCTGCTATATGTTTATTTCTTGTTTAATTTATGATCATGATATAGTAGCTGTATTTTCGCATCTTGCAGTGCAATGAATCCTTCTTTGTTCCTGCGTTTATCAAACATTAAACAATGTGGGCATGTACTTACCAAGAATATTACTTGAAAATAAATGTTTTCGATCCTCCGATGATTCTCATGTTTTAATTCAATTGTGTGCGTAGACACACATTGGCATCGTGTGCTTGCCACTCGAGCGGTGCAGCTTACACGAAGCTGATCGATGCATGCAAACTACGCGCTAAAGATAAATTACAGAACTAATGTATGGCCTCAGAGGTGAACACACACGTAGAAGTGGTCTCGGAGGCTGTATAATGATCCTAGTCACTACAAACTTGCCTTCGAGACAGTATTTGCTGCGATCTGCCATATCAAAGGCTGCTAAGTTTCACCACATCCGTTTGGTGCGCTACGAACACAAATCGGCTAAAATCAGCCGCTGGGGCCTATGGAAGTGTCCTCTCTTGGCCTTTTACATTACTCTATGGCTCCACTTTCTTCATGATGTTTCTCCATGTGACACAGCTTGCTAACTACCAGCTGCGTCACATATGCATGTATTTCAGCGCTGTATGCCGAATCGTAAGCGAAGTGCGGCTGCGGCGTAGTTAAGACTTCAGGATGTCACGAACGACGCGCAGAAACTCCTTCAGCTCGCACGGGTTCTTCAGTTTATCGGTGGCCACCAAGTGCGGGTCCTTGTCCGCCTCCGTGGAGAGGAGAACCTGAACGCGCTTCGCCTTCGAGGAGTCCTCGAACACCTCGAAGAAGACGCTGGCACAGAAGCAAGGGTGGTCACTGTACGACGTGTCGAGCAGCTTGAGTATCGAGTACACGCTCGAGTCGGACATCGAGAAGACGTGCAACCTGTCGGGACGCTCGACTCCCTGCTCGAACTTCTGCGAGAGGGTCTCCACGACTTCTCGGAGCGCGTTCTCGGCGTAGCTGGTGATGTTGAGAAGCCGCAGAAAGAAGAGGAAAGGTTAGGGAAGAACAAGGTTTTCTTTTAAGGCAACACTACAGCGAAAAACAGAACCTTTGAAACCGGAGGCGACTCTCATCCTTTTAGGTTTGAAATTGGGCCGAATGGGAATCGGTCTTCAACAAACCACGCAGAAGAAGACAACGGACAGAGTGAGACACGAACACAGGCTCTGACTTTTGAAGTCAGCGCCTGCATCAAATTCACGACCTTCGGGTGTCATGGGCTATGTTTTCGTATTGCAGTCGAACACCGCATAACGAATCAGTATCAGGATGAAAATCAATTCTTTATATTCTACATTCGAAACCGACTTTAACAAAACTACGATAAGGCTCGCGCATGAATTTTATACACAAAAATCAATTATCCTAGGCTTCAAAGCCACAAGAAGCAAAACAGTCATTATAGATTTCCTAGTGGCATTTCAAACTACAAAGACTGGAATATTAGAAGGTGGAACCATAAGAAAAAAAAAACTTTGTTCGACCAAAGAAGTTTGCGTTCACATTCATTTGAAAAAGAATGTGATCATTTTTTTTTCATCATAGCAGTGTCACAAAAGAATTTTTACAAATGGTTTGGCATTAATATGACGCCCTCAATAATAATTAATAGCATTACAATGATGTAATTGTAACATAAAATTACAGCAAGAAAATGTGGCCGTAAATTCTCTTTGAATGGTTATTTCACTTTTATGCTACCTTACGCAAATGGAGCCTCGCGCGAACCGAATGTCCCTCGTTGTGGCCTATATCTCGGCAGCTCTAGCATTTACAGTTTCGTTCTATAAAAATAAATGCCGTTAAAATTAATCATGACCAACAAAAAAGATCGTGATTAGTTCCCTATCACCGATAATTCAACTTATCAGCGTTCGTTACAACGAGATCCACCTGCACCGATGCGCTGTTATGGCCATTGACCGACCTCCAGACGGTACCACCGTGTCGAAACGTTGACCTGCACATCTCGGATACTGCTCAACCTTTTTCACTGTGTTCATTGCCAATTTATGGACGTAAGTGGCAGTCCTCTGGCCCAAGTAGGCTTTTCCGAAAGCCTGTCACCATAAACTCCGGCGGTTTTTTCACCACATAGGTAACTGTTCCTGATGTATTCTATGTGCGTGAGATTTACCCATAATAAAATGGAGTATAACACTTGTCACTGCAAATCGGTTGTGCTGAAACCTGAGTGCTGCATACTGGACACAGAATACTGCAAATCGGTTTCACAGAGCCAATCTGCAGTATTTCGAGTCTATGCTCTACGAGTTGTCTACTCATTCGTCCTCGCGCTGCCAACTGCTAGCTTCCTGGTCTCTTCAAGTGGTGGAGTGGCCAGCCCGGAAAAGCGTCGGTCCCGCGGGTTCGATCCCCGAACCAGGACGAATTTCACGGTCACTAAGAAGCTTTGTTACCGAGAAATCTGTGTGGATTTCCTTGTGGCTCCATGCTGCCATCTGGCGCTTGTCAATCATTTCCCCCCTCCCTTTTTTTTATACTTAGCCCTCCGAATCATCCACTCATATTATTTTTTTCTCTAGATAAAATGCAAACTTTCAGTTTCATTTCAATGACAACGAAGTCCAATTCTGGGGTTTTATTTGGCAAAATCACGATGTTATTATGAAACTTGCCGTATCAGCTAGGGAACTCTGAATTTATTTTAACCACGAGGTTCTTTAACGTGCTCGCAAATCTGAATACACTCTTCACGGATTGAAAGAGGACAATTTAGGCCTGAGTAACGCGCATACTATCATTTCTGCCGTCTGCAGTTCGGGCCATAATATCAGCATAATCGCGACTCGAACACTTCGATAAGAGCCGACATTAAATATCTCTAGAGACCAGATTCGTCACTACATGACGTGGTTATCTCGAGCGAATGATTGATTGATGATTGGTGCGTGGGATTTAACGTCCCAAAACCACCACAATATTATGAGAGACGCCGTAGTGGAGGGCTCCGGAAATTTCGACCTCCTGGGGTTGTTCAATGTGCACCCAAATCTGAGCACACGGGCCTACAGTATTTTCACCTCCATCAAAAATGCAGCCGCCGCAGCCGGGATTCGATCCCGCGACCTGATCTCGAGCGACTGCGCATACAAGTTGTTATAGTGAATATATGATGTGGCATTTGAATCCGTGAGTACATGGGTATTTTCGCACCTCACCCCCGTCGTAATGCAGCAGCTGTGGACTAGAACCGAAACCGTGCCCTGAGCCGATGAGCAACAACGACTTGCTGTTTCGTCTCGAAATAACCACAACAATATAGCGACCTAGTTCAAAGGTATCAGCAATAGGGTGCCTTGATGAGCGTACCGTAGCTCGTTGCCCGCAAGCGCCAGTCCAAACATCCTGTTATCTGCGTCGATTAGGACGTTCCAGATGGGCTGCGCCCAAGCGGGGATCGGGTTGCCGATAGCCACGTACGTCAGCAAGCTGTCCATTACCAAAAACTTCTGCCGCTTATCACGCGTGGGCGCCCCGGTCTTCTCCGCAATGAAAGCCAGAAGATCTCCGATGCACGAGAAGTCACCCTGAGCGGGAGGCGCGACAGGCGCCTGGAGAATCAAGTCGATGTTCTCGATAAGGCTCGCCTGGAACATCAGGTCGTAGCGCGTCGGGTCCAGCTCGAGCGGCGCCGACGTGGGAAAGTTGAGACCTCGTACGGTCTCGCTCAGGCTCTCCCGACACCGCGGCAGGCGTACGTGCGTGGCCAGCAGCTGGTCGGGCTCGTCGGCCACCAGGAATCCGTCGTACCGGAGCCTCAAGAAGAAACCCAGCTTGAAGGTCTGCTCGTGGCCCTCCCTGGTGAGCTGGCCGTGGTCTTCGGGAACGTTTTTGGGCAGATTCTTGCAGCACATGATGGGAGTCCGCTGACCGTGGCGGCTTATGACGAAGGCATACAGCAGGTTGTCGGGAGCTGGCACACCTTTCGATGCGGCGGAACTGGCAGCCTGCATCACACTCTTCGGCGATTTCTGGACGGCAACACGAAACTACTTTAGCCTTCCTAGAGCAAAGCAGAATAGAGTAGAACAGACCCTAGAAACTGTGCCTCACACACGCACTGGGGGGGGGGGGAACCTTCGTCTTCTCCCAGCTTTCACTATCGGTGCTCGAGATGATGAGGACGATGATGAACCTATGAACGTGGTACAAAGCCACCTTCATAGGTTTACCTAAATGCAGATGCAGGTATAGTTACAGATTGTCAGTGTTCTGTCTCACGCCCACCTAGGCCGACTGACCAAGCAGACAGTTCTAATGAAAATAAAGTAAAAACAAACATGCTTGTTTGTTATTGATCAAATAATATTTGAACAGCAAAGCTTTTTAAGCTGTCCTTAACTTGCGCTTCATCTTAAAAGACATCGTAAAAGAAATTGGGCAATCCCCATTACCGTGTATTGCAGGTGCGAAGGTCATAGAAAACAAATATGCCAAAAAGCAAGAAAAAACAAAAAAGATAAACAAAAAGTAGAAAATGGATAAAGACAAAGGGACTAAAGACAAAAGAAAATAAGTCAGAAAAACACAGAGAGAACAAATGAAACAAAAGAAAGAGAAAAAAACAAAAAAGGGAGAGATAGAGAGGTAGGGAGGGGGAACGATAAATAGCGAGAGCGAAGAAGTAACGAAGAGAAAGAAACAGAAAACGATACAAAAACGAAGGTACAAGGAATAGAGAGAAAGAATTATTAATATCTGGTGTTTCACGTCCCAAAACCACGATATGATTATGAGACACCGTAGTGGAGGGCTACAGAAATTTCGACCATGGGGTGTTCTTTAATGTGTACTGGCAGCGCACAGTACACGGGCTTCAACCATTTCGATAGATAGATAGATAGATAGATAGATAGATAGATAGATAGATAGATAGATAGATAGATAGATAGATAGATAGATAGATAGATAGATAGATAGATAGATAGATAGATAGATAGATAGATAGATAGATAGATAGACAGACAGACAGACAGACAGACAGACAGACAGACAGACAGACAGACAGACAGACAGACAGACAGACAGACAGACAGACAGACAGATAGATAGATAGATAGATAGATAGATAGATAGATAGATAGATAGATAGATAGATAGATAGATAGATAGATAGATAGATAGATAGATAGATAGATAGATAGATAGATAGATAGATAGATAGATACGCTCAATGCGGCCGAAGTTCGCAAAGAAATGCTTCGCATTTAAAAGTGCACGACGACCACCGGTCCCTCAACGCACACGCCAGGGACATCGAACATGGTCCCGTGCTAACAAAAGCAGACGCACTCCGTCTCACGGAAACGTGCAACGCCGCAAGACCGACGATGAACGGCTACCAACAAAGCAGACGCGTTGCCTCACGGAAACGTGGAACGCATTTCCACGGGGAGCGTAGGATGGGGGAGGGGACATAAGAGAGGATAGAGGGGGACGGGGTTGCGCATGCCCAGTGGATGTGTGGACGGCGCACTGCTGAGGAATCATTTCGCTGCCTTCGCCGGTGACTCGAAAGAGAGGGAGGGAGCTTAAGAGAGGATAGAAAGGGAGAGGGGACGCGCATGCAGAGTAAGGTTGCTCACGCGCTCTCTTCATTCTTTTTACAGTACCTAAGCATGTATAAGCTACCGGTAACTTGTGCTGCGTCGTACCCAACTCCTAAGGTGTGTATGCGCCTAAGAAATTGGGTAATCTCCATTACACCGCCCTAAGCTGCTTTGCATCTAAATATAAAATTATAGACGATCTTCGCGGAAGGAAGCGCTGATGGGATGCGAAGCAGCAGCGGTGCGCACGGCATTGACGCGGCTGAAACGGGCGTCGACGCGGGTGCTGGAAGAACGGTTTGAAGCGAATATCAATGTAGAGTTTACTCGAGTAAACGTTTGTTTGAAACGCAAGGACACGGGAAGCGGGTTGTGTTTCGTGCATATTTCATTGCAGATAAACGAGCCGAAAGAGCGTTTCCACTCGACGTTCGGTCGAGCATGGCGGGCGGTGGATAGGGTGAAGCGAGAGAAAAGTGTGTTGCGAGCAAGCGAAGGAGCCGGCAGCTGCGTGCGCTGCGGCGAGCGTGCTGCGGGTGAGGGAGAGAGTGACGTCAGCGCGTACCTGCGAGGAAAGCATCCGAGGGGAGCGTGACGTCAACGCGCAGCTGCGGCGTGACCTACCTGGCACCGCTGCAACGCCTGCGGCGAGGTGAACGTGTTTCAGCGCGTTCGCACGGACGCTCGTACGTACGGCATTATCCACGTGAGTCATAAAGCTGCTTCGCATCTAATAAAAAAACTTGACACCGTATCTGCATGCAACACTGCAAATTTCGTCCAATGACGATAGCCTTACGTCTGGAGAGAGTGAACAAACCGTTCGTTTGATGTTCTGCGCAAGAAAATAGGTGAATGGTATTCTGGAGGCGCTGCGTTAGAGTGCCTCGAGCGTGCAGCGGAAGCGAACGAGCGCATCAAGTCACATCACACGTGAGACATAAGCGCTATCTGGCAGTTATCCTGGAAGACGGAGCGCGTGGCATGCGCGCCGGTCTCTGAGGTGATAAGGTGTAGAACACAAGGCGACGGGTAGGTGCCACCGCCGTGTCGTCTTAGCGAAACATCGGAAACAATTGATTGATTGATTTGTGGGGTTTAACGTCCCAAAACCACCATATGATTATGAGAGACGCCGTAGTGGAGGGCTCCGGAAATTTTGACCACCTGGGGTTCTTTAACGTGCACCCAAATCTGAGTACACGGGCCTACAACATTTCCGCCTCCATCGGAAATGCAGCCGCCGCAGCCGGGATTCGAACCCGCGTCCTGCGGGTCAGCAGCCGAGTACCTTAGCCACTAGACCACCGCGGCGGGGCCATCGGAAACAATTGCCTTTTCGTGCAAGAGTTGCATGGTCAGCCCAGCGTGATAAACATTACGGTCCTTAGAATTACTTATGTATGCTTTTTCTAGCAAAAATGCACATACATAATATTGACATGTTGTTATGGGGCCTCAGATATGCGCAACAACTGCTTTTCAATTGACAATCGCACAAGTAGGAACGCTGAACCTTGAGCAATATTGGTGGGCGCTGTGGATGGGGTCAGCCGTTTGGAGTATCTTTTGGCCACTTTGGTGCCGATTAGGGTACCGTTAAGGCCGGACGAACAAACAAATGTACAGACAGACAGACAGACAGACAGACAGACAGACAGACAGACAGACAGACAGACCAAAATTTTTGTGTCGAAGGTCCCCAAGAAAGACTATATTGTTTTCAAAAGAAAGAAGAAAGGCCGCCACGCTCCACTCTTCCTTGAGGTGCTGTTCAGCCGCGCTCACCGACGGAGACAGTCCACGTAGTGGCCGCACTGAGTTTTCCCGCTGAGAAAGCCAAGTGTACGAGCGACGAATGGTTCGAACTTCTACCGGGAATGTCACGGCTAGGTTTGCACGTTATCTCCGGCGCTAGAGTTTGAACATTTAACCGCTCATTATACACTCCTCCATGACCATGATCATGCGGGGTACAATGTGCGGCATGTGAAATGAATCCTGTGAAAAACCTAAGCCAAACATGTGTCTAGCCTCATTAAGAAGCACAAGCATGTCACCGATAATTAAGAAAGGCTTCAGTGCAGCGTCAGATTCAACCCACTGCTAAACACCGGGGTCGCACGTTTCAGCTTTCACTGGTTAACCATTCGTATGGAGTGCCTGGGTGGTGACTTTTTTTTTTAATGCGGAGCATTTCTTATACCCGTATTCATAAACCAACCTTGGCCTTACTTCAAGTTTTTCTCAAGTTCCTGAACTCTCTGTGTGTGTTATAAGGGTACAGAAAATGGTAACAGGGTAAAAGATGACAACAATATCGGTTCGTGTATACTGGCCTACTTTGTTGTTCATCAATCGCAATAAAGGCTTGAAACCGATCAGGAAAACGTAAAGTGAAGCTGAGGTTCGTCTGTGGATACGGGCCAGTCACACGATGTCACGCTTCGGCGGCGGCACCGTCCAGACACCCCACTGCGCATGCTCGTATCTCGTGCCAAGACGTGCACTCTCGCGTTTAGTGCCGGCCCAGGCAGACATCCAAACAACTACCGCTCCTCTCCCCTTCTCTCACCTCGCAATGCCAACGGAGGCAATGTCTGCTAGCAAACAAAGCGATTGCTCGCGGTACCCAGTACTTGACTTTCCACCCCGTACATGTAAGAACTTAATCGCGCATTCGGAGTTCAGTTAAGGGCGTCTTTATTTGGCTTTCGCTTGACGTTGAAGGCAACGCTTTTCCCTCATTCAATATATAAGAATAATAAAGACGAAATAAGGATTCAGCATTCCCAAACCACGCCGACGCGATATGCGGGACATTAGGGAAAGGCGAATGGACATTATTAAGTAAGTTAAAAGACAGGATAAACAAAAAAGCAGGGATACACAACCACTATCACTTATCTAACCAAGCTGACCGTATAAAAAATCATGTAGCGTTTCCGCGAAAACAATTTAAATATACACTTTTTTAAAGCGTCACATAACATACCAGCCTTTCCGTTCAAGACAAGCGAAGAGCGAGATCACCTCGAAGGAAATTGCGCAAGAGGCTTGCAACATTCCGCGTAGAATGGCTGAACTCAAGGTTTCTCTTGGTTTATACGACAACCCAGCACAAAGTGGTGAACGTATCATGCACGAGATGGTTGCGAAAAAAAAACGACACCTCCGGTTCGCTTAACGCGCTTCTGTCGCTTCAAAATGCCATCTGCGGAAATGTAAGCATATTCCGTTTTTCTGGAAACGGCCAACTGATATCCCGCAATACACAGTGAAGGCACGTATCCGTCAATGGCCAGAAGTTGCAGTCCGATAGCGCAACCTGTATGTTCTGCGAAAAAGAAAAAAAGAATGTGGAAATCGCTCGCATCCTACATGCAGGTTACAGCTTTTCTGCGCACGCATTTCACGCTGTCTGGTGTGTCCCGTTATGGCGATAACCGAAAAATTATCGATTAAATCGTGAGAAACTACATGTTCACTACTGTTTCCCGCTAGCCAATAAACTGGGTTTCGTGGCACCCAAAATTATGTGGATGGACCAGCGCAGAAATGAAGCGCAGCAGTTGACAAACAAGCTGAGTTCAGTCAATGTCAAATCCGTATCTTATTATTAAGATATCTCCGGCAGAAGGGCGCGATATGTCGAAGTGAAAACAGTTCATCAGCAGGCGCTTTGCGTTGTTGCCGCGGGTTTTACTAGCGCATAGCTTAGCAGTTTCTAAGAGCTGCAGAGCACGTGAGACTGCTGGCCTACTTCCCGTGGAGCGTAAGTCCCCTCTGTCAGCATCCTTGGTGCTACTGGAGACGTGCATTTCCCAGGCGAAACACCCATGGCACAGGCGTCTGCACCAACTGCACCGCGCGATGCCGGAGCACCGTCCCAGGTGAAGGCAGGCACCGCGGTTCAACCGGATGGCGTCGTCACAAAACGGAAAGAAATTGCAAGCGAGAATCGAACCAGGCCCAACCTAAAGGATATTGACGGACACCTACAGCTCAAAAATCATGCCTCGAGAGAAGGCTCCAAAAAGAAGCAGAAAGCAACCGTTAGGCCTCGTCAAGCGCACCATGCCGCGGCGCGAAGGGTGCCTGGATCCAACCCTGGCTACCCTGCGAAAATGACCGTGGCCAGACCACTCGGTAACAGCGGTTCGGCAAGAAGGCGGCCCGGTGGTCAAGGCTTCTCGGCGTTCTTGGAACAATGTAAGCGCCTGCTCGTGACCGCGTCTTGCCGAGGCTCGGTTAAGAACCCTCTAGACGCCCTTGGAGTCGTCTTCCTCTCGTTCCTGGCCGCAAGCTTCCCGCTCGAACGTTATTTTCTCCGGCGCCAGAAGTCGTCCCGTGTTGGAGTCGGCAACGCCCCGGCGACCTCTCGGAAACCCAGAGTCACCGACGGCCACTCTCCCATGTCTGACGCCATTCTCTTGAGCGTCGACAAGGAGACTCGCCGGGCTCGCTGCACCACGGTCCAGTTGGGGCAGGCACGCCAAGCTGCAGCGGCAAAGGCCGCTGAGGCTGCGGCTAAGGCTTCTGACTGTACCGTCCACCACCCACAACCCGGACCGAAAGACAAGCCAGTCGAAGAGATCGTTCCGGTTTTAACGTTTCCCCAAGCTGCGGACGTGTTCCAGCATATGGCAGACTTCCTGGGACCCGCCATGCTGCAGGCCGCCAACAAGGGGACCGCTTGCGCCTCGGGGTCGGCGGACCGCCAGCAGCGCTGTCCTCGGTTCGGACGCGGCTTCCTGGCCATTCGACATGGTGCGTCCGTGTTTCAGACTGAAGAGTTGAAACCGCGTGGTTGCACCTTGTATCATCCGCTCACGAACGACATGATGATCAACGTGCTCAACGTGGACCAGTTAAGCTTCGAAAGCGGCCAGTTCTTCTTGGCCGACGCCAAGGGCCTCTACATCGGCGCCAAGAGCGGCCACGCCATCCACTTCTGGAGGTACGGCAACGTATCCAGAAAACTCTTTGTATCTCAGTCCATCCTTTTCTTAAAGGAGGAAGACTACATCGGAGTCCTGCAACAGCTGGACTACATCTAAGCACTGTGAGCCTATATCGCTCGTAGTCGTCGCTGAAGATAGCTCTTAGTGGACGTTTAGCGAAGGGACTAACGAGCTTTCTTTGTGGCATGTTTATGGTGCTGTGAATATTTGCAGCGACACGCATGTACGGTACGTGCGTACGAGCACTGATTCAGGATGAAACACATCGAAGGCTATACATCTGCCAGTAGTGCGGCGCGTCTGATTTGTCGTCGTAAGTGCAAGAAATCTTGGAAACTTGAAATTAACGACAGAGGTGGTTTCACACGTTTCTCTTTCCATGGAATGTAATTTGTTGAATAAATTAACCGCTTGATTATATAAACGCTGCTGTTTTCATATCACTGGTGCACCTGTTGCTTACGCCAGCGGTTTTTCTTACTGCGGCTCATTGATCAGATAAGGTAAAGAGCATTCCCTTCGTGGTCCTTTGGAATTGATGTACAGATTTAAACACTTACTTGCGAAGTGTAGCGTGAATGTGCCTGCGAAGCAATTGAATCAATAATCCAGCTACGCACGTAGTTGGGCACGTTCAATCTTGGCCGCTAGCAGACGTCGGTGCGCGCATCCCACCGCGCAGCAACAACCTGATCATAAAAGCGCATAGGTGGTCGCATTCGCAGCAGCGAACCTTGTTCTCCTATCTCTGTGGCGAAAGTTCAGTGCTTGCTACTTGGACGCAGCCACTTGAATTTACGGCGCGCAGTGTAAGCTGCTCCGATACAGCCGTCGTCACAGTCGCCGAGGTGCCCATCGATCGTCCTGTCCTCCCGCCAATTCTGGGCATTGTCACGATAGCATCTTAAATATACTTTTGCGCGTCCGTATTATGCAGTTGATACATCTGAAAATTTTATATCTTTCTCGTTAGACTACCGAGTAGTGAAAAAATTTGTAGGACGCGTGAGTCTCGCCTTCAAGAGTAGAACGTGATAGCGTAATCGGGTCATGCCCTCATCACCTTCTCAATTGTTAATTATCTTTAGTGGTGGATGCCTGAACCGTACCGCAAGAAAACGAACGTCTGTGCGCGTAACGCGGGTTGTTTCTAATTATTCTAGAGTCCTTATCGGAAGTGATATGGCGCCCGCTACGCCACAATTCTTCATTTTAAGAATCATCGAAGGGGCCCCCACTATGCGTCCGTGAGGCAACACGCGAACCTATGCAGCTGCTCACTTTTTGCTGCTGCCTGCTGATGATGATGATGATGATGATGATGTTGATGATGACTGAGTATTTTCGATGGAGACAGAAATGGTGTAGGCCCGTTTGCTCAGGTTTGGGTGAACGTTAAAGAACCCCAGGTGGTTGTAATTTCTGGTGCCCACCACTACGGCATCTCTCACAATCATACGGTGATATTGGGACGGCGTTAAGCCCCACATATCAATTATTCGATGATGATTAAGTACGTCTTAGCGGCTTGTATCGTGCGTACCTTTAAAACAATCACTCGTTGTGCAATTCACATGTTTCGACGCCTGGCGTGATTCTAGTTTCCTGGCACGCAAGCAAAACTACATGCGTTAAAGGGAAATGCAACAACAAAGTCGACGTTTATTGTTGAAATAGCGGTCCAGAAACCTGGTAGTGTTGCTTTTGTGCCAAGGTAGTGCTGATTTTGAAATAAAATCACGTTTTAGTGGCCCGCATAGGGTTAGAGCACTTCAAATTACCCGCCTCAAGAAGCAGTCCGACTCAAGTCACTGTTGCCGTGCAGAACGTTGCCCAGCTTTACTGCGCGGTCGCCGACCTTAGTAGACAAACCGAAAGCAGCGGGGCCACAGCGGCAACCACGGCCATTGATCAATTTCCTGTCATGGCTCCAAGATTGCAACTTATCCTTACATCATGCCTTGGCCATGGTGCCTATAGAAATATACCAGTATATTTCTAGACACTGTATCTTGGCTAATGCCCACGGCCTATAGGTAGCGCGCAGTGCAATCCAAGATTAAAGTTACTGTATATGCTCCCTATACCTAGAGGTAGCACATACAGTATCTCTATCCAAGATGGCTGCGGAAGAATGCATAGAGTTTGTACATACTTTAATATTTCAATAGATGCGTTACCATTTCATTAAATGCGAAGCAGCACTTGGACTAGCCTGTGTAGCGCTGTCCCTCCGTGTACACTGCTCCCCGCTCCACAGGTGTTGGAGCGGTGCCAAGTAGCTCACGCCCTCCCAGCAGTGCGCGGTGACGTCCCTCTCCCTCGCCTGCCGCGCGCTCGCCGCGTGTCACTTCTCTCTCGCTTCACTCTCTGCAATGCTCGCGCTTACTCCTCACGTGGGCATCATCTGACCTAAGCCACCTCTCTCCATCTGTCGGCGAGAAGCCGCCAGCCGGCGGTAGAGTAGGTCCAGAGTGGTAGGTGTTCTGTTAGGTCACTCCACCAGCGGGTGCGCGCTTCGAGAATCTCGCGGCGCCGACAATGTGGACAGCGCGCCGACGGGCGGGACGCCATCGCGGCATGCTTCCCACTAGTGTGCGCGTTACTTTCCCGGCTATCGCCGGCGTTGCGAAGGTTAGCGGAGCCGAACGCGTTCGTGAATGGCAATGTCAACACGCACGAGGCGCGAGCCAGGGAAGCCGAACGCAATCGTCGGCAGTGGAAGACCAGCGACACCAAAGAGGTGCGTTTCAAGAACACCGATCATGTTCCAGAATACAGACGGCGCGCAGTTAACACCGACGAGACGCGAGTCAAAGCAGTCGAGCACAGGCGTCTTCAACGCGTCCCACCTCCCGCGTCTTTGCGTTTCAAACGAACGTTTACTCGAGTAAATGCTACACCGAGTTTCGCTTCAAACCGTTCTTCCAGCACCCGCGTCGACGCCCGCTTCAGCCGGGTCAACACCGTGCGCACTGCTGCTGCTTCGCATCCCATCAGGGTTTCCTTCGAGGAGATAGTCCAAAGTATTTTATCAGTCTCCACCGTAGTGTTCTTAGGCATGTTTGATGGTAAAAATGAGCGTTAGTACAAAAAATGTTTTGTCAATCGTGTACTAGTGGGGCTAGCAAGTCGCTAGTAGGTCGCCACCTCAAGAGGGACTGAATGTTGCTAAGTAAGAAAGAATAAACATTATACTCGCTTTTCGAATGTTATTGTGTGCCGAACCATAAACTACAATTCCATAAACATTATTGAGGGGAGTGGCTGGCAGAGATGTTATAATGTGGTGATGTATCATTACTGTATTAGTCATTGTCATGCCCGTGGCTTGGGCCCACCTCTTGCGTTCGTGAATCTGGTGGCAACCTTTGCGCTCAAATACTGGCAATGCATTCCGGCGTCTACCTTCGTGTGTGTTCACTGTGGCTGAAAAACCCACAAGCCACAAATATTTCTAAATATGCGCACTAACTTAGGATAGTGGTGGCGCCACCGACTGAGCGCGTGAGGCATACGACGGCGTAAGCGGTGATTCACAGCGTCTTTCCAAACGTTAATCATCATTCAAGTTGACGTTCCGGCAACACATTTCAGGACTGCTTACTTGGGTATGCACAAGGTCGTCACTATGAATTGGCCCGCATATGTTGTTCACGGTAAACTACTCACAAAACTTTCTAACAACGACCTACCTATTAACATATAATTCAGTAGATTCGCTTTTACCTCACCAGCTAAAAGCACTTTGTTCAGGTCGAAGGCTACAACTCTGGATTTTTTGCCTGTAGGCTCGGGGGTTCACCAGGGCAGTGTCCTAGGCCCTGCCTTGTTCCTAATATTTATCAATGATATCATTTCATCAGTTGATACCTGTGCCATAAGCCTAAAATTTTTTGCTGATGACTGCATTCTTTACAAGCCAATTAAAAGCAAAAAGAGATCAAGGACTGCTTGCATAACAACCTAAATTTTCTCTCCAATTGGTGCAATACTTGGTCAATGGAGTTAAACATTAGTAAATCGGTCTTTATGCAAATTTCAAATAGAATTAGTCCTTTTTACGTCGCGGTACACCTTAAATAATAATCGCTTGATCGAAGTGGACTATTTTAAATACTTAGAAGTAAAGCTTACCAATCGGATGTCGTGGAGCAACCATATTGACGACGCTTAATTGTTCCTCCGTCTCTACAAAACTCTACAAAACTGTTTCTAAGACACAAATTAAAACGTGCCTTCACATATACAACTTCTTGCACAGAGTACATATTTACGACCCCGTCTAGAGTACGCATGCGTGGCCTGGGATCCATATTTTAAAAAATACGCTCATAAACTTGAAATGGTCCAGAGAAGGGCGGTTAGATTAATTTACAATGCCTATCACAATCTTGATTCACCTTCATCACGTATGGCTACAAACAACATTCCACTTTTGAAACAGCGTAGAGCTATCGCCAGACTCAAGTTTCTTTTCCTGCTTCGAAATAGTCAGTTTAATATCAATCCTCATTAATACCTATCTATGCCTTCTTCCAGGCAAACCAGACATAATCACAATCATGATCTGGCACCATACTTCCTACGTACTAACCTTTTCAAACACTCCTTCTCTCCACGAACCATTAGCGAATGGAATACGTTGCCTAGATATGCTTTTCCTGAACATGGCATTCCTGACTTTGAAAAATTCATGCGTCTTTTTGCTTAGTCATCAATGTTGATACCATGCTATATAACGCCATCTCATGAGTTCAGTTGTGTTGCGTTTCTTCTTTGCTTAAGACTGATTCAAGCAATTTGTGTACTTTTCTTTTTCTTGTAGTAGTGTATATTTAATTTCACTTTACTTAGTATGTACTTGTTTTTCAGTTATTGCGTAGAATAGTAAGCAAATTTGGCTGTACAAACTTGTTCTCTTTGCTTCCACTGTGTTCACTTTCTTCGTTCCTCTGCTTTGTCTACAAACTGCAGCACGTACTAAATAAAAATAAATAAAGAAATTATATATAATTAGCTAAGAATCGCTGTTTGGCGTATACTTGAGCTATCCTTCCAAGTGGATAGTTTATAAGCTTGCTTGCTTGCTTGATCTTTTCTTTTGTGGCTCTCACCCACTGAAGGGTGGCCAAGAAGCCGGTGGTTAATGCGAGTCAATACCTTTAGGTTTTCCAGACTAGGGAAATAGGATTACTTTGTTTTGACTGTGAAATTAATTTGGCACTATGTAAAAAAGGGGGAAGGAGAGAACTAATACAATTTATTGAATATCTGAGGACTTGAAAATTTTCAAAAAAACGAGGACGAAGTGAGCAGAAGCACAAACCACAGCGCTGACTAGCAACTGAATGTTTATTAAAAGCGTATAAAAGAAAAAAATGAAATACTACTGCATGCATTCAAGCAATCATCATCATCCCTGACACCCATGTGACCTCATTACAGTAACCAAACCAACCAAGAAACCGCAAACCAGCATTGCATCTTGAAAAGGAAAAAAACTGAAAAGCAGATCACAGTGTACTCTCCGTGACAAGGTATGTCAAGATACTGCGCTATCTAAGCAAAGAAACGCGCTATCATGCAGCAATAAAAGGTACGCTGATGCATTGCTCACCCCTTTTTCTGATATTGACTTCTTGACTGCGCATTCAGCCCTCATTGATTGTTCAACCGGCACTCTGCAGCTAGAGTTGCCTTTGTACTCTGGTGTCCCTCCTGCAGCTCGCACACGGCTGCGGTCCGTGGAGTGTCTACGATTACCGCTTCAGGCCGCTGTGTACCTTTCTATGTCGCCGTTCCCACCTGTTCCTGATGGCGACTACTTGGCAGCACCACTCATTGACCTGACCCTTTCCCGGAACATCGTACTTCCTCATACTATCATGAAGATTAGCGACAACAAGACGCTTCTCCCTGTCCTCAACTTCTCCAGGTCGACCCAAGTCATTCCTCAGGTATTGCCTTAGCAGAACTCTCCACTCTGGAGCAATGTACAATTTCATCTCTCACTCCTGACATCAAGACCGTAGCCGAACCTGTCACAACCGCACAGAATAGAGCTTTCCTAGACAAAATGATATCAAACGACCTGTCGCCGTCCCAAATTGAAGCGCTCCGTGGTCTTCCATTTTCTTACCTCGACATTTTTATATCTACGGCCGTTCCTTAGGCCGCACGAACATCGTAGCCCACCGTATCGATTCGACACTGGCGACGCCAGTCCCCTTCATAAGCATCCTTACCGTGTGTCTCATTCAGAGCGCCAAATAATCCCGATGGAGGTAGAGAAAATGCTTGACAAAGACGTCATAGAACCTTCAACCAGTCCTTGGGCTTCACCTGTTGTGCAGAAGGACAACACCTGGCGGTTCTGCGTCGACTATCGTCATCTCAATCGAATAACCAAGAAGGAGGTTTATCCTCTACCTCGAATTGATGATGCGCTTGACTGCCTTCATGGTGCCAAGTATTTCTCTTCCCTGGACCTACGATCTGGATATTGGCAAATTTCAGTCGATGACCGCGACCGCGAGAAGACGGCATTCATAAAACCCGACGGGCTTTATCAATTTAAAGTCATGCTTTTTGTGTTGTGCAATGCGCCAGTAACTTTTGAACGCATGATGGACTCCCTCCTACGCGGTTTTAAATGGTCGACGTGCCTGTGCTATCTAGACGATGTCATCGTTTTCTCGCCAACCTTCGAAAGCCATCTTCCACGTCTGTCGGCCACCCTTGACGTTTTTCGTTGTGCTGGCCTCCAGCTTAACGCTTCTAAGTGCCCCTTTGGGCACCGTCAGATAAAGCTACTTGGTCACCTTGTTGACGCTGCTGGTGTACGACCCGACCCTGATAAAGTCCGCGCGGTGCGCGAGTTTCCAGTTCCACGCAAGAAGTCCGCAGCTTTTTGGGACTCTGTTCGTATTTCCGCCGCTTTGTCAGCAACTTCGCGGAAATTGCTCGGCCCCTCACGGATCTCCTCAAGAAGAACGTGGCTTTTTCCTGGCGTGAATACCAATAACATTCCTTCGCGCCGTTGATTTCTGCACTCACATCTCCACCTGTGTTGGCTCATTTTGACCCAGCCGCTCCAGCGGAGCTACGCACCGACGCAAGTGGCCATGGCATAGGGGCAATGCTCGCACATATGCAGAATGGCACAAACCGTGGCATAGCGTACGCCAGCGGCCTACTTTCTGAGTCGGAAAGGAACTATTTAATTACTGAGCGAGAGTGCCTGGCTCTCATCTGGGCTATCGCAAAATTTCGTCCGTACCTATATGGACGCACGCTCGCAGTCACCACAGACCACCATGCGCTCTGCTGGCTGTCAACCCTTAAGGATACCACAGGAAGACTCGGGAGATGAGCATTGCGATTGCAGGAGTACACGTTCTCTTTAGTGTATAAGTCTGGCAAGCTTCACAGCGATGCCGACTGCTTATTTCGGCACCCTGTTGATCCACCTGACTCCTCTTAGTTAGAAGCTGATGCCAACATCCTAGCCATTACAGATTTTCTGCAAATAGCCGACGAACAACGCCGAGATCCATCGCTGCTATCGATGACTGACCGTCTTCAATCCGGCCATAAAGACCCTTCACTGAGCCTATCTTTTTTTTTTCAAGACAACGTTTTGTACCGCCGCAACTTACAGCCCGATGGCGCGGAACTTTTGCTCGTCGTCCCACGTCGTCGGGGCAAGGACATCTTGCAAGAACTTCACAACGCCCAACTGCCGGACATTTAGGTGTCTCCAGAACCTATGATCGCGTCCGCCGACGGGTATTCTGGAAGGGCCTTTGTCGTTCCGTTCGCCGCTACGTTGCAGCGTGTGACCTGTGCCAGCGTCGGAAGAAGCCTACGTCTCTACCTACCGGTCACATTCAACCTATTGAAGTCCCAGCCGAGCCGTTTTATCGCGTGGGTTTGGATTTGTTAGGTCCCTTCCCAACATCGCCAACGGGAAACAAATGGATAGCAGTAGCTACGGATTATGCCACTCGGTATGCAATTACTCGAGCGCTACCGACAGCTGCGCAACGGACGTCGCAGATTTCTTACTCTATGACATCATCCTTCAGCATGCCGCTCCTTCTCACCTACTCACGGACCGTGGCCGCTGCTTCCTGTCTCGTGTGGTTGACGACCTCCTTAGATCCTGTGCTACGCGGCACAACTTCACGACTTCTTACCATCCTCAGACCAACGGACTTACTGAGCGTCTCAACCGCACACTGACGGACATGCTTGCTATGTATGTTTCTGACGACCACACCGATTAGGATACTGCCCTTCCGTTCGTAACCTTCGCCTACAACTCGTCCCGTCATGAAACTGCCGGCTACTCACCATTTTATCTTCTCTTTGGCCGTGATTCCTTAATACCTTTCAATATCCTGCTTGCGCATGACCTTCCGTTCACCACTTAGTACGCACAAGATGTCATCTCCCGTGCTCTGATCGCACGTACAGTAGCACGCACCAGGTTCTCATTGTCCCAGAAAGCACAGAAGTCGCTCTACGACAGCCGACATATGAATGTCGATTTTTCTCCGGGCTCCCTCGTACTACTGTGGCTGCCATCCCTTCGTGTCGGTCTGTGCGAGAAACTTTTATCACAATACGTTGGGCCTTACCGAGTTCTGCGCCAAGTCACACCTGTCACCTATGAAATTTCTCCTACTACGAACCCTACTGTTACATCCAGAAGTGACATTGTGCATGTGTCTCGCCTGAAGCCCTATCACAGTGACCCGTCCGTCTAATAACAGCAGGCACCGGGACGGTGCTTTGCCTCCCGGGGTAATGTCACGGGTATATAAAGGTACCTCAGGCACGGGTGCAGAAACGACGCAGAAGGAATGAAGACGACGATGTTGTTGTGGGGCTGTGACTGAACTACCCTCTTGTCCTGCATCCTTGCATACTGTGTGCAGTGTTAGCCCACCCGGCGTTCACTTATTAAATACTCCCCGTTACAATATTGTAAACCTCAATTATTTCTATTGCGATTACATCGTGTTGTGTTGATTCTCTATCTCATTCATCATCTGAGCACAGTTTTCAAGCGCAGGCAGAAAAAAAAAACTGCTCTCAAATATATAGCATTACACACACATTACATCAGTGCCATCGTCAAAGCGCCACTTATGTAATGTAACTGCCCGAAACATCGAGCAGCTTTGAAGAACACCAGGTGGTAGAAATTTCCAAAGTCCTCCACAACGGCGTCTCTCATTACGTTAAACCACACATATCAATCAAATCAAAGCATCGAGCGGCAGATGCCGCGGAGTTGTCAAGTGGCTGATCGCAAGAAGAAGCTTGCTGCAAACTCGCGGCTCACTTGTTGTTGTGGGGTCACTTTCTTGTGATTACGGTACGCTACAATGAACCTTATTGAAAGAACCGGAAAAGTGCCACTCCTTAGGGTGGCACTGCGGGGCGCTCCCACGTGGGGACAGTTGCCCCCTTTTTCTAGAACCTCCCTTCACTCTACGATTCGCCTTCACTTGAGAAAGCCGATGGGAGCGCCATCTGTAGGCACGGCAAATGACTGCATATCAGCGATAGTCTGCTGCGATTCTTGAGCAGCGCAGCGTCATTTTCAGCCGAGTGGTGGCGCAGTGCTCAACTTTGTCAAGTGAACGGTAAAGTCGAGTGGAGGAGCGTTTGTGAATATGGGGGTATACCTATAGCCTAACCATTTTTTTGCAGGTTCTCTGGGCAGCCCAGAATCGCGTATACTTTTAACAAGTTGTACCCGATTTTCAGCCCATAACGAACCGGCGTGGCCTCAAGGCTGACTTGGTCACACGATCCCACAGTCACGCATACTCACTGAATTCTGTTATAACGCCGAACGTTACCGCAGATGCATACAGGCAAACACTGACAGAAACGAGGGAAATGAGCGCACGGCGGCGGCCGCAACAACGCGCCATCCAAAGTGCATACGCGTTACACGCGTTGCCAGCGAAGCGTATCCTGAACATTCAAGTCTGGAAGCATCATGCTATATCTGCACCTCAAACTACCAGAAATCATTATTTACCGTGCGTCTAAGTGTTTCTGTTCTTGTTGCCCTTCACTTGTGGCTCACAAACTTCACTTGTGTCTCTGTTCACAAACCTTTTTTTAGAGGCGAAGCTCCTTATGGCGGCACCCTTTCGTCCCCCGTAGTATGTAACAAGTATAACATTTTGACCTCCAAGGTGGTGCCGGTGAGAGACTTTTTCTGTGCGTTGTTGAACAATAAAAAATAGTGCTCAATGTACATGTCAATGGCTGCTAATGGGAAATGAGAGACAGGAGCATTCGGCTTTTAGTTAACGCGCAGGCTGCGATTACCATTAGCAGCCATTAGCATGTACATTGAGCACTATCTGACAAGAAAGGGTTGCTACGTTATACTCGCTGGGTGTAACCTCCTTAGCTTTAGAAAGGTTTAGCGAGCGTTGAGCCGCAGTGCCATGAATACAATGAACTTGTATATACCATGAATGAACTCGAGGTGGTTAAAAATGGGAAGTAGATACGAAGCGCAAGCCGCAAGAAAGTAAAAGCCGAATTCTCCCCCTCTCATTTCCCATTAGCAGCCATTGGCATGTACATTGAGCACTATCTGACTGAAAAAGTTTGCTACGTCATACTCGCTGGGCGTAACCTCCTTGGTTTTCGAAAGGTTTAGTGAGCGTTCGGCCGCAGCGCCATGAATACAGTGAACTAGTATATACCATGACCTCGAGGTGGTTAAAGGTGGGAAGTGGACCCGAAGCGCAAGCCGTAAGAAAGTGTGCGTGTGCCACCTCTCGTTTAGTCCTTGGAATGTCCGCTGGATGGCGGTGCTTCTATATGGGGAATATATGATGAAAAGATGCGAGATGGTGGTACTTGGAGTGTTGAATAGATGGACGAACGGACACACAGACAGATGCATGGATGGACGCAGGGGCGGCTGCATGGACGAACGCAGGGACGGACGCACGAACAGACGCACGCACGGACGGGCTGATGGACGCATGGACGGTCACACTGACGGACGCATGGACGGACGGAAGCAAGAACGAATGGACGGACGAATTCTTCGCCCCACTCTCCATCATTCACTCTGTGGATATGCTGCCATTTTTTTTTTCTTTACGTTTCACGCGCGGAAGTGCACTCGACTCATTGTTATGACGAAGACTGAAGCGTACCTTTGGCAAAACGATATAGAGCACGTTCAGCAGTACAGACGCAATGTAGGATAAGCAAATATTTGCCCTTGATGAGTGATTGCACCACTCAATATATGAGTGCTGCAGGTGTGCCCAGAAGAACGAACATGAGGTCCTGGTCGTCATTCCCAAATTTATTGAAATTTACTGTGAACCTTGGCATTAGCCGCAACAATGGTATCGAACTTAGTTTTGCGGAATAAATATTTCTTTGCATAAGAAAAATATGTATAAAATTTGGGAGCGAAAAACGCCTTCCGCCCATTTCGCGATTTTTCAACATTGAGCACACGTAATTGAAAAACCGTGCGCTTCTCAACCACAGTATTTATTACCCTTCAAGAAGGAGTAATAGGCAATCTTGTAGGTTAATTTTGTTTCTTGTTGAACAACTTTAGAGGGAAAAATTACAAAAATTCCAAGCTGAACAAAGGACCAGTATTTCATGAACTTATTGCTACAGACAAATCGGGGATAATGAAACTCAGTAAATATTAACTTCGATATACTATAGCTTTTTTCCTAAATAACTTGCGTGGTTTTATTGTGGTTTGTTTTACTATATAATTGTCATAAAACAGAAGTTGTTTGCCAGAAACACCGAAGCTTTAGAATATTTTTCCTTGCCCCAGCGCAGTTGTCTATAGTGGCTAAGGTACTCTGCTGCTGACCCACAGGTCGCGGGATTGAATCCCGGCTGCATTTTCGATGGAGACGAAAATGCTGTAGGTCCGTGTGCTCAGATTTGGCTGCACGTTAAAGACCCCCAGGTGGTCAAAATTTCCGGAGCCCTCCACTACGGCGTTCCTTATAATCATATGGCTGTTTTCGGACGTCAAACCACAGTTAAAGCTTGGTATAACGAAATTGATAAAGTCCCGGGAAAATTCATTATATAGATGATTTTTTGTGTAAATTCGGCACGAAAATTTGAAAAATAAGCCAACAAAAATAAACAAAAGGGGGACCGAAGGCAGAGCTAACCCAAAACACCTATTTTACGGCAAAAAAAAAACTGCGGTACTATTGTATGGACACTCTCGGCGGGTTTTTGCTGCCATGTTCTCTAACAAACCCAAATTGATAACATGCCCCCGCGTATCGTAACTTTCACGAGCAGATATAAAAGCGCGCGCGCACTTCTGAAGCAGAGATCAAAAGAGTTGGGCCATCCCATATCGCCTGGGGAAGTGTTTATGTTTAGACGAAGGAAAACAAAAGAAAAGTGAGCCCCGCAACTGTCTGCATCAGGGTGCGACACCTCAGCAGTAGCTCACAAGGGATGGGGGTGAGGAGGGATTAAAAGGATAGGAATAAAGGTGTAGAGAGAGAGAAAGAGAGATGAGGACGAGGAGATAGGAGAGATAGGAAAGATGGAAACAGGGTCACAGGAGTCCGAGGACGGGGCACCACTTGCGAGAGCTCTTGTCGACGTCACGAGATGGCGTAGAGCAAGTCCAGTTGGTCAGAGCTACACTGTCGTCAAAGGTCAGCGCCAGATGACGTAGGGCGAGCCCAGTCGGCCAGAGCTACGCTGACGCCGGAGATGGCGAGGGCACAACCGGTCGGCACGGAATCTAGCAAGCGACCATATCGCCTGGAAACTGCATAAGATAACACCTCCAGCGTGTTAAAACTGCCGTCGCATGCTGATACAGAAAGTAAACCATCCGTCTTGAACGATCACTTCTTCCTGGAGCGGCCGTATTCGCTGACACCAGCGTTTTGTACCAGTTCCGCGATATCAGGATCCAAAAGAGTTGGCTGCCAGCCTTACTTCTTATAACATTACGATTTATTGCTATCGCGTTCATAACATTGCATTCAACGCGCCGTCATGTTGCCAGAACTAATCGGCTAATCGCGAAAGCTACCAGCCTGCGAACTCGCGGCGCAGGACGGAAGCGCGTGACGAGGTGAGCTCCGAAGATCCGTCGTCGCCATGATCTCGGAGAGTTTCCATCAGCGCCTAGTCTGACATCCACTCGGTAGTGACGATACATCATCATCATCATCAGCCTGACTACGTCCACTGCAGGACAAAGGCCTCTCCCATGTTCCGCCAGTTAACCCGGTCCTGTGCTTGCTGCTGCCAATTTACACCCGCAAACTTCTTTGTTTGCGGGTGACGACACGGTTGTCCGAAATTAAGAAAAATCACAGTTTCGCCGCAAGGGCGAAGCAATGAATGCGATAGCAACAACTTGGAACGTAACGCTGAGAACGGCAAGCAGATCGAAAGGTGCAGCGCGCTGCTCACGCACAAATGACGCACGAAAACAACATACACAGGACGAGAGCGACCTTACGTTTACCGCTCGACACTTAATGTGCTTTTAAAACAAAGACGAGGCACTAAACGTAAGCACAGGTACAAATACGAGTGCGAACTAACAAGTGTCTTAGTTGTTTACTTCGCTGAGTTTGAAAAGCGCACTGTTTTCGCAAACGGCGCTTGTCTTCCGAGCCAAGTGATCTTCGGGCGCCCGGCAACTGACACGTTCCGGTAAAACTCGAAGGCGCGCGATGCTCCCCACCGACCGATAAGCGCGCGCGTACAAGCATACTAACGTACTTTGCCCCCCCCCCCCCTTCGCGGGGCAAAGTACGTTAGGGAGATAAGCACGCATGGGCGCCTTGTGACGAGCGGGGCGCCGAGCGCAAGGTCCAGTTCAGCCAAAGCTGGTATGGCGGCGCTGGATGGTGCAGTCGTGTCGCTCACTAGCGTGTATTACGTTTACTCTGTTACTATGACGGCAGATGTCACGTATGTGTCCCACTGTGGCAATCACGCTTGTGTGAGGTCAGAGGGGGTGTGAACATGTGTGACGTCATATATGAGCGTGTCGAACTACCACTTGTTATGGATAGCTATATATCTACGTATATGATAAGCATGTCAACTCTGCTATACCTAAACATGTGCCTTCTTTCTGTCTTCTAATCAAACAATGACTTCTGGCGAACTCAAAGCAATGATATTGCTTGCTTTCCGTTTTTTAGGGGCGAAGCTCTTTATAGCATCACCTGGTCGGTCGTCGCTCCATCCGGCGTCATTGCCATTTCTCGTCTAGTTTTCTAGATGGCGCTGTCCCATAGAAATACGCGTAATATGGCGCGGGTTAATGTACACTAAGCTGCTGCGCGTGGCTGCGTGGAATCTTTCATTCCCCTGGATTGTCGCAGTGCAAGGAGGAGTGCGCTTGCCGGATTGTGTTTGGACGGACGGATGGTACATATGTAATGTTTTAAAATCGGATAGCCAGCCAGCAATTGACGTTTCACAAACATTAGGGTTTATTTGGAAAGTGGTTGCAAAACCTGGCGTGGCTCTGTGGTAGAATACTAGATTGCCCCGCAGAATGCTGGGTGACATTTAATGTTTGCATTCATCAGGTCAACGCTGCCGATGCCAGTGCTTCCTCGGCAAACTTCAGCCTTTCTCCCATAATCCTCGTTTTCTCTTGCTCTGTCGCCAACGCAGTCTCCAGCTCAGTGATTCTCATCAGCAGTTCACTATGGGCAACTATCATTTTCTCCATTTTTTCCTCGACCTCACATTGCCTGCACTTGGTGTCAGCCTCCTCTCCATTCGCGTCTGCACTTGGGTCCATTTTAAAACCCACGCCGCATCCTGAACATTTTACAGCCTTTTTAACCATGTCTTTTTGACACCAATTATTCTTATGGATTCTCCCACTCGATAATTACAAAACACGGCGTACGACGAACCCTGCCCAATGAAAAAAGGAAGTCTAAGCTTTACTACGAAAATTTGCGTGTTCGTTGTACGTGCACTTCCCCCCCCCCCGCGGTGGCAAGAAAAAAAAGCACAAACACTACACAAACTAGTCAATACCTAATGACTGACCCTCGAAAAAGTCGTACAATGTAATACGTGCTACAAAGGTTTTAACTTCTGCCTTAATAATTATAAAAGCAAGCTCGAGACATTGAAAACCACTTATCTGCGCAGTCGATCGGGACCGCTAAAAAAATGGCAGCATATCCACGGAGTGAATGATGGAGAGTGGGGCGAAGAATTCGTCCGTCCATTCGTTCTTGCTTCCGTCCGTCCATGCGTCCGTCAGTGTGACCATCCATGCGTCCATCAGCCCGTCCTTGCGTGCGTCTGTTCGTGCGTCCGTCCCTGCGTTCGTCCATGCAGCCGCCCCTGCGTCCGTTCATGCGTCCATCCATGCATCTGTCTATGTGTCCGTTCGTCCATCTATTCAACACTCCAAGTACCACCATCTCGCATCTTGTCATCATATATTACCCATATAGATGCACCGCAATTCAGCGGACATTCCAAGGACTAAACGAGAGGTGGCACACGCACTCTTTCTTACGGCTTGCGCTTCGGGTCCACTTCCCACCTTTAGCCACCTCGAGTTCATGGTATATACTAGTTCACTGTATTCATGGCACTGCGGCCGAACGCTCGCTAAACCTTTCGAAAACCAAGGAGGTTACGCCCAGCGAGTATGACGTAGCAAACTTTTTCAGTCAGATAGTGCTCATTGTACATGCCAATGGCTGCTAAAGGGAAATGAGAGGCGGAGAATTCGGCTTTTACTTTCTTACGGCTTGCGCTTCGTATCTACTTCCCATTTTCAACCCCCTCGAGTTCATTCATGGTATATACAAGTTCATTGTATTCATGGCACTGCAGCTCAACGCTCGCTAAACCTTTCTAAAGCTAAGGAGGTTACACCCAGCGAGTATAACGTAGCAACCCTTTCTTGTCAGATAGTGCTCAGTGTGCATGCCAATGGCTGCTAATGGGGATCGCAGCGTGCGCGTTGACTAGAAGCCGAATGCTCCCGTCTCTCATTCCCCATTAGCAGCCATTGGCATGTACATTGAGCACTATTTTTTATTGTTCAACAACGCACAGAAGAAGTCTCTCACCGGCACCACCTTGGTGGTCAAAATGTTATACGCCTATTTCGGGTATGTGCCACTGGTGGTTACGTACTACGAGGGACGCACAAGCCACGTCATAAGGAGCTTCGCCCCTAAAAAACACGTCCATCCACCGTGCTAGTCCGAACTGAAGGCTAGCTGGTGACTGGCCCACCCTCCGTGAGCGCCATCTGTCACAACAAGCGGAAACAGCCCAGGCGGCGAACGCAATCTGGCGCGCTGGCGGGCGCAGTGTCATCACATAACTTATTCTTACACCGTAGAGGTGACAGACGTGTTTTTGGTTCAACTGCTCCCCACTAGATGAAACGACCTGTCCAGAGTAACCACGCAAAAATTGAACTGCTCAACAACTCGCGCCATTCTCCATACAACGTCTGACAGTTATTATTATTTTTTTGCCTACCGCTGAGGACGGGCCCTTTGCACCTCTACCCTTGCTTCTGGACTGCTGCTCGTGTTGATGACGACCGTGCCACTGCTCACTTAATCTTTTCTCTTCTTTCTACTTTTCTCCCTTTTCCCTTCCCCGCAGGCACTGCGACGTGCTCCCGACCGGGTTGCAGAAATTAGGTGCATTTTCTCATCTTCTAACCACTACCACAGTTCTTCTTTATGAATCAAACAAAAACGAACAAGCAGCATTTTATTGCATATTTTGATGCACGGAAAGTTCTTTAGTTAGTGCTCCTAGGTCGATTACTAGTGAATAATTGTAGGCGGTTGGTCTGACGTGATCGGTATTATTTTGAGAATGTCTTCCTGCGGCGCATGTATTCATGTGCATTTACCTTAATTTCTCCGTAAGTAGGGCGCTGCTGTTGATAATATTGTCGTTTAATATGTCATACATTGAGCTTTCACTCTGACGTAAATTGTTATTTGACTTTAGTGTCCCTTTAGGAAGACATTTTCCTCTTCAAGACAGTCATAGAGGTGTTTTAAATGTGAATGCATTTCTTAATCGGGGCAAGTCAGGCATCTGTCGATGTCCGCGCCAGCAGGTGTTATCTCTCCGCTCTCACTCCCTCTCCCATGGCAACAGCTGCGGGCGCGTGCGCCCATGCTCGCCCCTATCAACCGGAGCAGGTGGCAGGTGGTGCGGGCGGACTAACAGAGAGTGGAAGTATGGAGTGAGTGGAGAGGAGGAGAGCGCTCAGGTGAACTCTCATCGTGGGAGCTCGGCGGAGCTCCCGCGTGGGTGGAGGGAGAGTAGGAGAGGGTAGGTACAGTGCCACGCCACTGCTTTCGCCGTTCACTCTCTCCTCTCTGCACACCACTCTCCCGTCCGCTCACTCGTACGTATGTATAAATGTAGTAAAACGCACACCTCACTTCGAAACGTTCGTTCACTGATGAATGTGTAAATAAATGGTCCCGGTACAAATCTTCGTCTTGTCATCATTTTACGCCATTAACATTACTAGGCAGTGTACCCTAGGCGCAAGAAATGTATTCGCATTTCCTGACGATTCCTTTTGGGGAGGTGGGGGCAATTTTCTTTCTTTGTAATCGGCTGGTATATATATTTTAGAACGTCGTATCCGTGACGGAAATACGTCTGCAAAGCCGTGGTGGACCCCGGCATAAAACACTTTCGTGTTAAAATACGGGGCAAAGCGTTGTGTCCTGTTTTCTCTCAAGTGGTGTCGTTTTAGCATAAAATAAGCACTATGGATTCATTGAACACCAACCATGCACCCCGCCAACGCAATATTTTCTGTTCCGCTGTAAAAAAGTGTGTCGAAAAAAAATCGGTTGTTAATCTCCAACTTGCGCTCTACAAGAGTAAGAAGGCTTCCCGTTCGCGAAGCTTGCATTGAGGTCAAAGCGACGCCATCTAGAAGACAGTGCAGCATATACAGGCTGTTTCAGCTAAAAAAACACCAAGCAATAAAATTTAAAATGAGTGCTACGCATCTCCAGCTAGCGCAGTACTGCTCTTATCTGTATGTAGCACGTCAGAATTATTTTTTTTATCCGCCGAGCACAGTATTTAACAAAGGTTGCTTAACAATTTTTTTCAAATACTGACTCTAGAGAAAGAATTTCAATACAATACTTGTAGCTTTTATTTAGAAACAACAAAATTTTCAAGTTACAATAAAATAACAATGATGGTTAATTTTTTTTCCAGGGTTTGTTGATATGTAATGTTTAACATCCCGAAACCACCATATGATTATGAGACGAGGTAGTAGAGGTCTCTGGAAATTTTGACCACCTGGGGTTCTTTGATGTGTATCCGAATCTGAGCACATACGCCTACAGCATTTTTACCTCTATCGAAAATGCAGCCGCCGCAGCCGGGTTTGTTTAAAGTGCACGAAATTTTTAAAATACTACGCCGTGGCACTTTGAGTGCCCTCAAATGTAAGTTAAACGATTTGCGAAGGCTTTTTACGCACAAAGGTCGCTTGAACAAGCTATCGGTGACTACGATGTACACTAAGCAATGGTTGGATGGTACATATAAAAAAAGGGGGGGGGGGGCGAAAGAAAGAAACGAAGACGATAAACTTCGACAAAAAAGCGGCTGCCATGCGCATTGTGATACGAGACGGGAGACAGCAGTCGGCACAGCGCAGCCGTTTTTTTTTTTTTTCGGGCCAATGACGATTTTAGGGGGGGGGGGGAGGGCCTGTCCCCCACCATGTTTAGGCCCAAAAAGAAAAAGAAATACGTCAGCATTTTAAATGCTTTGCATTTAAATTGTTCGTCAGTGCTACAGTATATGTATCAGCACCATTTTGTTCATGTGGCCCTTCACAAGGGCGTTAAGTCAGATTATTCTTTGTTGACCAGCAATTGCACTGCCAGCTATCTACTTTGTAATGAACCAGAGTGTTTCATGCATTAGTAACAGTAGTGGCTGCGCAGCAAGCTGCTTTACGGCAAAGTAGCTGTGGGCAACAACGTTATCACTACATAGACTGGTTCTTCTCGGTCGAAATGCTTCCTGACACCGTAGGACTCACGAGTAGCAGACAGTGATCGTCTTATCCGTAGTGAGCACGTCTCTGCATTTAGGGCAATATAACTTTTTTAGGGTCCAGTGCATTGCATATCGTGCCACTTTGACCAGCACATCCTGCATCTCCGACAAAGTTCCGCTGCTTTGCACCATTGTAACTAGGATGCATTTACATCCTTGGGTACACGTTACTAATACTGGTCAGTAGAAGTTGTCGGCAAGGTGCTCTACAGACTTACTCTGAAATTCTTGGCAATTACAAGCTTTGAGAACGTTCACCACAACTGCGGATGTAGAAGTGCGATCTTTGTGACAATTTTTTTGCGAATCAGTCTTCCATTTTCTTGAAGTGCTGAAGGGACAAGAGGATGTACCAGAGTAGACTTTGCGCATCGAACCATTGGTACGAATGACGAAGTATTGATCAGTAGTCAGCTCAGAGCTGACGGTTTTTCATTTTATTTTGTGGTACTTTCGTATTTGGTCGAGTATGTGAAATGTGATCAGTCTTCATATGCAAGGCAAGAAAGCAAGAAAAAAACATCATCGGCATATTTCCTTTTACAATTTCGAGCCTTACAGACACGAAAACACTCAAAGGAACATGCAGAACACGAGTAGCTGAATCACGAAGAGATGCACATTATTAATGACGCGCCAGGGAAAACTGGTTCTGCGGACGTGTGACGAACGCGCTATCTTCCGGCGTACTGAAACCATTTGCGGCTTGATGAGACCACCCCACCTACTTACCTGGTGCGAGTGGGAAGGGTTCTTAACTAAGCTCTTCTCCTTTTACGGTTGGTGCTTGTTACACGCAGCGACTAGACTTATTTAGTGAGGCAAACTATGAAGCCTGGAGAAATAATCCATGCTTGTTCTATCCGCTTTATGATGCTTAATTGCACCACATTTGGCGAACATTGAACTTGCATAAAACAACTTGATTTTTCATTTCGTAGATGGAGCAACCACCAAAAAATGCCAGTGAGATTTAAGTTTCATTGACAATATTTTGTTTGAATCACTGAGCAGTCAAGTTAGTAAGCAAAAGTAGATACAAGACACAATATGCATCTACTGATGCGCAATACTCATTGGTAACGGTAATTAGGGTCTAAAAGAAAAAACGAGTTTCTGCAGAACTGACCAGCAGAAAAATTACCCAAATTCTCTGCTGTCTTGCAGGTTCCCTAATAAGGATAACAAAAGTTTTTCTTCAGAGTATCATAGAATGGGCCTTCTTCATTATGCAGAAGTTCAGAGTATCAGCTTGTATAGCTTTGTCGCTGCATCGGTAATGCGTGACCAAGTACAGCCATAAACTGCCGTATTGACACAATAATCATTCATCAAGTTTTCGTCAGAGCACAAAAGAACTTTGTATGAAAAGTAAGTGTTTTATAGTCTACATAGCCCCTGAATATTATCGTTCTGCTTTGAAAAGAAAAGAAAATACTCCCACAAAAACTTTATATTGACCATTTTCATTGAAGCATAACTACATTATTAATTAGTTTATGTGCAATATCTTTTCATAAAAGCCTTGAATTGGACTTTGTCCTAACGACACAGTAAATTCCGCTTTGTTATGATGGATAGTTTCACCGTACTCGCAGCACAACGGAGGCTTGTACAGCGAAAATGCTTTTTGTTGCTCACACTATTTCCATTGCTATAAGGTAATACTTCCGACCAGGCATTACCACTAGGCGTCATTCAAAAGCGGGCATCATAAGCTTTCGGAATCAGCCCAATTCAAATTTTTTGACAAGTGCAGCGAGCATACTGCATCCGCAAACGCGCAAAATCCCGAACGGTTGCAGCCAGAGTGGGACCGCGACCTTAAGGAAATAGGCGCAGTAGTGTGTGTGCCTTTTGTAGTGAGTGACCGGCTTTCAACGACGAAGCCATTATGATAATCACATGTTCTGACGCCCACTGGAAATGAGTGCTTGTACCACGCATTGTTAATGCAATACTTCATGTTGCTGTGTGAAGCGTGTATACAGGACGCATGTGTTTGTAAAGCATCAAAGCTACTTTCACTGCATTTCCAAGAAGCGAAAGTTCTTTTCACTATATCCAAAAGCAGACGTGTGGCCGTGTGGTAGAACATCCGCTTGCCACACAAATGACTGGACTTCGATCGCCACTCAGGCCCAAACAACCCTAATTCGGTCTTCACTCTGACCCAGAAATTTTTATGATTTATTTTATTTGCATCGTTCTCGATTTTTCGGTCCCGCATAAGATGATAATTTTTTGCTCACAACCAACGACGCTGACACCAAAATTTCCAAAAACGAGCTCTTTAATGCTATCGCATAATAAAATTATGCACATTTAGTCATTCGCATCTTACAATCTTCTGGACGGCAAAATTTCGACATAAATGCCTACCATAACCTACACTGTTTTGTGTGTGGGCAAAAATAATAGTAATTGAAAGTTGCCGCTGCATATTTGTGCCATTTCCTTCTGTGTCGCTGAACAGCCGAGCTGGACTTATAAATCCCAAACTGGGCTTCCAATGGGTTTGACCCAAAACGATGACAAGCGGTCGGATGCAAGACCATCAAGCACAAAAGAAGCGCACCAATTCTGTCATTTTAAGCGCCGCAACCAAGCCAAGTTGGCAACAGTATAAAATGATGAAAGCAGATTTCCAACATAGTGAGCTAATAAGAAAATGTTAGTAAGTTCTCTATGGCCTTTTCTAATCAGGATCACTCCTATTGTTTTCAATATGCAAATTTCTTTGGGCATGATTGTAGTCAAGCATTTTTGCAGATATGCACACTGAAAATTGCTTGTCTCTTCTACTCTGTGAACTACAGCAACTCATGGCATTGATACAAAGCCCGAAGGCCAACAAATGTAACAGAAAAAAAATTAAAATGTATTTGCTCAGAGAAGAATCATTAGGGTGCTTCTATGACTAAAGAAGTTTTATGATATATGGTGAGGACAATGTAATGTTCAAAATAAAAAGGAAGTAAATTAATGAATGTATTGTAAAAGAAGACCTGAGCAACTAAGCAGCAGCACTGCAGTATATGAACATGCAAGCTATTATGTGGAGGACAACAAAGGAAGAGAGAAATGGAAGTAAAAGCCTCAGCATTGTTAATCGCGCAAAACAATTCTAGACCAGCACTTGTATCTACTGCATGCTACTACTACTGTAGCTCACAGCAACTGTAACACTCACAGCATAAAGGAAGCATTTCATGAGCATTAAATATGTGCACAGTTTAGTTCGAAATTATCAGGGTGCAAGATTATAAATTATCTTCATTTCCATATTTGTTTTGAACATCTTATGTCTCTTTGTTTAACATCTCAAATCACCAAGGTACATCACATCTAACACATGACAGGCCTCAAGTCTGAAGAATGCCTCAGCTATAGCTAACTAGATGCCATCAGAACTTGCTTTTGCTCCCACCAACAGGCATAATGCTTGTGCGAAGAATAAAACCACTGTAGTCTGCAGCAGTAACACTGAAAACAACCTGATGGTGAATGTCAGTGCTACTGATACATTTCATGACAGTAACTGCATTAATTTATGACAGTGTTATTCAATTCTACATGTGATTTGAGTAAGCATAAAGCTACGTATTACAAAAAAATGAAACAAAGCAACTGCACAGTGTCACAGTGTCATGTTCTGCTCATTTAGAATTTTTGCATGCACAACACTATTATAGACATTCTTGTGAGCTACAAAGCCTCACACTCACCAACCGGATGCAAAACATTCATGGGACATCGCTGATACAAGCCTTGTTTTAAGAGACACTCCAGGGACCTAGGAAGCATGTCTCTTGTAACCAAAAGTCGGCAAAAAATGTGGAGCTTACTCAGACTCACTCGTGAAATATATCTTGCCCTTGGGACTCACTCGGACTCATATTCACCAAAGTTTTCCTCAACCACACTCACAAGGATTTAAAGTCACGAAAATGTTGTTCCTGTTGGACTCGGTCAGACTCATGAAAACTTTCCCCAGCCAGACTCAAAGTCCGACTGATGACTCTTGAGTCTGAGTGCATCGACTGATGAGTGAGTTTGCTGACTCATGCTTGTAACAAAGGCCTCTTGCAAACAAAAATTATAAAAACTGTAAGTAGTCAGACATGACAATTTTATTATACATGAGTAACAAAGTTTGTTTACAGCTTTAAACACAATTACTCTAAATTGCTCAGTATGGCTTAAGAACTTCTTCATTTTTTTTTTGTATGTGTATGAGTGTGACAGCAGATATTATTAGCTTCCCTCCCAACTACTACTAACAGAGCACTTCACTTTCCAATCCTGGAAGGAATGACAAGGGATAGCCACGGACAAAGCGACCATGCAAGGAATGACATCCGGCTGTGTCCGTCCTAAGAAAGTGAAAAATTTACTGTAGGACACCCTACAAATAGCCATTACTCACTGAGTGTGTTTCGACTTTGCATAGTTCTCCCTGTACTTTGTCTTGGCTCTGGCCTACCGACACTTCCTACTTTATCTTGCAATGTAAGACTTCTGCCACCACTATATGCAATTACTTCTTGCAGGTATCCAGCAGCATCAAGCCTCTGCGTTGTATGATGATGTTAACATGACTAACATCGGGAAAACGACCCGGCCCTGTTCACATGTGTCAACGAAAGTTTTGAATCAGTGTCTCTTCTAATGAGATTTTACTGCACGTTACTTGCAGGTTCCACACACACTTCCAAATGTAGAGTTCCACAATGTAGTCATGTAAATAAATTACAGCATCAACTCAAGTTAACGAGCACATAGTGGGATGGCACCTCTCGTCAGTAATTTGCCACAAGTAAAGGTTGTACAGATATTGCAAACCACCCCCCCTCCCCAGTCTAGCTCGCAGCTGTTGGAACACACAGCTGGCAACATAACTGACGTATCAGCTATTGAAATTTTCTGCAACTGGTCAAACATACTGTTCACAAAGACATTTATTCAAATGCGTAGTTTAATTTCCGGGACTAGGCTATAACAGCTTGTGCTTTTGCGATGTAAAACACTGCATACTATTATTAACAACTTATGGCCTAGAGAGCAGCTGCCTGTGTAAAATGACCCAGTTTGAACATATTTTGTTTCAAATCAAAGAGGCAAGAAACAGGTACTTAACAAACAAAGAACATGGTGCCAAATTAGTGGTTTCATTGTTTATTCTTTCTTCTGCTTTTAAAATAAGACATGCATTCATCAAAGTGAACAAACAGTCGACTCAAGGTTTCGAGGCATATATGTCTTGCATATAGATGACTTGCATTTGCCTTAATCTAAGTAAGTACAGCGAATTGGCTCAAGTGTCAGGACATGATTGCAAAAGTAAAAGAGACACTAGATAAAGTTAAAGAAAAAGAATGGTGGAAAGGGTGTCGATTTGTGATATATAAACTTCTTTTTTTGTTATGTTTGTGCCTAGCTAGGCAGTTTTCATCAATCTTTAGAACCAATGTTGAGCGAATTTTCTTAGACTAACAAAGCCTTTGCAATTCCTCACCAAGCCATCAATACTCTCATCACAAGCTCCTTTTGACAAATGTGCTGTCCTCACCCCAGATGGCGGGGGAAAATGGTCTTGCAGTTCTTCACTCCAAAGGCTGCACAGACATGAAGTGACAGACACTTCACCAGTGATCATCACCAGAGAAGCCGGGACCTGGGCTAGGGATTAAGGCAACGGTCTGAGTTATAATTTCCTGTACCACAAAGGATAACTCATATGTCCGACAGAACAGAACTTGATTTATTTCATGCAAAAAATAAAAGAAAGGTCTAGCATACACTTACCATAACAACTTAATGAACAGGAGAAACTGGGAGTTCTAATGTTCTCAAATGACAGTTGCGTAAACATGCCGAAGACATATTTGCCATAACAGAAAAAAGTAAAGATATTAATAATGTCTATTTCAAAGTTTTGTTTAACTTATCTACACTGCTAAACTCCTATGTCACTAATGTAAAGTTTAAAAGAAAGCGATCTTGACAGGAATTCCTGACTGAATGATAGTGACCGGTCAATGCAATGGGCTCCTGCTATACATGTTAAAAGGGCCCCGTAGCACTTGTTCAGCAAGTTCAGAAAATGCTGCTGATCGATAGTCAAAGCTCTTGAAGACACGCAAACATGCAACTAGAAATTTACAATTACAAATCCTCAGTCGGTCAGAAATCGTTCCGTCTTCTTTCCACGAATGACGCCATATGCCCAAATAAGCACACCATAGTATACCCAAATTCACAGCCATAAGCTGACTTGAACATTGTGGGCTACATAATTACTGCTGCTCCAGCAGACGGCCGTCACGTACTTGCGCGCACGCTCACGTTGAAAGCCGCACGCGAGAAGAATACAAAAAAAGAAAAAAAGTGCTCGACGTCACGACTAGAGCAACTAATAGATACCTTCTTGACACACAAGATACACGTTTGCAGTATACTCCAAATAAATGCTTTGTTGATGAAATCTTTTCTTCTGTTGAATGCGAACCGTGTTGTGTCAGTATTATAAGAAAGCAGGGGAACGGCAGCGATAGGTGCACAGTCAAGTTATTCAGTCTAGCATACAGGAAAAAAATGCCTATCCTCTACCCAAATTTTCAGGGTCATATGACCTCATTTCACTTGCTACTAATGATGCAATGCAGTGCCAATGGAATGAGCTGAAAGCTCCTACATAGGGGAGGCCTGCACAGCATTGCTGCTTGTCCTGATGCCTTTGCCATAGTAAAACAACGTAGTGCCTGACCCCTTAAGTGAGAATTTGAGCAGATGTTACTGCTTCGAAACAAGGCTTTGTCCAGCGTTCCTCACAACTCCAATTCACATCACATTCTCCTATCGAATTCGTGGAACGATAAAGGCGACGAAGCACAGTTGCCCCTATTGGTTGAGAACCCCGAGACTGTGCAAACTTGTTCCACGGACTGTTCGGTGACAGCCCAAAGAACTACAAAAGTGCAGCGACATCAACAAAAAGATTACTTGCGCCACTTCAACAACAATCACGAGCATACCACACGTGCGGAACGAGACAGCTCACAAGCGTACAAAAGCAAGAAGGGAAAGAAAAGGGTCTTTTATATGAACATCTGACTAGCACAAGCAAAAAAATCACAGGCAAAATGGCAGCCAGAGCATCTTTGTCTAGCTTTGTAGCAGTAGTGACTTCTTCATTGTGAAAACATTTCTTTGAGTATCAATGAGAAAGCACAGAAAAGAGAAATGACACCCAATAGTAATCAGAGTTTTGATGCCGATGCTTGCGCACTTTTCTTTCTTTCCACTGTCAACAGTTCCAGCAAGTGCCGCTACGTGCTGATGCAGTGTCAACAGCTGTGTAGTGACATTACGGTGCGACTAAAAAACTAAATCACTTGAAATCGGTGCTTAGACCTATGCTAAATTACCTCCAGTCATCACTACACGCAAACAACAAATAAAACATTGGTGCCTCAAAAGCACTGGAGGGCTCCTTTAAAGCCATATATCCTTCTATCTGAGGCTACTCACTTGAAAACTTCCCCACAAGCCACCACACAAGCACATACTCGAAGAGCTGTCGTCATGCACAAAATAGAGACATCGTAAATTCGACTTCAGTTAATCTCGGCAAACTGCCCTTTATTCTACTTTGCAAGAGAGGCAGCTACAGTTCTTTGATGACTCCAACAAAGTTCACCTTCCTACAACTTAAACAAACATTACAAACCCTCAGCCATTACTACTTGCAGAGGCATCTGCGCTCGTCTTGGGTGTCTCTTGATCCCCTCGCTTTCGCTTGTAGTCACTGAGAGCGGCCTTGATGGCATCTTCGGCAAGCACTGAAATGATGAAGCGAGATTGCATAACTGTACAATTCACCAAATCACACAACAGCACAAGAGTGTAGCTAGGCAATAATGAGCAAAGTGTACAATGAGCAAGGCATACCTGGCATTTAGTCCACGGAGCAAACTCTTACAAACTATAAGCTGCAGTATGTAACAGATAACAAAAAAAGGCTTGCTGACAAAGCTGACATTAAGCATAAGCAGTATATTTAAAGAATCATTACGCTTGTTAGTACAGGAATGACATACAAGGGCAACCAACTTATGTGCCAGCAGTCATTCTTTCTATTGCAAATTGGTTCTACAGATTCCTGAAAGGGGGTGGAAGGGTTATGAAAGGAACACATCAACATCCACCTGTTTTGTAACACAAAGCTGTAGATAGATCCTTACAGATTTCTCATAACTGAATAATTGTTGGGGCTTTTTGTCCCAGAACTGTGATACGATTTAGGGGTACCACAGTGGGGGGCTCCAAAAACTAAGACCGTCTAATGTTCTTTATTTGCATTTAAATGTAAGTAAACAGCCCTCAAGAAGTGCCCCCATTGAAGTGCAGCTGCCGTGGCCAAGATTCGATCTCGCAAGCTTCAAGTCAACAGTTGAGCGCCATAACTACGATACCACTGCAGTGAGTGCCGATTTCTCAGGAAGAACGCTTTTTGTAGCTGATGAAAAATAGGCGTTGGTGTCGGCCCTGGGTTTGATCCCCATAACAGGACGAGTATCTTTCATAGACTAAGAAGCTTTCTTTCCGAGTAACCTGCATGGATTTCATTGTAGCTTTGTGCTACAAAGCAGGTAAAGAATATTGCGACTACCCACATGGGCATGATAGAAAGTTCGTGTTCATGTAAACAACAATTCAGCAAGCCGAACTATTAAACATACACTTTCTTTTTTTTCGCGGCAAAGCAGCTAGATGTAAAAAATTGTTTCCTGATAATTGCATCCATTGACTTATTTGTTTGTCGAAACAAAGATGAGAAAGAACATAAAACTTTTTTCTGAACTGCTTTGTGACCCAAGAATGGCGTCACTACCTCATCAAGCTGGAAAGCTGAAAGTTTGCTGTCAATCAAATTGGCATACAGTATTTAGTACGGAAAGAGTGCTACTTCCCTACTCAAGCTAAAACACCAGTGCAAAATTTGTTCAGACTGTACTTATCCCAACAGACACGCAAATAAGACTACCGTTAGGAATATAGCACGTGAAATTAGGGTGAAAGTTTAAAGGACCCTTGACACCAAACTTTAAATATTTAGATGGTTGTGTTGTCTGATTTCCTTGCATAGGTGGGCACTTATGAGTGATTGTTAGTAGAGAATGTGGCCTTTAAGATCCTCTCATTTGGTTTTAAAGTGAGCATGGATGCTTATCTGAGCTGCCAGGAGCTCACAACTAGGTCGCTAGAATTATCCGAAGAGAGAAACCACTGCAATGCTGAATGAGCCAAGTGAGTTCCATTTCATTTCATTTTATTTCCTTAAAGACCTGCGAGGGGGACATAAGGGGTGGGTAATTATAAAGACAAAACATAGAAGCCAAAGATTTGACATAAAAAGTGCTTATTGATATTTTCTATGAAGGATGATGGGCAGGGAATGGTTGCGATTCCACTGGGAAGGCCGTTCCAGTCTGGTGCGGTACGTGGAAAAAACGAGGCAGAAAAAGTAGAAGTCCAGGAACGTGGCCGAGCAACTTGAAGCAAATGTCTCGTGCGGTAAGATCTGCGTGTTGCGGGAACGATATAAGGTGGGGCATGCAAGGGACTATGAAAAAGTTTGTGGAACAATGACAGGCTGGCAATACGACGGCGATGTTCCAGATCTGGTAAACCAGATTTTGCTTTCAATACAGATACGCTGACAGTGGAAGAGTATGAACAGTGACTAAACCTAGCGGCCCGGTTTTGAAGTGATTCGATGGCATGTGTAAGATAAGATTGTCGAGGGTCCCAAATTGGCAATGCGTATTCTAGTTTAGGTCGAACGATGGATTTGTATGCTTGCAATTTCACGTGTTGTGGAGCGAGGCGTAAATGGCGTTTAAGGAAACCCAGTGTTTTATTTGCAGAATAAATGATATTAGTGACCTGTATGTTCCATGAAAGATCGCTACAAAGAGTGACGCCCAAATACTTGTATGACGGAACATTTTCTAGGGGGATGGCATTAACTGCATATGGATACACAAGCGGCATGCGGCGGCGATGGAATGAAACGACTTTACATTTACTCGGGTTAAGTTCCATGAGCCAGCGCTCACACCATTCCTGGAGGCAGTTTAGGTTGGCTTGTAAGGATGACTGTTTTGAAGTGTCAGTAACAGTGTGATATATAATGCAGTCATCAGCAAACAGGTGGGTTTTACAGGTTAGGTTTGAAGGCAAGTCATTTATGTATATAAGGAATAAAAGGGGACCAAGAACAGAACCCTAGGGTACTCCGGACGTTACTAGAAGAGAATTAGAGGTACGGTTGTTGACAGACTGGGAGCGGTTTGTAAGGAATTCTCTGATCCAATTTAGTATGCTCGGGTGAAGATTTAACGGGGAAAGTTTTAGTAATAGTCGAGAATGGGGTACTTTGTCGAACGCTTTGGAAAAATCTAAGAATACGACATCGGTTTCTACGTTACAGTCCAGGTTAGTATGCAAATCATGAACAAATAAGGCCAGTTGCGTTTCACAAGAGAAACCTCTGTGGAACCCATGTTGTGCTGGATGAAAAAAGCTGTTTGAATCAAGAAAGTCTGTGATATGCGTGTAGATGACGTGTCCATGATTTTACAGGGCACGCTGGTTAAAGATATTCGACGATAGTTTAATGGCGAGTTTTTGTTACCCGATTTGAAAATTGGAACGACCTTCCAGTTCTTCCACTCATCTCGTAGGCGTTCTGTTAAAAGTGACTGTGAGAAGAGCAAGCATAGAAAAGATGCGCAAATATATTTTGTATTCTTAAGGAATTTGGAATTGATTTTGTCAATACCAGAAGAGGAGGAAAGATTTAATTTGTCGATTAAGCACATAATTCCATTAGCAGTGAACGATACCGATGTCAACGTCACAGAAAAATTTGAGGGGCACACACAATAACGAGAAAGGCGATTGTTCCGCATGTGTTCAGACTATTACAGTTTCTACAGGCAGAAAGTATTGTAAAGCACAAAAATGTCATCATGGCCGTCATTACATTCGCACGCCTGTTCAGTCAGTTGTGCTGCTGTGTCTGGAACTTGGCAAATAAAGACAAAAATTGGAGGACGTCATGCAAGTACACCAGTGCGGCAAAACTTCCTGCTCTAGGTGGAGCTAGGCCTCCACTATTACAGTTTCCCCAAACGAATCCAGCATGGCCATGCTGGCCATGTGACCCGTGCTTCACTGGCCAATTGCCCTTCTTCCCCTTCCATAAAACTGCCTGCAATAAACGTAGAAAAGCACTTTCCCGTCAGTCTCGCCAAAGCTCAGTCTAAGTGTCCCCTCACTGTGCGCCCTCTCCGCTGGTCTGCTGTGGGGTTACGCCGCACTCCTGCTCCTACACAATAGCCTTCAAGAGTATGTCGCGATACTGTATTCAGGCCTTGTACACATTGCCTACTTCAATTCTCGGTTCGTGCCACAACTGTGCCATAAGGAAACTAACGACTGTAGACACAACATTGGCCGTTTCGAAGTATCTTCAATGCCTATTGCAAGCAAAGTTGTTAATGTTAAGCGCACACTATGATATAATTATTTCTTTTGCAAATCGGCCAAGGGATCACTACGCGTCCATAGGGCAACACGCGAACCTACGCAGCTGTTCACTGTTCTGCAGATGATGATGATGAAACGTGTCTGAGCGCTTTGTCATGGGTGAGCCTTTGAAACACCTATTTGTTGCTTAATTCAAATCTTTTGACAACTTGTGCGATTCTACCGTTCTGCCACGTAATATATGAAGCGTTAAACGAGGCTCTTTGTACTACGTGACAGCGTTTTTTTACACAGCAGTTTCAGTATTTGTCAGTCACGGACAAGACGATTTTTCACCCACAACATATAACGCTGACGCAGACTCAAGAACTTTTGTGAAATGAGGTTCCTAACAATATAATGTTAATAAAGCTGCTCAATGAGAGGCTCCCTAAAACCTCAACGTAACTTCAGCTACATTATCTACCAATCAAAACTTGACAAGTGCATGGCTATAATAATAAAATAAAAACCAGCCCTTCACAGCCTGCAAAATCAATGTCAGTCTATCTACAGTGCAGCAAAAGCACTTCGTGCACTGCACGTATATTGTGAAACATGGCGTAGTTTGTCAATATTTTATCCAATATAAATTTTCGTGTCACAATGCTCTCAAGTGCACACTGTGGAAGAAAAAATTAAACACATTAAAAGGGTAAGAAATGATTGTTTACTTGAACAGTGGAGCTTGACTGGAGGAAGGCTCAGCTCTTTAGCGATGTCTGTGTTCTTAATCTTCATAGCTTCATTTACCTGAAATGAAGAGCAGCAACCGTGCAAGCTGAACTTCCCTAGAACTGTAGCAATTTTCCTCCAAAAATTAAAGCACTTGTCAACAAAAGAACGAACTTGTCAGCACAAGCATTTTTCACTTTGCTTTATGTTGAAAACATAAATCAAACACATTTGCCTAAACTAAGGTTCTTCTGAATGTTCAAGACACTTGCACCGTTTTAGTGCAGTGACTCTGCACATAAAAAACTTGCAAACCACCACTGTGATATGAAAACAATGCAAGTTTTAATTCTTGCTGTGTAAGATCTATTGAGTAGAATACGTTCCAAACTGGCCTGGAAAAAAAGGCGGGGGATACGGAGTGCACTTTCTTGAAGAAGAAAGAACTGTGCCAAATAGAGAGGCACACCAAAATAAACCATCAATAATGTAATCAACATATAGAGATTGGGACAAGATTTACACAGGAAATGAAATGGCAACACTGTAGTTGAGCCTTCGATTCCCTTACAAGCTTGAATTATTACAGCTGTAATTAATGGAGAATTTATAGACCTAGATCAGGTAATATAACAAGTCGGAGTAATTAAAACACCGGGACATTGCCTGAAATCTCTTACGAGGGGTGGGGGTAATGGTCTACCCTTCTGGTTACGGCTCTGTTACACAATATTTGGAAATGCACTTTAGCTGGAAAGTGGAAGGGTTGTGAAAAAGTTCAGGAAACCAACGACGTTTGAAGCAACTTCAAGACAAGGAGACATATTGTTGCTTGGAATTTAATTAGCCCTAATTCAGATCCCAAAATATACAACTATATCACAAATGACGGAAGTGAATGTGAAGGTCTCTGGTGAGATTTATTTTGCCATTCGTATTCATATCTGCAGACAGACAGATTTTACCATGGTACAACATAGAAAAACAAAAAGCCTGTTCGGATTTATTCCACACTCTGCTTCCTTTACCCTGCCACGAGAAAAGCAATATTTTGCTACTGTACCTGTTACAGTGGCCGAGTAACAGAGTAGTGCCACTGCACATCGCTAAACTCGTGTTGGTTATACCACAACCCAAATATGACCGCAATACTGTTACACTACGCCTCAATAAGTGGCCTGCCGTTCTGGTAGGACACAGATCAACGCAGTTCTAGTAACAATGATGAACACGCTGCTTTGCTACATTTGTTTTTACTACTTCTACTGCATAAGAATAATATTTCAACTTCATAATATGAGCATCATTTGGCTGCTAACATAGCTATAAAAGTTACATATCATTCACAGCCATGTGTAGCCCAAAATCTCAGCATCGGCAACACTATGGTACGTGGCATTTGAATAATAGGCGAGTGTTACCACATCGATAGTAACTACAGTATCAAAAAAAAAAAGGTTAACAGGTCAAGCAATCATCCCACACAGCCTTGTTCTATGCAATACTGATAACCTCTTACTATGGAACTACAAGTTACACAATTGTCGTGCAGCACTAGCACAAGATCACAGTGAAATTGAGCAGGCATTATAAATACCAAGCATGTATACGCATGACAAATAAAATACATACACAACTGCAAAAAACTCAAGTCGAAGGTGTCACTCACACTGCTTGAAGCGTCGTTGTAAGGCCCACAATGATGACTGATGAGACAAGGCAACTGGACACCGCATACGTATCATTTTCCGTAACTAATGTACGTACATGTTTTCGATGTATCATAGACTCTCAGCAAATGAAATTTTCTTAAAAAGAACTGCTGCTTAAAAGAAACAAGTGCCTCAAATATGATAGGTTTTAAGCTCATGCACTCTCGGTCATCCCCTGGTAAACGAACCTCCTGTTAAGAGGAGCCTAATTTCTCGGCCCCTTGAGGTACCCTTTAAAAGGAGTCTACAGTAATATTGTACCAGCACTCACTGTCTGCACATTATTTAAAATCAAGAGCAATCTGCAACTCATGTACCCAACTCCTTCAGACACGAACTATGGTGTACTGTCCACAAGTGTGTCGAATTCACATACTGTTATTCCGAAGTATTACTTTCCAAGAAAGAAAACGAAGTGCTGTTTCATGTGAGTTTCAGCGGTTAATGGTAATTAACACTTAATTATATGCTTTGTTATTATGCAGTCGCATATGCTCTATTTTGATATAAAAAGGATGAAACCATAGGCTCAACATGTGTGCGCAGGCAGCTTTCCGTTTCGTTGAAAGAAAATTAATACTTCTGACGTTGACTCTGGAACGCGACACATAGAACGATCTGTTGAGCCCCATAGTGCATTCTTCAATGTGATCGGCTCCAGTCACATGCACCACACTGAGGTTAAGGCAAGACACGGTGACTCTGCAGGAGGTTGGTTCACTTTGTCTCAAGCACAATGCATCTTGCCTTTTTTTTTTGCCCCAGGTCAACACAACTTGCATAAACAAGTTGCGTACACGACCATAGCCACAACCGACCAAGCCACTGGCTTTCAATAAATTTGTTTCTGCTAACCACCAAAAAAAATAAGAAATCCACAAAAACTAGACAAGGTGCATTGCAGCAACACCAATATAGCGTTAATATCGTAAAATCACTAGTAACCCCCCGCCCCCCTTCCAATGGTGACAGATAATCTGACAACATTTGAAGGGGAGGCCCTTGCTCTGTCACGGATCAAAATTAAAGATGGCAGTGGAAGAGCTCTTATGTGCTTCTGGTGAAATGCTTTAATGAGTACACATGCAATCACTGTCGTGATTTACCTTCATTGAGAAAATAAAAACGAGTGAAACAGTGAAAGCAGCAGCAGGGCACGAGGGGATGCTTGCTGTCATCAACTCATATTTGAAATTTCCAGAAAGAGGAATGAAGCCGCTTACTCGGGATTCTATGATAGGTAGGCGCATTTGTACACCTTCATTACTAAAGACGGAAGAGACAATATAGGTCGCGGTACATTTCCTGAAATATTAGAAGCATCAAAGATGCTAATGCTTTAATGTACTATGTACAATCAACCAAACAAAATTTTGTTAAGGTTGGAGCTGCTCTAGTATCCTAATGTTTATTAAACTAAAATTCCGTGACAATTTTGTTTGCGCAATACCATTGATTCAAATGCTTCTCACAACGCATGAGAGTGTCGCCACAATGCAAGAAAGAAGTCCGGCGTGCAATATTTTACACTGTGTTTGGTTAATGAGGCTTTCTCACTAGCGAAGGACAACAAAAGCTTTCACAAGTCACTTACATTTTTTCCCTTAATCCATTCAGTTGCAAGGGAGCTGGATGCAATGGCTGAACCACAGCCAAACGTCTTGAACTTGGCATCAACAATCTTGCCACTGTCGTCCACCTTTATCTAAAGAGAACAAAAAGTGTGATGTCCATGAACATTGCAGTTGACTTCTACGGAAACCCACAAGATAGCCGAAGGGTTAAGAAAGAAAAAATAGACAACCACCTGTTTGTAGCATGAAGCACAAAGAAATCCAAGAAAATTTCATCAAAAAAAAGCCTCTTAGTTGCCGAAAAATTCTTTCTGGTCCGGGGTTCGAACCTGGAACCAATGCCTTTTCGGGGCGGTCGCTCTATCGATTGAGCTAACCAGGAAGCTAGCGAATGGCAGCTCGAGGGCAAATTCATCAACAACTCGAATCACATGGACACAAGTAATGCAAGTGAGTTCTGCGGAAACCTGCAAGGTAGTGGAAGGGCTAAGAGAGAGCAAAATGGACAACCACATGTTTGTAGCACAAAGCCACAAGAAAATCCATGAACTTTAGCTATAATTACATGTTTCATAACTAACGAATTCAATAGAAAGTTGGATATAATGAGTAGTAAATAAAAGCATGTTCGGAGGTAAGGCCTGAACCACGTCAAATCAGAATCATACGATTTCATTGATCATTGGGACTCAACATCCCAAAACCACAATGCCATTATGAGGGACACAGCAGTGGAGGGGCTGCAGAAATTTCGATCACCTGGGCTTCTTTAATGTGCACCTAAATCCAAGTACACAGGCATTTTCACCTCATCATCATCATTTATTATCCCTTAAGGGTCCTTGATGGCGCATTATGTAAGGGCGGGATAGCAGCAAAACATACATAAAAGGTCAAATTTACAAAGAAAAAGAAAGCATGTTAGCTCAGTACACTTCTACGAAACCAGGAAAAAAAAAAAAGACACATGTTAAGTGTTCCTGCATGTGTTCACAAAGTATTTGCATTGTGGTTTCACAAGCGCAAAACAAAGGAAAAAATAATGAACTTCATAAGAAGTGTTTACAATATGATTGGTGAACTGGTTTCGGAAGAAAGGTGGTTTCGTTATACATTCTTATGGAGGCTCAGACCATGAAATTGTAATACTTTACAGGCTTATTAATAACAAAAAAAGAATGAAAATAGAGAGGTACGGGGCAAAACAGTTATACACTAGTAAAAAGGAGCAGCTTGTAGAGAGTCAGTTTCATGTTTGTGTTGGTGACCTCCATAGAAACTGCAGCTTCCGTGGCCAGAATTCGATAAGGTGGCCTTCGTGTCTGCAGTCGGGCAGCATAACCACTAGATAACCGTGGCAGGTAATTATGTGGCATCACATCTCAGTTATATGCCAGGATAGCTTAGTTTAACTTGGCAATTCAAAAAGACACTGCCTGCTGTGTCAGGTCATTAAGCACGTAACTGATAAGCATTGAACAGCCTGGTTTTCCTCAAAACCCAAGACAATTATAAAATGATTGCCCATAACTGAATTACTCGTATTGTAACGACTAACGCATGAAATTGAGGAAACTGTTTTTTTTCTCACATTCTTTTTTGTTACTATTTCTTAAATAGAATTTCGTTCATCGCATATCTACCTTTTGAGTGGATATGCCGTTTACTGCTTTCCAAAACATACGCGAACATTGCGGTAATTCACCTCCAGCGTAAACCCGCGCCTGCTAAGCGACCTTCCTTAGGTCACCAAAGAAGCATCGCCTTCCAAGGCATGATCTCAACGCGATTAATCACTTTTACCTGCAATTTCATGACATCGCCGCACGCTGGCGCGCCAACAAGGCCGGTGCCGACATTCTTGTCGTCCTTATTGAGGGATCCAACGTTGCGAGGATTCTCGTAGTGGTCAATAACCTGGTAAGGAAAAAGAAGGAATCGGCACGAGGCAGGAAACACTTTTAAAGATAACGCGTGAAACTAGTTTCGCTAACCGCAAAAGCTGTAGCCAGGGCGAAATAAACAAAGAAATGTCCTTCTATACATTTACTCGACACGCGCAGGCCTCTCGCCGTAGTGCACTACATTTTGCGGCCGGCACTGTCACCCCACGTAAATGTCGGTCATTGCAATATCTGAACATGTCTGATCGCGCGTGCATACCATAGAAGCGAAGAAACGAACAAATTAGGTCGCAAACATGTGTCCGACGCTGATTAGCGGCCGGACAACTTGAAGGGCTTCGAGTTAGGCAAGGACAATGCTTGATTTCTTGAAATGATCAGCCCAGAGAATCGCGCAGGGTGTAATGCGCAGTACAGGAATGCATGCACGGGCACTGCGAGTACTTGCCTTCTCGTGGTAGCTCGCAGAGGTGACAGGGACGATGGACAATGTCTTCCTTGCCGGCGACAGAGACCTGTGCAGAGTTCGCATAAACATCACGCGACGCAGTGTTCGAACGCCTTCGAAAGTCGAATTTTTTTCACGCTAACTTCGCTAATTACTTCTTTGCCCGACAACGACGCACCGTGTACAGATGCTCTTGTCTTGTCTTGTCTTGTCTCCTAGTGGCGCGCATGCGTGCGTCTTGATGATGATGAGTGTAACTTTGCTTTTTGTTTCGTTTTCAAATTATTTTTGTTCAACTAGTAGAAACTTTATTCTCTGCATGCTTAGGAGCTGTAACTTATAATTTAACTCCAACACTAGTAGTTTTTTGTGTTTTTTTAAGGTTTTTGTGTGTACATGTTCTTGTTTTGAAAAATACTGTTCACTGAGTTTTTGTTGTAGATCTCAAAGGCAATGTTTTGCGCACACCAAAGGAACTATTTACTCCAGAGCATAGCTTAAATAAATTTTAAATAATGGCCTCTAACTACAATCGCTGAGGCTTGGTTACACCACACAGAGCCATAGAGTATGTTACAAAAGATATTTCACAAAATTCAGAGATTATTCATTTTTGCTTCCTTTATGCGAGACGTTATGGCCGCCCTAACTGTGTAGAAAATCTACATCGGATCCAACTCAAACCGAAGCCGATCCTAACAGCAGCCGGCGCGTCTCTTCCGACTGCAATTGTGTATCCTATCTGGCAATCGCAGTTATTTTTTACACGTAATCACGCGAAGCTTGATGGATTCGGCAACGGGCGATAGTCCCAGTAAACACGACAAGAAAGCGCAGCTTGACGACCTGATCGAAAAGAAGAAGAGCGAGTATATGCGCCTCCTCCAAGAAAGCCAGGAACACGATCCAAAAAGCGCCGAGGACCTAAACCACAGGTGACCGGCTCCTAGCGGCTTCACTTTAATGAAATTGTCGTGCGGGTGCGTAATATTCCACTGGAGTTCACTCCATTCATTCGCTGCCACTTCCAGGAAGTACGAGCTCGCGCTTGCATACAACGAGCGCGGTCAGGTGAACTACAGGATGATAGAATTCGACGAGGCCGTGGAGGATTACACGGAAGCCATACGTTACTGCGATTCCCTGGCGGCTGCCTACTTCAATCGTGGAACCGTCAAGTACAGGATGGGTAATACCAAAAGTGCTGCCTAGTTTGACTCTGATAACTTGCACATACACCGATGTGACGCCATGTACGCAGCTTGATAGCATATCTATCAAAACATAACACAATCGTCTGCGGATGGAAACGTTGTTGACACCAATAAACTCGCTGCTTTGTGAGTATATTTGTAATTATATTACAGTAGTGTTGCATACAGTGCCGATATATATATATATATATATATATATATATATATATATATATATATATATATATATATATATATATATATATATATATATATATATATATATATATTGATTGGTAAGGATAACTGGTCCACATTCAACAAGTTTTCTTTATTTCATGTGCTCTATTCACAGGTTATTTCGACGTTGCTTTGGGCGACATGGAGAAGGCTGTTTCGCTTGATCCGACCAACAAGGAATTCCAACTGGGTCTAAAAGAAACCAAAGCACAGCTTCAAAGCTAAACTGTAGCAAAGACCACAAAAACTCTCACACATGCTCAGTGACAGTTGAAGACTAGTCATCAGGACCATGATCGAACAGCACAGTCGAAGGGACCAACGCGACAATAGTTGGACCTGAGAGTTTTTATTTTTCTGAGTGGTAACATTCATGATGTATAAACATTGTGGCTGTTGTGTCACCACATGATCTGCGAACTGTGTGGTGAAGATACAATGCAAAACATCTTACTTGACCACTTAACACTCTTGGTGTAAACTGAAAAGTGCATTACCTATAAGGAGCTTGTACGATACATTGTGGATATGTGCACTTTGGCATTGTGGTACAATTGCTTGTATATCTCGTACAGTTGCTTTACATATCTCACATCAACAACAATGTAAAGGGGCTCTAATTGTGTTATGACAGTCTGCAAAGCAGAACAATAGTAGTTTCAGTGATGGTGACAGTGTCAATTGAGTGAGCTGCAGAATCTCAAGTTTTTACAGCAAAAATAAAGGAGGTCTTCTGCAGGCTTACAGCTGCACTATCCCATGTTTTACTGTAACCTACGAACTGTTGAACGAAAAATAAACTATGTTACATAAATTGAATGTGGTCATCCTTTTTCATCAAAACATTAGCAAATTGTATGCTATAGCTGTTTAATTCCTACCTGTGTTGTGTGTATGGCAATTTGCAGACTATATGAGAAAGGCCAACTCATGCAAAAAGCATGGTACCGACCCCATTTCCATTCTCATATAGAGGCATGCACTCATATTTAACCATGTTCTAAATATGGTATGGCGGCAGGTCAGTGTTGCATGTCTTTCCAAAAACATGTTATGGAAATGTAAGTGGGACAGACTGGTAATCATGACAGACATGTCAAACACCACTACATGCACCACTTCATATATAAACCACTAAGTACGACTGTATTTGTGATGCTCTAGCCCTTGCTTTCTGTCATGAAAATGTTACACGTGGCAGCGCATAAAGAGGAAAGGTAATGGCAACAATGATTGGACAGCTTCTAACCAAATCTGCACCCTGGTACCCACCACTTATGTTGGTTGCGTACTGTGGTCTGCATATGCTCACAACATCCATGAGCATTTTTGGGCACTCGCCTATTTTACCACTTTGTCTGACCATGTAACATGATTGCAGGTGCCTTCCACTCTACTGTCTCTGCTTGTTTCTTCAATCAGATGTAGTGCCTCCATATATTGAGGCTAGTATTTATCAGGATGTCTGTGTAAGTTTGGGAGACAACTGACATTCATAATGCACACATAATTTGATATCCTTAGAACTGCCAAATGTTTGAGCAACAAGAGAATGCAAAACGTTGTTATTTAGTTTGAAAGCCCTTTTACCCACATTTTTTATAGGAGTGTACTATGGCACAGCACTGTCCGTTTTTTACAGACCTCGTAGGGAGGAGGGTCCTTTTTTCAAGTCTGGCTACTCATAGGATAGATTGATGTGGTGCGCCAGGGCAGTATGGCTGAGCAGATGATATTGGCAGAATTAATGATCAGGTTGCACAATCAGTGCTAGAAGTTTCCATGCAAAAGTTCTATGCAACACAAAATGTAAAGGCACGTGACATTGCACAGCAGGAAAGGAGAAAAAGTTAAACACGCACAATCACATCTCTATCTGAGTCATTGGCTGGCAGGATGCATCCGGGATGTAGAGCGAAAGTCCCAAAGTCTTGTTCAAGGGCGTAGATGGACGACGGTCGTATGAAAGCGGCCCCTCATAATGACCTTCAGACAAGCTATGCTTCTCTGCTTCGCCGCTTGGTGAGCAATCGCGCTGAACAGGACTGACAACTATGAAACGGGCGCCATCTGGTGTCTCCATTTTTCTATCCTCCTGTAGATCCTCTTCTCTGGAGCATTCAACCTGAATGCAAAGAGAACAGCACAAGGTAGCAACAGGGTATTCTGACAAGAGTTTGCTAAGTAGGAATGCTGTAATTATATTTGTAAAAAAAGCATAAGACGATGGCACAAGACAAAACACAAGGACAGACTAGAGCCAACTTCAACGAAAAGTTTATTCTCACAAATTCATGCCTATTTATCAACCTACTCAGATTGATCACTTAAAATACATTATCATGCAAAAGCGCTTTGCTCACCCCCAAAAGGATGCCAAGCATACATCATCACACAAACACACTTTACTGTGCCCTCGAAACCAAAATTTGACAAGAAGGATGTGATGCATCTAAAAGAAGCTAAACTCCGAAAGCTCGAGATTATATGACGCATGCTTTTACATTCATGCATTTATCATTAAGACATAAAAGGTTTTAGGGTATTTGCAAGAAAGCCCAATTACTTTTCTTGAGTTATTTTCTTGCATTTCTTGATAAAGTATGAATGCCTACAAACTTGCGCAAATTTTAGTTCTTGTAAACTGTAAATATACTAAATGGTAAATTACACTTCTCTCTGTGACAACACAATAATGAGAATCAGAAATTGATCGGAGAGAGTTGTATAGCATTTTAAGTGGTGAATGTCACCGACACTGGCCGTTACAGGTACGACGAATACGGAACGCAGGTGGTGTATCACTTCTAGTTTGACCCCAGCCCCATCTTGATTCTTCTGCACACTAAACTATGCGTTCTGGTGCTGCTGTTGCACGTGAAAAACTCCATTGCGCGGTGCCTCTGAGATGAGTGCCAGAAGCCTCGTGGCGATGCTGCCCTGACGTTTCTGCACTAATTCATTGTAATGTCGCCAATATTGAAAGCATTTCTTTTTTTCAATTTCACGATATTTTCGCGTTCGTCATCCTGTGAGCTGTGATACAAAATAACGCTGTTGCATGATTCGAATGACTGAAAGTCACTTTTGTACTGAAAGTCCGTGCATAAACACTAAGGAAGAGAATTTTTGAGGGCTCATAATTCTTTGCCACAATGTTATTTAAAGCCAGGTGATAATGAAGCCCAAAGGAGCTTATAAGGGGCACCACACTTGTTACAATGATGCCTTTTTTGGCTTCATTGTCAATTTTTATTAATACAGAGACATTGTAGTACGTACCGTACAAAAGAAAAAAAGGATGGAACTTTTTTTTTCTTTTCTGAAAAGCTGTGCTAACACCATTGCAAGTTGCAGCATGAAATAAAAAGTTATTCTTCACCTTTCCATCTTCCTGCTCGTGCTCGAAACTGGCTATTTTGTTGCCGTTCGTGTCGCCTTCATCTTCAGGTATGGTGCCTCCTTTTGCGCGTGCCTTGGCCCTGTTCAAAAGAAAAAATTACTTAACTGCCTAATCACTCTAGCTAAAGTAAGTTGCACTTGAGCAATGATAATGATGAAGTGAGCGAGGACCACTATTCTGACCAAGTTGATTTTGCAGCCGATCATTAGTACATTAGGACGTTGCTGGAACAATCAGTCACGTTGCTGACATGTTGTTGTATTGTATGAACTGATCAGTCAAGTCATGATTATTCAAAACAAAAAGATTATGTCCATCTTGCCAGGTTGCAATCGTGGTCGTTAATTTAGTTTAACGAATCAGATTTTCTGTGTCATTCAACTTGGGTCACGTTCTTGAGGTGTAGGTTACTTACTGAGCACAGTTTACTGTTCTTGTAAGTAGGGCAGATATTTGTGTTTGTAAAAGCAGACAAAGAAGAAGCACGGGAGGAAAGTCATAACGTACTGCGTTAGTCAGCCTTCAACAGCCCACCAGGATAGCAACAAAAAAAAAATCTAGACTACACAAATTGTTATGTTAGCAATAAAAGCAATTGCTTTGTGTGGCTTAATTTAATCATGAGTGACAATCATGAGCTCTCCATTTGCGGTTAGCACTCGCGTGATATCCACAGTTTATTCATCTGTCTCTGTTCTAATCACGCGGTTCGCTTATAGTCGCCATTAATCAATAACTGTCCCAGTTCTTAATCCTACTCAAGACCGGGGAGGGGGTTTTCATAAAACACATCGGAATAGGCTGACGGAGACGTGAACGAACATGAGAACTGCGCAAACATGGTAGGCAGCGCGCATATAAATGCCCAGAGGTGACAACGCAAGTTTAAATACATCAACGAACATTGCAGTGTAACTAGCACAAGTGAGTCGTGAAAAACCTGTAAAGCTAGTTTCTCCTCAAGTTGAACATTGTTGCGCAGAAGCCAGATTTAAGGAACGTATTTCCGCGTGGCGCGTTTGCACCGATGGTGCCGCAATACACACGTCGGGATGGACGAGAACAGAGAGAGACATACTTTTCAGCATCTCTGAAAAGTGCGGCAGAGCCCAACCGACCGGAAAGTATAAAAGGCAGTACTCACCTGAGCTCCCTGGCCTTCTGTACCCTGGCGAGGCGCTGCTCCTTCTCCCTCTCTTCCTGTTCGCGCTGTAGCGACGTGTCCCGCTCCACCCTGTCGCTGAGCTCATCCCAGTTGCGGCCGATGTGTCCCAGGAGCCACTGGAAGCCCCTGTCGATGCCCGGGTCCCGCTTGCGCTTCCGGCCGCCGAATCTGATGGCGCAGCAGTTCTCCTGGACAGCCCAGGAAGGAGCAACGTCAGAAGTCTGGCTCATCGGTTCTGCGTTGTCCGACGTTTAAGGGGACTGCTGCTTGAACGAGGACGGAACTATAGTGAACTGCTGAAGTAATAGTTGTCCTTTAACACGGAATATTTATTGACAATGAAGGATATGATAAGGTGAAATGTAGGGTTTGGCGTCCCAATACCACCATTATGAGAGACGCCGTAGTGGAGGGCTCCGTAAATTTTGACACCCTGGGGTTCTTTAACGTGCACCCAAGTCTGAGCACACGGGCCTACAGCATTTTCGCCTCCATCGATAACGCAGCCGCCACAGCTGGGATTAAATCCCGCAACCTGCGGGTCATTAGCTGAGTACCTTAGCCACTAGACCACGGCGGCGGGGCTACATACTACTTGCAGCGGAATGTGAACAAACAACAAATAATTAAGCTATATACAAGCAGCGTAGGCAAAAGCATACGCGTGCGCACGGGCGTAGGGGGGTGGGAGACAAGAAGGCGCCTCTCCCCCCCTAGTCAACTGAGAAGGGGGCCAAAATCTGCCCTGTACATTGACTTATTAGATGGTTTTAGATGCGGAGCATCTAATACTCGAGGCTTGTAGTGCGGCGCCGTCCGCAAGCTTCCTCCTCCTTCTTTCACCATCTGTGCATCCCTTCCTCCTCTACACACCGCGCGCGCTTCACTCCTCCACCATCTGTGCACCCTTCCTCCTCTACACACCGCGTGCGCTTCTCCTCTTCACGAACATTCGCTAGCTGTATAATGTAGCGCGCACGCGCCGTCACGCTTCGAGAACATTCAACAGCTGACAGTGCATGCGCCGTCGCGCTGTATATATACTCAAGGTCGGCGCTCGCTCGCTCAGTTGCCGCTCATCGGTTGGTTTGTACGGCGCGTCGACGTCCAAGGTCGCGGTGAAATGAATTCCAACGAATCCACAAACACAATGATCGACGTCCCTTCGACCAGCGCCGCCCTTTCGCATACGTGTGTACGTGTTCACTCATTTAACACCCCCTCCTACAACCACGTTAACCAATTTAGCCATCGACCCAAGTAAGTCGCAATTTAACACCCCATTTCACAACCACGTTAACCAATTTAGCCATCGACCAAAGTAAGTCGCACTTTAACACCCCGTTAACCAATTATACGCTCCGCATCCTCCTCAGTGTTCCCCCGAGGGAAGCTGCGGGCAATTTTTTTTAAGACTGCAAGCGTTGTACCCCAAAAGACTTCCGGACACCTCATTTACCAGCTCCCGACTTCAAACTAAAAGCACGTTTTCAAGTTTCTTTCAAGCATAAGAAAAGTATCTCTTTAATTTTTCAGATGAAAGAAACGTGCGCAAAGTTAAAGGGAATATCTGATAATTTTTATGTAGCTCAAATGAACATATATTTGAATAGATTTTGTCAAATGAGGGAAGGAAAGTGTAGAAAATCAGCGGGCTGTTTTCTAAAGCTCTTCAAAACCGGATGACATCAAGGGCCTGTGTTTGTAAACAGTGAAAGGGTATTGGGGAGGAGCTGCGAAACAAACTTCGCCCCCCCCCCCCTGAAGGAGAACCATGCGCACACCTATGAGCGAAAATGCCAATGAAAAAAAATGCTTTCTGTCTCATATAGTTGTATTTCCCGTGCCTGTGATCACCCCAAAAAATAGCAGAGAGCGGAAAGCGGAGGCCTTCGTCTCGAAGTGAGTGCCCACACCACCGAGCGACAGATCCCTGCAGTACGTTGCATCCACGAGTCATATACGTTGATGAAAAAGAAAAAAAAAGCCAATCTCGATGTGACCTACACCGCGACAAGCAACGTTCAAAGCACGCACGTCCGCCCAATTTGATGATCCGCCTTTTTGTCGGCACTTTTTTACGCACAAGGTCGTTCTCGGCTGTCCTGCTCCCGTTGACGAAAGCCGGAATTAAATTACTTCTGAGGGATTTTTGTTTTCTTTTTTTTCTTTTTAGGTGCAGGTGTGATGTCCATCACAAGAGAAAAGACGTGCGAGCTATTGCGCTCGCGTTCCTTAATTAATGGAGGATGCTACACGAACAATAGATCAAAAACGTTAGACGTGAAGTTCAAGGGGACATACCACTCTGGTGGGGCATCTGTGCTGGTTGACCACGTTCTCTAGGTCTAGCAGTGAACACATCTCCATTTCGTCGACTGCCGTTTCGAGGTCCTGCTTGTTGAGTAGTCTGCAGGTACATTAAAAAAAACGGTTACACACAGGTGTCAAAGGAGGTTACAAGAGGGTGTCGAAATGGGAATGTCTGACCCCCCCGCCCATAGACATTTTTTTCATACTTGAACTGTATTGGTACGCCTTCACATGCATCGACCACCAGTTGCGAAAGTTCAAAGTTAGCCGTTCTGTACACATACCTCCCCCAAGCAAAAATTCCAGAATATGGCAATGGTTACGTAAGTGATCTGGTTAACCTAATTGTATCCGCAGATTTCCCATCTTGAGAAGAATTGCATTCACCAGAGTGCCCTTGGCGTCAATAGTGGACTTGAATAACTACGTACTGGTACGGACGGGTAATTGAATAACCTGAGATATTGCCGCGACAGGTTGGCCACCGTACGTGGCTGCGTGGAAGAAGATCGCCGACGGAAGATCTTGCTGTACAGCTCATCGGCCACTTGCTCGCTTGCTTACTCTGGGGGTTTGGCTGAAATCTGAGTAGCCACTACTGAATTTCTTCTTGGATAGGCGTATCTAAAGCCTTAGCATTGATTAGCTAGTACCCTTCTGGCTAGTCAATCCAGACAGATGCCGCTTTCTTCGCCTGGACCAGGGACTTATCTCTGGTCTGCTTCTCTTTCACCGCAGGAGCTACCAGTGGACCAGTTCCTACGCAATGGCGTCGCTTCCGTTCCTGTGGCCCTAGTCCCAAGCAACGACGGAGTCATTAAGATGAAAAACCCTAAGTTGATCCAGTCGGAACTCAAAGCAGCGACAACTCACTATCACACCATCACAGAGGTCCGGCAGTTTGGCAAGGGAGGCATTGTCTGCTTTTCTCCTGACCAGCTCTGTGTCAAAGACTTACTTAAATGCTCGATGTTTGCTACCAATCCGGTGAGCGCCTTCATTCCTCCTCACCTAGCATGCGTCAGAGGTATTGTCCGAGGCGTAGACATTAACATGACTCCAGCTGAGGTCCTAGAGATGTTCTCTGAGGCAGGTGCAATTGCAGTTTATAGATGCTCACGAGTTGTAGAACAGACAAAGATCCCTACTGAGTCTGTAATTGTCACATTTGCCGGGTCGATTCGCCCCACTGAAATCAAGGCGTGGCCTTTAATATTCAGAGTCGAACAGCTGTCACCTCGTCCCCTCCAGTGTCAGAAATGTTGGCGCTATGGACACACTTTAAAAGGATGTAGGTCAGCTCCCAGATGCCGAAAATGTGGTGAGGCACATACTGCAAATGAATGCAATTGTACTGAAGAAAAGTGTTGTCTTTGTCATGAGCAGCACTGCGCAGATAACGCTAATTGCTCAGCCAAAGCGCGGGAGACTCAAATTCTGGAAATTGTTGATCGCAGACGCTGTTCACGAAAAGACGCCATCGCTGAAATTCAGGCAAGAACCCAGGGATATGCTGGTGTTGCAGCCCGACATAATGCAACTTTAGAAGCTTCTCTTTCAGTGTCCATTGCAGACATGATTGAAAAAGCGATGGAGAAAGCTATAGATCGCCTGGCCACCACCCTTTGTGACTCCTTATCTCATATTGTAGCCACTCAGTTGACGCAAATATATGGGCCACAAAGAGATATGAAGGATACTTCCCAAGACAACGTAACTCTCCCACCAAGTGAAGCAGACGCAGAGTCATCTCCTTCAGAAGTACAGGCTGCAGGGCCCTCTTGTACAGACAACCAGAGGATAAGTGAAGACATACTAGAGGATGGTCAGGATTCTGAAGATATGGACATGGACATCAAATCCCTAAAGCGCACTCGATCACCTGTCTCCAAAAACACTGGCTCTTCAAAACATTCAAAAAACAAAAAATACCAGAAGGAGAACCTATCGAAGAGCGATTTTCTTAAAGACAGCATTTTAGATAAGGTAGTTGCCGAAACAATTCTGTCAAAATGATAGGTTCTATCAAAATTCTTCATTGGAACTGCCGATCTATTCATTCAGCTAGTACAGATTTATTGTATTTATCTTGTAAATTCAATCCAGACATTATTGCACTGCAAGAAACGTGGCTGTCAGCACATAATTCGTTTTACCTACCTAATTTCCGGTCTTTTCGCCTGGATCGCCCATCCAAAGGTGGAGGTTTAGCGTTCTTTGTCAATAATAAAATTAGTTCAAAGATCAAAACTTCGTACAAACGTATATCCCCCGAATGTGAAATTTTCGCCTTAGACATCACCTTGCCTGGATGCTCTCCCTTCTCTCTAGTAAATCTTTACTTTCCTCTGGGTGTACAAGACACGCGATGTTTAGACATGGCTGTTAATTCGTGGTGCACAGAAAAAATTATGGTTGGAGATTTTAATTCTCACCACACTAGTTGGGGTTTTAGGACTGATCAATGTGGACAACGCTTGTGGGACTGGTCTATAGACCATAATTTATCATGCCTCAACGCTAGAACTCCCACATTTATCCGAGACCGATCCCGCTCTGCCTTAGATTTGAGTTTTATAAGCTCGGGTATTTCTAGCGTATCTTGGACTACTCTAGACTGCGCCACCAACAGTGACCATTTACCAGTACTGTTTGAAATTTCTTGCCCCATTATTCCATCTTGCTCCCAAGCTCGAACCTTTATCAATTATTCCAAATTTAAAAATGACCTAGAAGTTGCTTTGACTACTCCCACTGAAGACAACGATGAAAATAAAGCCATGAAATTAAGTGCGGTAATTAAAAGAACGTTCAAAAAAGCAGAATTTTCTATTGAGTCTGATACGAGAAAGCCTTGTAGCCAGTGGTGGAATTCTGAGTGCTCTCGTGATCATAGACGACGACAAGCAGCTTGGAAGCAGCTAATTCATAATCAGTCCCCCAAAAATTGGGCAGATTACAAGTTTATTGCTGCTACATTTAAGCGCACCGTGGCTAAAGCTAAAGAAGACTATGACAAAAAACATTTCGACTTTCTTTCCAAACCTAGAAATAAGAAAGCGTTATTCCGATATATGAGATCGCGCAAAATTCTGCCGTCTCTAGCTAACTCTGATTATGACAGGTTATCGACGGAAGAAATGACTAATTCGTTGGAGACAATCGGAAGAGGTCTAGCTAACAGATTTTCGTCGACTTTGACAATCAACTGGCAAAAGTCCTCTATAAAGACTGACTACGAAAAAGTGACATTGTCCGAAATGTCAAGCGTAATTAGAAACTTACCCTCTTCGGCTCCTGGTCCTGACGGTATAACAGTTCCTATGATTAAAATTTTATTCCAGATATCACCCGGCGACGTCCTCAACCTTATAAACTATTCCTTAAGCAATGCCTGGATACCACATGACTGGAAAATAGCTAGAGTGATTCCCATATTAAAAAAACAAGGGTCAGGTTTTAACATTGACAACATCAGACCAATCTCTCTAACATCTCACCTGATCAAAATTATAGAGAGAGTTCTCAATAATAGAATAAAAGTTTGGATGGCTAACAAGCTAATATTGAAACCATTTCAAATAGGTTTTCGTAGCGAATGCTCAATTTGGTGTGCTCATGCCGACTTAGAGAGCCGAATACAGCTTGCCCGAAAAAGACGACAATACGCGGTACTAGTAACACTAGACATAGCTAAAGCTTATGATAGCGTTGAGCACTCAATTTTATTGAACTCGTTACACGAATGTGACTTTCCGCGATATATTGTTGATTGGGTAGCAGAGTTTCTAAAATCGAGAGAATTTTATTGTGCAAAGGATGGATGTCACTCATCTAAATTCAAACAGCAACGTGGAGTACCTCAAGGGGCGGTCCTATCTCCGCTGTTATTCAATGTGTTGATGAGCTCAATTCCCATTGAACGAGATATCACTGTCTACATTTATGCAGACGACATTGCATTTTTCGTTGCAGACAGTGACATTTATTCTTTGCATCAAAAATTGCAAAAGTACATGTATTCTCTTGAAATTTGGCTGCATTCAATTTCATTGTCTCTAAACATCAGTAAAAGTGCGCTCCTGGTGTTCCCTATAGCAGATTCTATTCAAATTTCAGTACTTTATAATCAGGAACCGATTCCACAAGTAGAGTCTATCAAATATTTGGGCATTATTTATAACGAGAAACTTAACTGGAGCCCTCACATAGACTATATCGTGGCAAAGGCACAACGAGCATCAGGCTTATTGCGAAGGTTGAGCAACAGAAAATATGGGTTACGTAGACACACCTTATTAATGATATATAAAATGTACATGCGCCCAATACTAGAATTTGGGTGTATATTATTTTCGGGTGGCCCTACGTACAAAATTAAACCGTTAGTTCTATTAGAGCGAGAAGCGTTACGTTTGTGTTTGCGACTCCCCAGGTATGTCGCTATTAATGTACTATATCAGGAAGCTCGCATACCAACTATTCTTTGCCGATTCCGTATCCTAACTGTACAAACATACTTGAAATTTTACGGCTTATCAGCGAGACGGTCTGCATATGCCTTTATTAGTGAACCCGACGCCTTCTTCCTCGCTCACTGGCCACGCTTTCGTACTCCCCAGATTATTTTTGTACAAAAGAAACTGGAAAGCATAAAGGTGGATATCAGATCGGTAATTGGAACCAAAGCATTAAATCACAATATTACGATAGAATGTGATGAAATTTTTCCCCCACTATCTAAGTTTCAATCTTCGAGTTACTTAAATGACAGGTTAGAAGATTACATAGCTCATGCGGAAATAAAGAACATAATAGCCACAGACGCTTCTGTGAATAAAGAAAAGGCAGCAGTAGGAATCGTCTCAGATTACCTCGGTTGGTCATTCTCGGTAAGACTACCAGACTTCACTCCGGTTTTCGAAGCTGAGCTCTTGGCTATTATTTTAGCGCTACGAAAACTTCCTTCAAACGAAGAGAGTGCAATGATAATTACTGATTCTCTTTCGCTGTGTACTACTCTCACAGCTTCAGAACAATCAAGAGCTCTAGCGACATTACAAACATTAGTTCCACCTCATGTGAAGTTCCTGAAGTTAGTCTGGGTCCCGGGACACTGTGGCATACGGTTGAATGAAATGGCCGATTCACTATCTCGAGCCACACTTGATGGCCCTGTGATCTCGGTACTACCAGAATCGGAACACATAGTGTCGATCAGATATAGAAAATTGGCTATTTATACGGATATGATGGAAAATATTACTAAATATACGGACTATCAGCACCTTACATATCCCTGGAAACCTCAGTGGAGTCAATCTAAAAAGTTAGAAGTTATTTTAACCAAATTTCGATGTCGTGTCCCTCCATTAAACTTTTACTTGCACAGAGCTGGTCTGGCGATATCCCCCCTGTGTCCATTTTGTGAAGAAACGGAAACAATAGAGCATTACTTTATAACATGTAAAAACTATTCATTAATTAGGAAAAGACTTTTAATTGTTCCGTTTCACGCAGTAGGATTAAATTTAACTGCAGATAATGTTCTAAGTTTCGGTGCCTTTAGCTTGGGACATTGCCACAGGAGCGTATTCGATGCTGTATGCAATTTCATTCGAGAATCAAAGCGCATGTCATAATAATGCCTGCTTAAATATATTTCTGACGACACTTGTCTAATTTTGAATGAAATTTGCATATTCATTTGATTGTGACCGGGTGAGATAAGCTCGATTGTCTGGTCTACTCAAAATTTCTGTCTTACACTGTAGTATTACCTCACCTTTACTCTTCTTGATTCAATCTTCAATTATTTGTTTAGTTTAATATTCTTTTTCTAGTTAATTATTCTTTTCTATTATATCATTAGTTTTTCATTTAGGATAAACCTTTTAGTAGATCTCATATAGGCTACTTCTAGATTTCATGGCCAATCCCCCATAGTGGGTATGTGCCAGTGCGAAGGGGCAACAACAACAACAACAACTGTGCCTCTCGGCTACTTGGACTCGACGACCATAGTCATTAGACTTGTGGGCACAAGTTCGCCCTAATAAAGTTGCTTGTTTTTTTGGCCTGTCTGCCTCAGCATCGCTACATTTCTGGTGGAGTTGCTGGGTTATGAATCGAAGCCCCGCGAGCTCAAGACAGCGTAGCCCCGACGACCAGCGCATCAACCCCGTGGAAGTGACTTCTGTACACCAGAGGGCAAGTCGCCGTCTTCGAGGTGACTCACCTGAGTTCGGTCCTCTTCACTCCACACCAAGGGGAATTCAAACTATGGATGCCACCACTATGACTACCCAGGTAACACCGGCACAAGTGTTCATAAGCCAACCGCACCAGCCGCCAGTATTCCACGGCGACTCGTACGAGGATGTTGAAGATTGGCTGGACCTGTTCGAGAGAGTGGCGCGCTTGAATGGTTGGGACGAAAGAGAGAAGCTCCGTCGCGTATACTTCGCCCTGGACGACTTCGCAAAGACATGGTTTGAGAACCATGAAACCTCGTTGTCTACCTGGGAGGTATTTCGACGACAAGCGGTAGCTACGTTCGCGAACGTAGACCGAAAGGAAAAAGCGGAAGCTGCTCTTCAATCCAGGAACCAGCTCACAAACGAGAGTGCTGCCATGTACATCGAGGACATGGTCCGTCTGTTCAAGCGTGCGGATCACAACATGGCTGAAGATAAGAAGGTGCGCCATCTAATGCGCGGAGTGAAGCAAGAGCTGTTCGCCGTTCTCGTCCGCAACCCTCCAAGCACTGTTGCTGAGTTTTATTCGGAAGCGACGGCCATCGAAAAAACACTAGAACAGCGCGCTCGGCAGTACAACCGGAATGTTAACTGCGCATCCGCACAGCTATTCTCTGGAGGCGTGCGAAACGACGTTGAAGCCCTGCGAGAGCTTATTAGATCAGTTATTCGGGAAGAACTGAGCAGACTGCAAATGCCCCAGACTTCAACTGCACTATCTGTTACAGATGTTGTTCGTGACGAACTGAGGCAGGTCATACGAGAACCAGAGCGTGAGCTGCAGCCAGTTCGACCTATCCGAACGTACTCTGAAGTTTTCCGACAACCAACGGTACACAGCAATGCAGCAGTTGCGATGGCGACGACTCCTCTCCCATCTACTGCACGCAGCGTACCTCGTCCACGGGAACCAACGGCTACCTATCTGCCCCCAGGAGCACGTAGCACGCATCGCTATGCGGAGCCTAGGCCCAGGAAAAGTGACGTCTGGCGTGATCACGAGCGCCGGCCTCTTTGTTTCCACTGTGGCGAAGCGGGTCATTTGTACAGATTCTGCCCTTACCGACAGGCTGGATTAAGAGGCTTCCCGTCGTATGCACCGTGCCCCCGAAACGGCGAACGACCAGCGGAAATTGAGGAGTACTTGTCTACGCGCCAGAACTCGCCACCTCTACGCCAACGTCGGTCACGGTCACCATCGCCTATGCGCTACCGGTCATCCAGCCCACGTGGACCTTCAAGGCAGCCTGGTCATCGCTCTCCAAGTCCACTCCCGGAAAACTGAAGCAAGCGACCTGTGGAGGTGAGGCCGCTGATAACATCAATTACGAAGATCCTCCAATATGGCTTGAGGGCGACGACGGTGTATTTCCGGTAAATAGGTGCAACCACGAAAGCGTTACTTCAGATTTGCGGTTGAGAATAGAAGGATGGGAGCTGAATGCCTTAGTCGACACCGGTGCTGATTATTCAGTGATAAGTCACAAGATGGTGAAGAAGCTAAACAAAGTTGTGACACAGTGGAGTGGATCGCAGATACGCACGGCAGGTGGTCACATTATTACGCCCCTTGGCAGATGCACCGCAAGACTTGAAATACGGGGCTTTATTTACGTTGCCGATTTCATTGTGCTACCAGAATGTTCAAGAGACCTCATTATAGGAATGGATTTTTTGCGAGCTAATGGCGCCGTAATTAACCTGCGTAGGTCCAGCGTGTCGTTTTCGACTGAACGAGCTATACCTGTAGAGGAATCTGAGGGACGCCTAACTGCTCTACGCGTTGTTCATGATGACGTAACTGTGCCACCACGCTGCAGCATAATGGTGCTCGTAGAGAATGGCGCATCTTACAACCGCGAAGGCATAGCGGATACAAATGTAGGGCTGTTTTTGAAAAAAGGTGTCTGCGTAGCTCGGGGTCTTGTTCACTTGACGAATGGCCGTGCAGATGTCCTACTTACGAATTTCTCCAATGAACTTCAACACATCGCTCAAGGCACGGCTATTGCCTATTTACACGACTTCTGTATGGCGACAGAACTATGCAGCTTAACGACATCAACCACTCGACCAGTGGCCTGCAACATCGACACATCCGTGACCATCAACCAGAGCCTTCCGGACAGTCAAAAGAAACAGATTTACGCCTTAGTAAAAGAATTCTCTGATTGCTTTTCAATTGCCTCGAAGGTCCAGCGCACGTCAATTACGAAACACAGAATTATAACGCAAGACGACACGAAACCTATATGCCAGCATCCATATCGAGTGTCACAGAAAGAACGGGAAATCATTAAGAAGCAAGTGGAGGAAATGCTTTCGGATGATGTCATCCAGCCTTCAAATAGTCCATGGGCGTCCCCCGTAGTGCTCGTTAAGAAGAAAGACAACACGCTTAGATTCTGTGTCGACTACCGAAAACTCAACAGTGTAACTAAACGAGATGTCTACCTCTTGCCACGTATTGACGATACACTAGATCGGCTGCGATCCGCAAAGTTTTTCTCCTCCTTGGATCTGAAAAGCGGATATTGGCAAATACAGGTAGACGAGCGGGACCGTGAAAAAACGGCATTCGTAACACCAGATGGCCTCTACGAATTCAAAGCGCTTCCATTCGGCCTCTGTTCCGCGCCAGCGACGTTCCAGCGAATGATGGACACTGTCCTCGCGGGATTGAAATGGCAGTCATGCCTGGTGTATTTGGATGACGTGGTGGTATTCTCTGCAACGTTCGACAAACATCTAGAGCGACTGCGCACTGTGTTACAAGCCATCCGGTCAGCAAAGTTGACAATCAAACCCGAAAAATGCCACTTCTGCTTCGAAGAGCTGAGATTCCTTGGACATGTCATTAGTTCTGACGGTGTTCGTCCAGATCCAGAAAAGACAGCCGCTGTTCAGAGGTTCCCTACACCCAAAGACAAAAAGTCAGTGCGCCGATTTTTGGGTTTATGCGCCTACTATAGGCGATTTGTGGAAAACTTTTCAACGATTGCGGAACCTCTTACAAAACTAACGAAAGACGACGTGCCCTTCACATGGAAAAATGAACAACAGAAAGCTTTTGATGAATTGAGAAAACGGCTACAGGGTTCACCAATACTTGCCCATTTTGATGAGACAGCCGACACTGAAGTCCACACCGATGCCAGCAATGTCGGCCTCGGCGCCATCCTGGTCCAGTGGCAAAATGGTCAAGAGAAAGTGTTAGCCTATGCCAGCCGCAAACTCTCAAAAGCTGAGGCAAACTACTCTGCTACTGAAAAGAGTGCCTCGCAGTCATCTGGGCAATAAATAAGTTTCGACCCTACCTTTATGGTAGACCGTTCAGAGCTGTCAGTGACCACCATGCTCTATGCTGGCTAGCAAATCTCAAGGATCCGTCAGGTCGACTAGCCAGATGGAGCCTTAGGCTGCAGGAGTATGACATTACGGTCGTATACAAATCTGGAAGGAAACACAGTGATGCCGACTGCTTGTCACGCTCTCCCGTCGATCCAAGTGTACCTGAAGAGGAAGACTTCCCGTTTCTAGGCGTTGTCGACGCATCCGAAATCGCTCAACAACAACGAGATCACCCGGATTTGCTGGCGCTTATACAACACCTGCAGGGTCTCGACGTTCAAGTACCTCGCATATTCTCCAGAGGGCTCTCCACGTTCTGCCTTCGAGGAAGTGTCCTTTACAGGAGGAACTTTGAACCTAATGGCGAAACATTTTTACTAGTCGTGCCCACAGCCATGCGACAGGAAATTCTGCATGCATGCCACGATGAGCCAACGTCCGGCCACATGGGTGTGAGCCGAACATTCGCCAGGATTCGCCTGAAGTACTATTGGCCTAAGTTGCTCGCATCAGTGCAGCGCTACGTGAAAACGTGTCGTCAATGTCAACGGCGCAAAACTCCAGCCGTAAAACCAGCCGGCCTTCTCCATCCAATAGACCCTCCGGATGCCCCATTCCAACAAGTCGGCATGGACTTCCTAGGACCTTTCCCGACATCATGTGCAGGCAAGAAATGGATTGTCGTAGCTACAGACTATCTGACCCGTTATGCTGAGACTGACTCTCTGTACAGTGCGACAGCTGCCGAAGTCGCCAAGTTCTTTGTGAACAACATAGTGCTCAGACATGGTGCGCCCATCGTCGTTATTACGGATCGCGGCACAGCTTTTACTGCAGACCTTATGCAATGTCTGATGCGCATGACAAATACCGATCACAGAAGAACGACGGCGTATCACCCTCAGTCAAATGGCTTAACCGAACACCTCAACAGAACTCTGACCGACATGCTATCAATGTATGTCGATGTTGAACATAAACAGTGGGATGAAATATTACCCTACGTAACATTCGCATATAATACAGCCGTTCAAGAAACAACCCACGTTGCCCCTTTCGAACTAGTATTCGGCCGAAGAGTGACCACCCCACTGGATGCCATGTTACCACTACAGGACGAAAACAACTATCCACCTGACTTAGATGACTTCTTGCAACGAGCCGAAGAAGCACGACAAATGGCAAGATACCGAATACGCCGTCAACAGCGCGTCGACTCTAGTCGGTACAACAAGCGACGCAGTGACGCACTTTATCATCCCGGTGACAAAGTATGGATATGGATCCCAGTGCGCCGCCGCGGACTCTCTGAAAAGCTTCTTTGTCGATACTTCGGCCCTTATGAAGTACTCAACCGTATCAGCGACGTCACTTATGAAGTCAGATCCGCGGGACACGTGAGCTCAAGACGCCGCAATACCACGGAAGTGGTACACGTAGTCCGCATGAAGCCCTATCATGACAGATCGTCGGAAAACGAGTGAGAGGGCGCATGTATCATTTTACTCTCTCAAGCATCGGGACGATGCGTCTGAGGGGGGGGGGGATAATGCCGCGACAGGTTGGCCACGTTCAAGTAGCCGCCGCAATCATCATGGCAGGAGCACCAGCAAGACCCGGCTGGCATGCGTCACGCGTTCGTGCGCTCCAACAACGAGGAAGAGGAAGTTAGTTGACTCTGTGCCTCTCGGCTACTTGGACTCGACGACCATAGTCATTAGACTTGTGGGCACAAGTTCGCCCTAATAAAGTTGCTTGTTTTTTTGGCCTGTCTGCCTCAGCATCGCTACAATATAGTATAGTAGTGGTGATCATTCATCGTATGCGGATAAAGGAATTCGGCGGCCTTGAAAACATTTATGCGTTCATTTCTGTTTTTATAAGGCCCTGGCCGAAGCTGAGATCAAAGTAAATATATTTCATTTACTTATTCTAAACTTAATAAGCATATATGATATCTATCTCTGGAACAGCCTACCGGATAACATTGCTTCGCTGAGAAACCATGACGTTTTTGTTTTGTTTTTTTTTTCAAAGCCGTACCCAAGAAGCTTTTTCGGGGGTATTTTTGGGTGAACAACTAACTTTGGCAACTGCTGGTTGATGTAAAGGCGCCAAAATAATTTGGTATCCCCCGAAATGGCAGAGCATTACAAAATTCTGTTTGTTGTCAGAACCCCATCAACCTCGCTGTAGTTATGGCCCTGTGGTTTTTGCAAACATCTTTCTACGCAGCGCGCTTTGTTTCTTTTTTTTTCGTGTAATCTAGTGCGTAGGTGTTTTCTAATGAGGTTACGTTTGCTTTTTAATTCATTGTGATGTCGTGAGCTTGTGTCTATATTTTAATATAATGTTTAACGACGCAATTATATTATATCGTGACTGTGGTGCAAATTTTCCTCTACATTAGTTAATACTTACCGTCACGATATGCAGTAGTTTACAGTGTTTTTCATTCATTTATCTGTTGATTTCTTTTTCGCTTGTTTTCATAGCATCTGTATAGTTCAGTAATTTAGAATTTTCGTGAGTGTGAGAATTTCGGAATACGCACATGCACACAATGTATAATGTATTGAGTTGCAGTTCATACCCCCCCCCCCCGCCCTATGGCTCCTCGGGGATTGTGAGGGATTTAGTTCGCTTTAAGAGATAATTTGCTATATTAGGGTGGTTTACAACCAGGTTCAACTGTACACTCACACTAGCAAAGGTTTCCCGCCGATCCGAGGGTCGGCCAGCACCTGTGCAACGGTGCTGCGGCACTCCGGCGCCCTGTGCGTCGCCGATGCGTCCACCACGAGTACCAAGCCATGGGCGAGTGCGTAGTAGCGCTCCCAGATGGCGCGGATCTTCGCACCGCCTCCCAGGTCGCAAATGGTCACGTGGAAACCGCAGCGCTCAGTCTCGACGCTCGAGAAGCCCACCGTGGGAACCACGTCCTCGGGATTTGCATCTGCGCCGCGGCATATACAATCGACTGATATGAACCAAGTGATGGTGTTTGACGTGCTGAATGACATCTGAAGAATCATAATTCGAACCACATCGGGATAGTAAAGGTGAAAAAAAATGTATTAATCATCTGTTTTCGGGCCTGAACCCTACAGGAAGCGAACTTCCGACAAGCAGCAAAAACCAAGCGCAGCCATTGAGACACCACTGCGGTAAGATAGTATGTTTGCACTCTTTGCATGGTTACCCGCCACGGTGGTCTAGTGGCTAAGGGACTCAGCTGGCGGTAAGATAATCTGTTTACACTCTTTGCATGGTTACCCACCACGGTGGTGTAGTGGCTAAAGGACTCAGCTGGCGGTAAGATAATCTGTTTGCACTCTTTGCATGGTTACCCGCCATGGGTAAGTGGTTAAGGGACTCCCGACCGTGGCTGCAGCATTTTATATGGAGGTGAAAATGCTTTAGGGTCGTGTGCATATATTTCCGGAGCCCTCCATTACCGCGTCTCTCATGATTATATGGTGGGATTTGTGACGTTGAACCCCTACAATTATTATTACACGCTTTGGTTTGAAAACAGTATGATGCAAATATTCATTTAGAACTAATGGCGCTGTATGTATCTTCTGTCGACCGCTTACACGTAATAGCGGCACGTACATTTCAGGCAGAGTATTGCGAATTAACCCATTCAAGTTAACCGCAACTACGAATAATCCATCATCGGGGGAATTCATGTATTGTCTAAAAATGTCGGGAACGAGGTCACAAAATAAAACAAAAATATCGGAAATGTGTTGAGAAATCGCCAAATAAAGTTTATCGTGTTAGAGAGAGATATAGGTTTATTTACAGAAAGGCAGAGAGGTCAGCCTGAGCGATAGCTTGCTCTAGCCTGCTACTCTACACTGGGGCAAGGGAAAGGGGAGAAGAAAGACTAATAGATGACGATGGTGAGATAGATAGGTGAGTTTGTAAAATTCTTTCTAGCTGGTTCGCATGACCGAAGAGGCCCAAAACGTTGGAGCAGGAGCAGATAATATACGCTATGCGACGAGAGTCTGAACTCTCGCGCCCAAATTATTTTCAACGAGGAAGCATATCTGGTTAGATCGAGATATTTAGAAGCCTAGGTAACTCAAAAAGTAACTAAACAGTATTGTTTTTATTGCGCTAAGTAAGAAATTAAGTGAAGAGGCAAGTCGTATACCACATGACACGTGCCTCTCAACAGGTGCTTCGTTGTCGATGTCTTTCCAGCGTTGTCAAGACCAATCATGAGAAGTGTGATGTGCCTGGAAAATACAAAAGATACGACGCCTATCTTTTCGGGCACTGATAAATAACCGACCAGAACTGTCGCGTATACAGTATTTGTTCGGTATGATACTCCGAACACCGTGTCAGGAAAATGTTTAGCACAATTCACGTCAGCTAAGCTAAAGCGCGCGCACATGTTACCAACGTTGCACGCAATTCGCTACACATAATAAACTGTTGCAAGGCGCGTGACACAATGGCAAGATTTCAGCAAGTCAGCGGTAGTTTGCAAATGGAGGGTTTCGAAACATCACCTTTTGGACTTTCTAGAAGGACATGCCCCCATGTCACTCCGGACTTTTCTTTGAAAAGGAGCAACTGAAGAGAAACACCCGTTACCACGGCAACTCAAAAACACGAACACATGTTCCGAAACCGAAACTGCTCTCACTTTAACAAAAATAGATAACAATAAATACAAATTAAACATTTACACCACTACAACGTAACTTTACCTGTATTGAAAGCAAAAAAAGCAATAAACTAATAATGAGAGAATAGTAGTGCTGACACGCAATGCGGAACAAAACGCGTCGCAAACGGGCAACCTTGTTCATTGTTTTGTTTGTTCTTTTGTGAAATTGCACGTCGCCCGTACGAATTCAGTAGTTGTGCGGTTGGGCTGTCCAAAAACGCTGCAAAATTAGCGATCGTGGTGTGTGCGTGCTTGAGAAACGCCGTAATAGAGTGGTACCTGTCTCCGTCCTTATATCTGCCCCATCGTAGACGCTAGAACCGGGATGGCTTCCTCCATGAAACTCCTGGTGTGCGGCGATGTCGGCGGTCAGTTTGACAAGCTTTTTGACCGCGTGTCGAGGGTCAATAAGAAGCACGGGCCTTTTGACATGCTGCTTTGCGTCGGCGACTTCTTCGGGCCCGACACTTCGCGATGGCTTCAATACAAGCTCAGCGGCCGCAAGGTCCCCCTGCAGACATACGCCGTTGGCATCACGCCCGAGTCGTATTCAGACTCGGACCTCGCGGACAACGTCGTCCACTTGGGTTCTCGTGGAGTATTTACCGGTGCTTCGGGACTCAAGATTGCCTATTTTTGCGGAAACGAGAGCAAAGATGGCAAACCTTCCAGGGGCGAGTTTGTCAAGAAGGAAGCGGTCGAATTCTTGACCCCGATCGTCGAAAGTACAAGCCACAAGGGCATAGACCTGTTCGTCACATCCCAGTGGCCGAAGAACGTGACCAAATACGCTCACAGCGCGTCCGCGGAAGAAGAAAACGGTTCGGACGTCATATCCCTACTCGCCTTCTTTCTCCGGCCTAGATGCCACTTCACGTCATCCGGAGACACATTCTACGAGAGGGCTCCGTACAGGAACCACAAGGTACTCCAGGAGCAAGCTCGCCACGTTACGCGATTCATATCACTGGCCTCCGTCGGCAACGCGGCCAACGCCAAGTGGCTTTACGCCTTCTCGATGGATCCCATGTCGAGCATTACGAATGCGGAGCTCGTGAAGCAGCCTACCGACGTGACCGAATGTCCGTACGAGTTCAGCGAGTCGGACCTCAAAGACGCGTCGTCCAAGTCGCAGCAGTTCTTCTACGACCTCACGCCGGCCGCGGAAAAGGGCAAGAAACGAAACCGCGATTCCGGGGACAGGCCAGAGCGCAAGAAGCGACCCCCTCCAGAGCCCAAGGGACCCTGCTGGTTTTGCCTGGCCAGTCCCGAAGTGGAGAAACACCTGGTCATCAGCATCGGCGAAAGCTGTTACCTGGCGCTGGCCAAAGGAGCGCTCACTCCGGATCACGTGCTGATACTACCCATCGGTCACCATCAGAGTACTGGTCGAATTGGACGAGGAGACACTGGAAGATGTCGTTAAGTTCAAGGAAAGCTTGAAGCAGTACTTCAAGTCAAAGAAGAAGCGACCTGTTTTTTTCGAAAGGAACTACAAGAGCTCCCACCTGCAGATCCAGGTCGTGCCTGTGCCCGAGCCGTTGATGTTGGGTCTCCAGTCCGTGCTAGTGGACTACGGCATGTCGCTCGGTGTGGACTTGGACGAAATACCCCGAAACTCGAGCCTTCGCCAGATTGTGGACCCCGGGCGGCCCTACTTCTACATGGAGTTTGATAACACCAAGTTGCTGCATAGGATTAAGAAGAACTTTCCTCTCCAGTTCGGCAGGGAAGTGCTGGCTTGTGAAGAAGTTCTTAATCTGCCGGACAAAGCAGACTGGAAAGACTGCAAAATGTCTAGAGATGAGGAAGTGGCGATGGTGGCTGAATTTCGAAAACAGTTTGAGCCCTTTGACTTTACGTTGTGATGCATTGTATGCGTTGTAAATAGACAAGATAACATTGGTGGCTTATCATGTGGGCTCATTTCTATATTTAGCTTTGGAGATGTAGTAAAGCTCATGTCATCATACCCATAGCATAGAAAGGAACACATGAATGTTACACGTTACCTGAAAACGGATTTCCAGGTGAAAATTTGTGTGGCAAATGACAAGAAATAGGTAAAAACAGCCTGACCAGCTGTGCGATGTGCTAATTCCAACACATCATTATTGTCACTATCTTTGTCTGTAGCCCTACTACTAGTCTCTTTGTCTGCACATTAACAAAGAAAGCAAGACTGCCAACTACATAAAAATGTTCACCTCAATAATATTCAAAAGATGTGCATCTATTTTATTCTCCTTATGTGTATAATAACAGTAACATGAACTTAGAAAATTGTCTTAATTTTTTTTATTTGTCTTGAACTATGAAGCTTTACATGAGCAAATACCACATCAGTAACTCAAGAAGGCTTAACACAAGGCAAACATTAAGCTACACTTAAATTTTGAGAAGGATGCACGCTAAAATTAATAAAAATAAAGATAAACTATTAACAATATTTAGAAGTTAATGACTTTATACTTTCTCTTCTGACCTATGAAATTAAAGAACATAAAAATATATCTCATTTGGACTAATGCATTTTATGGTTGCATTTGAGCACAATGGACTACTGTCATCATCCTAAGAGCACAACATGAAAAAAGGGCACACTCTAAAGCCTCATTCCATCCTTCAAAAAAGGCCGCATTATGTTTCAGCAGTAAACTATGCATTATATACTGTGTATGGGTCAAATGACCAGTTTTTCAAGCAGCTGGCTTCTATTTTACATTTGTTTAACAACTGGGCCATCGGCAATCGCAATTGTACCTCAATTAATTTACTGTCAAGATATCAGCATGACTGCTTAAATGTGAATTTAGCACAGCTGGTGTTCGTGGTAGTGATGCAAAAAATATGTGTATGGCATATGAACCTAACTGCAAGGTCTGACGTCGCTATATGGATTAGGCTAAAATTAATGCTGTTGCTTTGTAGCGCATGCGCATATTTGCAGCAAGTAGTTAAGGAGAGTGAAGTATAAATGCTCGTGCACACAGGTTCCTTGTCTTATTTATATTATCTTACCCCTTAAATGATCTGGTCATTCTTTCACTCCTGCATCATCCAAACGAATCTTTTAATCTAGAGGGGCTAGAGACCCCTGATTATTCGTCTGTCCTTCCCCCCCCCCCCCCCCAAAAAAAATTCTGGCGCAGTCCTCGTTGAAATGCTGGAAAGTTTGAGCGACTGCTTGTGAGCAATCTGGTGCATCTGAGGCCATAAGTATACCAAGTCGCAAAAGCATGGTCCCAAAGGTACTTGTCGTTTTGTTCCTCCGGACTGATCTCTCGCTGCAACCCGCTGACACATCCTTTCACCCTCGTGTAAATTATTTTTTAAAAAAACGCGCCAATCTTATCCATGTTGTGACGCCCTCTTCCGGCAGCGGGAACGCATGGGAGATAGAAAGGGCAGTGTTCCTTCTCGCGCGCGGGATTCTCTCGGCAAGTTGGCAGGAGAACAGTAGCGCATCGGTAGAGTCAACTGGTAGGTGTTCTGTGAGTAGAGTAGCTAACAGGAAGGATGGCAAGCTGCTGGAGGTGGTTCTTGGTCGCATTAACGATCGGTCCACAACTGATCACCTGCGCCGAGGAAGCGTGTCGTTCTTACGGCGGCGGCCAAGTTTACCCGCAAGAGAACACGAAATCTTCGGCGCATAACCTCCACTGGAGCAAAACCCAAAGTGAGTATACGTGACGTGTTAGATGCCGGCATCAGCGTTCGAAAAACGTGCGCGTGCTCTTCGCGGCACGCTGCGATCTCGCGTAAGACTGCACGTTTCAGAGCACGTCATGTTCTTATTAGAATGCTCAATAATGAACCAACAAGCGCCCACGTTGTTGCAAGTATGTAGTACACGTAGTCGGCGAGGTTCGTAGCAGTGCTCGTGCGAAGCCGCTGATGTTGCAAGCATTTATCAGCGCTAGTGGTGTTCATTTCGAGATGTGCATTGGTGGACGACATAAAAGCAACCCAATTTCGTTATCTTTTATTACAGTTTCCAAGCCGGCTCCTTACTTCTCCGGAACCGCCGTGGTTAATGGAGAGTTCAAAGAGCTCAAACTATCGGACTACAAGGGAAAGTACCTGGTGTTTTTCTTCTATCCGCTGGACTTGTAAGTAAATAATATGCAAACTGAACTGTGGCGACTTCGCCTCATGGAAGTGCGCCGATGCCAAATGATGCTGTGGGTCGTTTCTCGTTGCAGCACGTTTGTTTGTCCTACGGAGATCATTGCATTCAGTGATCGCGTCCAGGAATTCAAGGCGCTGAACGCGGAAGTGGTGGCGTGTTCTGTTGACTCGCCCTTCACCCATCTTGCATGGTAAGCGGCGTGTTATTCGTCACTTGTCTCGAGATTCTGGAAATGGTGCCCCAAGTTTGTGGTTTGACGAACAAAATGCACTTCGCATTGTGTTCATTGTTGTGACGTGTGGCGACGTTCTTGGATGTTCTCTACAAACAAGAACACCAATGTGGTTTTTTCTTTTTTGTGATTTGCAGCCTTGTTTACTTGACAGACTATCTTGAACGTGATCCTGGCATAGTTTCGATTTTTATTGTGTGTGTGTGTGTTGTCATTCTTGAAAGAAATTGGTGGTATGGGGAAATGGAATATGCACGACCGGATTGGCGACACATGAAATATATTCTCTCGTGCCTTTTATAGGATCAACACGCCAAGGAAACAAGGTGGCCTCGGACCTATCAAGATCCCACTGCTCTCTGATCTCACTCACCAGATCTCAAAGGACTATGGTGTCTACCTAGAGGACCTCGGGCACACGTTGAGGTCAGTGTACATGCTACTAAGTGTTGTGCATATTTTGTGCGACAGCGTTTGATATTAACGGTGCATTTAAAATTTTACAGGGGTCTCTTCATCATTGATGACAAGGGCAACCTTCGCCAGATCACCATGAACGACATGCCAGTGGGTCGATCTGTGGACGAGACGCTACGATTGGTGCAGGCTTTCCAGTACACCGACAAGCACGGAGAAGTCTGTCCTGCAGGGTGGAAGCCTGGTGGAGATACGGTACGAAAACTTGGGTGTGGCTCGTTAAGTGTGAATAAATCAGTGCCTTAATTATCAAGAAGAATGAAGACGGGTTCCTTTTACCACTGAGAACCCTCAGTAGTAAAAGGAACCTGAGGTTCTTATTCAAATAAAGAGCTGAGTGACAGATTATTTTGGCTAACTGTCGCTGCAACATGCAGTGGATGTAGAGAAGCCTAAATGACTGGCATTTTTGCCAACGTGTGCAAGTATTAAAATTGGTGAAATCGCTTTGGAAATGCTTGCGGGGAATTATTTCAAGTTTGCCTAGCGCACACACCTTTCATGGAACACATTTGCAGGTCAGTAACAGCAATTCCCAGTCAGGTTAAACTCGGAGGCAGCGGCTAATGGGAAAGCAACATAACTTTTCTAGATTACAATGGCTCTGTTGTCAATAAAGTTCGTCGGGGCTGGCACTCCTCCAATGTTCTTTCATAATCAGAAGCCATTCAAGGTACCTAGGCGACTGAAAAGCTATTTAAAGTTTGTGAGAACTTTCTCCATCTTCCTTATAAAGTTTGATGAAATTTTAGTAAATTTGTAACTTGAACCCAAATTCATAAATATGACAGGAAATTTTAAATATCTGAAGATATGAATGTGACAATATGTATGATCGAGTCTTTTGGCTTAGAGCATGTTGTTCTGGTTATCACACAGTATCATATAACGTATATGTCATAATAGGCTCCACATTTTCGGAGTCTATCTTTCTTGAAATTCGGAGAGTGCTCTTTGAAGTTTATTTTCCTGTCACAAACTTGGCATTTATTAAAGTTTGCGTTTTGAAAATCTCTAATGCTCTGAAATTCGGGGTTTAATCTTGCTTTATTCTGAATGTTGCAATATGAAGCATATTTTAGTTGTTAGGTAGGCTTGAATGCAAGAACGAATGCGCGCAAGTACAAATACTTGAGTTCAAAGCACCTATGTTTGAGCATACTACCAGAACCTTAAACCTTCTTCTAGCAGACTTGAGAAAACTCTACAAGGTCCGCATATTTTATGTGGTCTGGCACATCCCAGTGCAGAGAGTGGACCGTATATGTAGTCTTGCACTTTCGGGGGGTCCTGCATACGTTGAGGTTTCTCGCTCTGTGCTCGACCAGCCTTTTATTAAGTGGGGAACGGCTGTGGTCTATGAGATACTGATGACTTGGGGTAAATGGGCATAGCATGCAGTGCTTCGGCAAGATAATGTCTAGTGATTAAGAGCATCTGACTAGATTGCAAGAGTAGGCAAACGCACAAGGGAGAGACAGAAAGTTAGGCGGGCAGATAAGATCAAGAAGTGCGAGTGTGTCTTGGCAGCAGCAAACACAGGGCCGGGTTGATTAGTAGAACAGGGGAGAGGCCTTTGCCCTGTAGTGGGCGTAGTCGGGCCGAAGTACCATTGACCGCTTAGAACATATCCTTACTATAAACAGGAGAAGAGGGTCATTTGGCCATTACAACTAAAGTTAAACAGTTGGTGAGAAGTTCACTGGCAAGTGTTGATTGCATTTTTTTATTTATTCGAAAACGAAAAGCCCTAATTTTACATCACACAGCAGCATATAATGAATGCATTGTGTCAGTTTTGTATACTTGTTGCTTAGGGCATTTGAAGTGCTAATGCAGAACATGTGATATATTTATTGATCGAATGCCAGTTCATTGTTTTAAATGTAACATCCAGTTTCGAGCTTACGCAGTGAAGTGAGTGTCAATATTATGAAGGGCATTACTGGTGTATACAGCCTGGAATTGTTTCTAGTTTGAAGGAACTGTGCACATTTTTCTCCTTCCTCTCTTACAGATCATTCCTACTCCATCGGAGAAACTGAAGTATTTCAGCAAGGTCGTTGATCCGGAGTAACTCCCTTTCAAGACAAGCACCGGCTACTTTTTTCACAATATGTCTATCATTATATAAGAAAATGACAGATTACTGCACCTGCAAAGCACCGAAACTCAATTTTTCCATGACAATTTTTTTGTCCTACAACATTATTCTGCTGGTCAACATACATAGATTCCTAGTCTGTTTTCTGTCACACTTCATATTTTTTCCATCAAGAGAGTTTTTCAATAAAAAGTACCTTGTGCCAATGTTGTGAAATGCACTCCTTCAGCAAGCAGTCAGATGCAGAATGTCAGAGCTTTGACAGTAGCATAAAATTGACATGCTCTAATGCAGCCTGAAAACACGCTTCTAAAAGCAAAAACACCATTCGACACAGCTTTTAATTGAAAAGGATGTTATCGCCAGCTGTGTGGCCTTCACGGCAGCTGCACAGCGCTTGTACAGATGTGCACGTGGTGACAAAACTTCACAGGATGTGGGCGACACAGTGAACGTGGATTTCCACTCTGTTAAGCCGCAACACTTCGGACGTGATGGATAACCATGTAGGTAGCGAAAAAAAAAGCTACAGGTTGAAACTTGTTTCCCAGGCGAGGTGGAAATTTGATCTTTTTTGCTTATCTCTGTGTACCCTGAACTTTTGATGCTGTGGGCAAACCAACTTGCAAAGGTTCAGTAACGTATGGCCGTGTGTGTGTGTACATACACACACACACACAAGGTCATGCATAGCAAGGTATTGTGAAGGTATGGCCTGCTATATATGTTGGAAAATTTGTATAGAGTATGTAGCTTTGCTTAACTGATGCACTAAAGATGTACAAACTTGGCTTGCTATGTATACAATGCTATTAACTGCTCTTCAGGTTTTCTGATCATCATAGTCACTACAAAACTGCCTTCTTCTTTTAAAGAGTAGCTCAGTTGCAACTACTGAAACCCTAAATATTTTTATTCTATGAAGAGGGGTAATAATGGCTGCAAGTAAAGTCGGAAGTTATTTAGTAATCTTTACACTTGTTAACACAGAGGTCTCCATTGATGTATCTGTGTGCCATTCCGGTTGATGCACAGACATGTAAATGAGTACCTTTCTAACAGTATGCAAGCTAAATGCCCTGAAAATAAAGTACTTGGTTTCACACATATGTGTAACCTGACGGTAGGTTGAGGGCAATCCAACTGTACCCCTACCCCTAATGCTTTTGTTTATGTGTTACATATGATACATGCCACATGTGGCAGCAGTGAAATTACAGGGCTTAAATTAAGTATTTATTTTGAGAAAATGACTAATTATGCTCCCAAAACCTTTTGATTAAAATATTGCATGTCCGCTTCCCTTATGGCATAAAAAATTCGCGAATAAAGGATAGGTTGCCAATGACAAAGACAAGTTAAACCTAGTGCCAAACTGCAAGTGTGGAAATAGAGCAGACACGCAGAAAACTCTCGTATCCGAACACGAGTCTTTGAATAAAGTTGCTGGAAAGCCACAGGTCACGAAACCCTCATGTGTAAAATAAAATTTACGCATGCATGAATGAGAAATTTTTGTGTTTCGAAAGTTATGTAATGCCAATTTGGCATAGTTGCTTTGAGGAAGCTGCCCTTTCTAATGAGATTTAGTATTTTTGTCATAATGTGGCCATGTCGCATTGCACAACCTCAACCTAAAATAAAATCTAGGCTATGCCACCAGCCTCACAATAACAAAAAGACAAGTTAGAGAAGATGAAATGATTGCTGGCTTTTGCCTCCACATTTGGACTACTTTCAAAGTTCGTACTGCATGCAAATGTTGTGTTTTACATATTTACGAGGACATGAACAACTAATCTTACAAGAAAGACAACGAATATTACTGGGTCACTCGACAACTCTTCATAAACACATTAGAAATCGTTCAAGGTAAAAAAAAGCACGACTTATTAGAAAATTAATGAATATGTATTTTTGTCTTTCCTGAGAATTCAGGTCTGCATTTTTTGTGTGCGCAAAAGCATCAGCTGCATTGAAACTTTGAATGCTTTCTCTAAGAAAACTGACCTTTCCTTTCAGAGGTGGTCAGACATCTGCCAATAACACTTGAAGCATTTGCGTTTGTGCACCAGAGTCTGAAGGTGCATTTATTGCTGGACATTAACTGCTATAACACTTCGAGATGCATGTGCTGTCATAAGAGCTTTGGAGTGATTATTTACCCACAGCAATTGCTCTCAGAAATGGACAGTCCCCCCACACTGCCATTGCCCACTGTTCCCAAGTTTGATGGTTATCTGCCACCACAGCAATTGCACCGATGTCGTCAACGCACAACAAAATGGTTTCTATGCAGCCAGCTACACTACTTACTACTACCGATGTACAGATTAATCGTTTTCTTCGCAAAAAAAAATCACACAATGAAACAAAATATGCTCCCAAAGTGTCCTCAGTGTAATAAATATATGCTTTCAAGCATATTACTCCTTTTTTATGCAAAATGCTTCTAAGAGCTCGTCCATTTCCTTATGATGAGAATCGCCCCATACAGCACTTCATTTTGCAGAGTTTTCACCTTACCCTTTAGCACTGTCCTATGGAGATGGTAACCTTCTTCATGGTTCATAGTAACCTTCTTAGTACTACCATGAAGCAATCAGCAAAACATGTGGAACTTGCTCAGACTCACTCTATATTTTGTCCCTAGGGCTCACTCTTACTCAGTTCCACCAAAGTTTACCTCAACCAAATCGACTCGAACTCAGACACGCTAAGTTTTTCTCAACCAGACTGAAACTCATGACAATATTACTCATGTGGAATCGCTTGAAGGGCCGGCTGCTGACAGCAAAAGTTTTGTTTAAGACTTTTTTACGGGGATTTGTAGCTTTGCGCACAGTAATGTCGAAATTGAATTGTAAATGTTATAATGCATCGTATAATTTATGCTAGCATCATTAATTTATAATGATTACGTGTCAGTTTGAAACACCCGCCTAAATAAACTAGCGCCCCATAACGGGGCAACACCCGAGACCGTGTGCTCAAGCTTCAGTGATGCTGAATGCACCGTTTTCAAATAGGGGGACCCGCGGGTGGTGAAGAATGAAACCATGTGGGTGCTTTGAGCGTGTTCTCCTCAGAAAAAAGAAAAGCATTCTTGGCGCAAGAAGCCAGAGTCACCTTGAGAGCAGCCTGAGTACTCGGACGAGTATGCACCCTTACTTTAAAACCAAATTAAAATAACTTATAGGCAACGCTCGTCACTAATAATTGGTCGGGCATACCCCGCATGCAGGACTCTAAAACAACGCAAGCACCTCGAGTTTCCAAATTTGGTGCCAGGGGTCGTTCAAATCAATCCCGAGTGGGTTCACTCATGAGCGAGTTTGACGATATATGCCATGAATAAAAATGTTCTCCATATTGCATGTTTTTTATAGAAGTTGAAGGTAGTTCATAAATGTTAAAGAAAAATGAGTTCAGTACAGTACAGCTTCTTAGAACAGTTTACATGTTGGCAACATATAGCATTAGCCTATCAGATACACTATTATATAACAAAGAGCGAAAGAGAACATACCAATAACAATAATAATATTTGGGGTCCATGATATGATTATGAGATACGCTGTAGTAGAGGGCCCCTGAAATTTTGACCACCTGGGGTTCCTTAACGTGAACCTACACCTAAGCACACAGGCCTCAAGCATCTTCACTTCCATCGAAAATGCAGCCACTGCAGCCAGCATTTGATCTTGCAACCTGCGGAGGACATGTCGAGTGTAATGCTAATAATTATATCGCATAACACCATTTACGCTGGTAAAGTGAAAGCTTGGGCAAGTGGATATGACAAAGTTATTAAATGGAAAAGTGCAGATGGGATACCAGTGGTCTTTTTCTAGTAGCCTCCAGATACTTTGCAATCTTTCAACTTTTCTAAGCATGTTTTAACTTACTATGTGTCACAGACACTCTCAGTTCAGAGACACATTCATAGCAAAAAAAAAAAAATGCTAAGGGCCAGCTCAGTTGAACAGATTTTTTACTTGCTCGTAATGCCACAAATCAATTGATCTCATGCGAGTCCAACACTGCACTTCTGTGAGATGGTAGTACAAGCAGGAGGGAGTGAAATATAGTGAAGAAATTAAGAAGCGTGCTGGCAACAGGGTGTCTAGCTCTGGCTATGCCAGAAGTTACAGACAGGTTTGTCAATTTTATCATCGAGATGGCGTTCTTGAACATTAATCAGTAATGCCTTGCTGTGAACGCGACGAGTGCATTTGTGCTTTTTTTTGTCTTCTTTTCTATTTGTACTCTTAGCATATCTATGAAGTAAACAGTGCCCTTGAGATCATGTTCACATTTATGTCACTTGAATGTTTATTATTGAACTATATATGATTGTTCACACATTCCACAAACAAACAATTAAAAGCTAGCCTCGGCAATGCATCAGACGATTTCAGAAAAGTAGTTTTCAACCACTTTTGTAAACATAGCCCTCGGTTCTATTTCACAAACAAAAATTAAAAATAGTGTCTACAGTCAGATAAAACTCCAGACTTGTGCGAAATTTCCTACGCAAAGGTGGATGCACAGAAGTCTGCACTAGTAAGTACGCTCTCCAATCTGACCTCATAAGCCAGACTGCCAGTGTGGTGAACGCGCTTTCAAAGGTCATTGCCAAGTGCATGAGCGGGACTACTTAATTAGTCGAACCCCTGTATAAGAGGCTCTGATGTAAGAGAAAAAATTGGCCCCCTATTTGCGTGTTTCACTGCAAATATTGCCGAAAGACGATAGTCTTGCATGTGAAGAGAGTAAACAAAACGTTTATTTGATGTTTTGTGCAAGAAAATCGGTAAATTGTATTCTGGAAGCACTGCAATAGAGAGACTCGATCTGTGCAGCGAAGGCGAACGAGCGCATCGAGGCACGTTAGACACAAGCGCTATCTGGCAGTTATCTTCGAAAGCGAAGGAAGGCAAGCGCGCCCACGGAGAAAGATGCGCGCCTGTCTCGGAGGCGATAAGGTGTAAAACGCAAAGCGATAGGCAGGTGCCACCACCGTGTCGTCTTAGCATTGGAAACGCTTGCCCTTTTGAGCATCCTGTTGCACTGTCAGCCCAGCATGATAAACACTACGGTCCTTAGAATTACTTATGTGTGCCTAGTATAAAGACAAACACACAAAATATTGACGTGTTGTTACGGTGCCTCAGATATGTGCAATAATTGCTTTTTAATTGACAATTGCACAAGTATGAACGCTGAAACTTGAGTAATATTGGTGGGTGCTGCGGATGGGGTTGGCCGTTTGGGGTATTGCTTGGTGCAGCTTAGGGAATCGTTACGACAGACAAACCGATAAATGTACAGACAGACAAACCGCTGCCTGCGGCAGGCAGCGTGCTGAGAGCATTCGCGCCAGCCGTCTAACTCGCCCTATAATTATCTCAACGAGTGTAGCGTTAGCCCACATTAGCTCTGTTTAGTGCCACACGCAACGCAAACTTGTGATGAAACCTTGATCGAGTCACTCGGCGTCGCAGTGACCGGATGTTAACTTCGTGCGCACCACCCTCTATGTTCTTTAACGTAAAAATGTGATCGTTAGTGAGAACACCTGTTTCGTCTCGGTCTATCGTTTAGCACGTCTCCGAATAAGCTTTACACTGTAAATAACATCGCTCAAACATTCATGTGCAGCTGCTATGGCTTACCTTTCTGTTAGCTGGCGCGATAGCGCCCAAAGGGACAGTGCAACTGTCTTTTCTTACTCAGCGCATGGGTGATGCAAGCTCCGCCGTATATAGGGTACACAATTCGTGCAGAGAGCATTCACAGTAACTGTCATGCAGTGAAATCAACAAGACGGCGATGACAACGACGGCCAATCTTAGCGTTTGCTGAGGCATCTAAGGCCTTAATAATGTGTCAGGATGCACACAGTTGATATATTAAAACAGCTGTGGTTCTTTCGTGAAGTGGTTAGACGCACCAATAATATTTCGGAAGTGTGCCTAGTGGATGTATCTCCCATACTAACTATATCGCTGAAAGAATGAGCTGGCGTGTGAATGAACTAGCGCGCCACCGTATGCGATTACATCGCGATAGCTCCACTGGCGGATGTAAACCATCACACAAAATAGCAAATAAACTATCACGTGAGACGACTCGTAAGGGTGAGGTGCCCTAAACGATACACGCACCCAATCACTCGAAGGCATGCACGCTTTGCATAGCTGCCCTCGCATCGCGAGTTCCCTGGTTGATTGGTCAAGGTAAAAGAGCCACAGAGAGCGATTTGCTCTGACATATACGAGCACGCCACGAAAACCAACGGGGAGTAGCAATCTTAATGTGAGTTAGGGCACTCCAGTTTTGTTTATTCAAAACAGCAACTCGAAATATCTGAAGTTTCGCAATCACAACTTCAAGCGTCTTTCCGCGTACATTCAAAGTGCACAAACCAGTACCGCGAACTCAAACCAGTCGGCGAATAACGAGAAGCAGCACACGTAAGCATGTATTGTTGACAAAAAAAAAAACAGCCCCCGCAGAAGCGTTAAATGAAACACGAGTGTGAGATCTCAACGTCCTGCGCAATTAACTGCGACTTGTCTACGGCATTAGAGCAGGCCTTGAATTGAGCAAACATCGAACCATACTTATAATGAGAGACGCACAACTTACTTCGCAAAGTGGATTAAAAAATGTCCGCTTGAAATTCTCACTTCTGATTCTAAGTAACTATGTATGTTGTCCCAACTTGTTGCGCTCAACGGGTGGTATCATAAGGAGCTTTCGGTTGTCACTAGACTTGTTCTGGCAGCAGAAGGCGCAAACACCGTCCACGAAAATAAACAGTGAGGTCATGTTTCACGGAAACATTTCACGGCACAGCGTGCATGGAAAGACAAGTTCATATCCATCAAAACAGATGCGCTGCAGCCCCAAAGTGTCTACGCTTCCAGAGCGATTATTCTATTATTCAGGTACAATATCGATTATTCAAGTACAAAATTAGTCATAATAGGAGCAGTTGTTATATTAAAGCAATGATTCATTTTACCGAGGGTCTATTGTAGTTGGTGCACTTCTAGGAAGTGCCTTTGTGTTATCATGTCAAAACATTGTTTTTTCACAAGAGATAATGGGCTAAAAAAGTTAGCCATGTTTGGCCAGTAACTGAGACAATAGTGACACGAAAGAGGTTAAGTAAACTGCTTTTATTTAAAACATACACTGTCGTGATCAACCATATTTCGTCAGTGGGTTGAAAAGCTTGCTTTGCTATAAAGTAAACACGCAGAAATCCTTGTGCGTATGCTTTTTCATAAAGAATACTCGAGTGAGACAGTGCCTCTGGCATGGTATCACAGAGTTTAAAGATGTTGCCACAATTGCTGGTATTGCAAAATATTCACTCTTGTGTCTTGACATACCCCTGCCACTGTTGCTGGAACCCAGCAGAAGATGCGAATATCACTGTAAGAATTAGCGAGATCTGAACAAACAAAGCAACAAGTACTCGACAGGGGACAAGAGTTTTATATGGAAATGTTTAAAACACGTCAGTATATCTTCCTCTCTGACAGGTCACTGTAACGACTAGCAGCAGGCATGGACATTACGACTTGGGCACCCTGTACTTCCGGATCAGGCCGTCTCGGCAGGCAGTGTAGAATGATTCCCCATCATACGCCACACTGTACACAGGTTCACAGTCTGGTCCGGTCAGACTGAAAGACTCTGCACCCACCAGAGCTTCGAAGTTGCAAGAGCCGTCGGCTGCGAAAGGGGGACCACATCACTGACTTCCATGTCATCTCCATGTGGAATCAAAACACACACATTCGTGTTGGTTGCATGTCACTGCAAAAGTCTGAACTTGGTAGCAGTTATATCTAGTAATGGCCATACAACCACTCGAATTGAATAATGCAATCTTTAGTTCTTAAAATGAGATTACTTAACATTCTTTCAGATTTAGTGATCACAATGTATGCACCCACATATTAATGATTGATATGTGTGGTTTAACATCCCAAAACCACCATATGATTATGAGAGACGCCGTAGTGGAGGGCTCTGGAAATTTTGACCACCTGGGGTTCTTTAATGTGCACCCAAATCTGAGCACACGGGCCTACAACATTTTCGCCTCCATCGGAAATGCAGCCGAGTACCTTAGCCACTAAACCACCGCGGTGGAGCCACACACAGATTAACAGCCTTGCTAAATTTTAAATTTTGGTTTGCTGCCGACTATATGTTATGCTTTCACAGTGAAAGCAGGAAAGGAATAACCAGTAACAACTGACCTAAAATAACACTCCAAGGCACCAATAATATCTGTAGAGGTTATTGGCATAGTTTAAAATGAAGCCTACATCTTGCGATGAAGCCAGATTTTTTCAAAAATTCGCAAAGGTAGACATGCTATAGAGTCTATAAGTTTGTTTCTTTGCAAAGGTTGAGATTTCAACATACTGAATTTTTCCTCAAGAAGCTTAAGTTACAATGAACGATACACACAAAGTGTAAACTTTTCCTAACTGTAAAAATAACGGCCCTCACACTTCATCAGCCTCCAACTCCTGAATAGCTTGCTGAACCCTTACGATATACACCACTTAGACGAAAAAGGAAAAGGTTAGCCAACGACAAACTGAAGCATACTAACCTCTGCCAACCATAAAACCCTGCTTGTATGGCAAAAGGCACAACACTGCAGATGATGAATTTTTCCAAGTGATGGAAGGCTCCCTGTCAAAAATAATGATGCAGCACATTCAATACTGCAAATGGGAAGCTGGGCAGCAGATGTTTACATGATCACTCGGACTCAGAAACATTTTAAAGACATGGCTACTTGGTCCTATACTATTGAAAGTATTACGAACAGCTTCAAATTTTTGACGAGAATGAAATAATCTGTTCTTGGGTACTACGCTGTCGTCATTTGGATCACCTGATCTCACCTTGTCTGCCTCACATCAATCACAGAAACAGTTCCGTCGTGTGTCCCGAAAAGAAAGCAATTTTGTCCAAGGAAGCAGCAGCAGTTAATGGCTGCTGGATGATCAAGCTCGAACACCTGCATAAGAAAAAAAACGGGCAACAGAACGACCTTTTACCACCAGGAATCTTTTACCGCTCAGCCTTTTCAGCAAGCTTTAAACCACTTCGTGCTTTGATAAACACAAATAAAGAGTTGATCACTTTATGGCTAAATTATTACAACTGTGCCCGTAATCGCACTGTTTATGAAAAAGTAAAATATGAAATATGACAAGCATTCTTTAATAGAAAAAAAGAAGAGTTGCACAATACATCTCGTTATCTGCATGAGTTAGTTTTGTTAAGAGATGATTACATGACCTCGTAACCCACTTCTAGCTCATCATGGCCAACCTACATCATAATCCGAAGGAGCGCAGAAGGAGCAGGTTTCATGTTTTGCGCGGTTTGACTGCCTATATTTATTTGCTTCAGCGTTCTCATTCGAGGTTTTCTAGTACCCCAAGGGCTCTCAGGAAATAGATGCTTCATGAAATGCCTTTATAACTAGTCCTACCTCACATGTAGTGCTGTGATGTGTGGCGGAGGCCCATAACTGAACGATCTCGTATTTCGATAAGTGATGCCAAACAGCACTAAAATTATAACGGTATATGACTGTCACAAACTTGTGCCTCTGGGTAACTGAAATGAAATCTTGGATGGCGTAAGCTCAGAGAGGAGTACTACCAAGTAGCCTCTGAGAAAATTTTTAGTTTTGCACAAAGGCTGTGCATGTCTCATGACAACCTTACGAATGAAGATTCTTTTTGATACCAAACAATGAAAAACTTACTCACCAGAAATGAAACAGCCCAGCAAACATTAAAAACAGCACAGATCTTTAATTCACACAGTTTAACAGCCCAGGCTGTGCCCAGAGTGAAAAAATTCTCGGCAGTCATGGTTTCGTATGTTGCTTCATAACCCCCGCACACTAATTCACGCATCATCTGCTTAGACATTGTCCAAAAGTTGCTCAATTTATAAAATTACATATTTGCCACCTATTAAATGCGTAACTTCAATAGCATAGTTATCCACTAACTAGCTGAGCTAATTTTCAACAGTAATTATGCATAAATCACATATTTGCAGGCTATTAAAGTGTTATAAAATACTAGAGTGATATATACATTTACACTCATTATCCACCTCACCCTCTATGTGTATTTACTAATCACCCAATACTTGTTGCTGTAAGGAGCACTGAGAACTAAAACTACAGTAGAACCTCATTAATTCAAACTTTATTTTTTGGTTATTTCGAAATCCTGCTTAATTCAAAGGATTTACGCAGTCCCGCGTTTTGCAATGCAAGTTTGAGTGAATAATTTGAAGCTGCGGCCGGCACCAGTCCGGTTAGTTTGAAAACTTTGGGTGCCATGTGCCAGTTCTAGATCCCGACATCGCCGCAAATACGCAAAAATGACGGCCTTTAATAGCCACAAGGCAATGCAACGTGGCGATACTAATGCCTGGCAGCTGAGGCAGTGCAGCCTAGCTATTTCAAGCGAGAAAAAAAAAACGGCCTTGTGGTCAACCAAAAAGTGCACCTGCGGAAAACTAGACATGCGTCACTGCAACACAGAGGTGACCCACGGGCGGCAGATCGCATGTTTCTCGCAACGTCAGCGGGTCATGGTTTACCCATTCTTTCTGGGATTGTGAAGAAATTATTAATGAACAGTTTGACGGAATTTGCTATGTATGCGAATCTCCGGTTGCTCGTTGCTCCAGCGATTCGCGCCTTTGCACTGCTGGCGGAGTTCCTGCCAGCAGTACTTACTTTTAAAACAAACTTCGAATGTTTCAAAGATCATTTTTTCCAGCCATAACACATCGCCAGTTTCGTCATACTGGCCATTATTGAGTTCCCAATAATACCAGAAAGAATGTGCAAATGGTCTTATAATGATGTTATGACGCAGCGAGAAGCAGGCGACATACTGCCCGCGGATCACTTCTGTGTTGCAGTGAAGATGTCTTATTTTCCACAGGCACACATTTCATTTGCTTACGACAGTGTTTTTTTAAAGACGATAGTATTTCTTGGGGTACTTCGACGAAAAATTTTGGTCTGTCTGTCTGTTTGCCTGTACACTTGTCTTTTTGTGTGCTGTTACGATACTCCGAGCGGCACATACCTCAAGTGGCCAACCCCATCCGCAGCGCCCACCAATTATGCTCAAGTGTTAGCGTTCATACTTGTGTGACTGTCAATTGAAAAGCAATTATTGCGCATATCTGAGGCAGCATAACAACACGTCAATATTTTGTATGTGTGGCTTTATACTAGAGAAGGCACACATAAGTAATTCTAAGGACCATTGTGTTTATCACGCTGGGCTGACAGTGCAACGGGATGCTCAAAAAGGCAAGTGTTTCGAACGTTTTGCTAAGACGACACGGTGGTGGCACCTGCCCGTCATTTTGCGTTCTAGACCTTATCGCCTCCAAGACAGGCACGCATCTTTCTCCGTGGGGGTGCGCGCCTTTCTTCGTTTTTGAAGATAACTGCCAGATAGCGCTCGTGTCTGACGTGCCTCGATGCGCTCGTTCCCCTTCGCTGCACGGATCGAGACTCTCCAAGGAAGGGCTTCCAGAATACAATTCACTGATATTCTCGCACAGAACATCAAATAAACGTTTTGTTCGCTCTCTCCACATGCAAGACTATCCTCTTTCGACGACGGATCATATCAATCATGGAGATACAGGGCCAATTTTTTCTGTCTTTTCTTTTGGTGGCAGCAGCAAGGCCCACCGTTCCCCCGTGTTTGCGGCAAAATTAAGACCAGGTATTGCTGGAAAACATAACCTATGGAGCCCCAAGCTTGCCGGCACACCAAACGACAAGCCCTGATTACTTTGAATAGTTCTAAGTTTCTTGCATCCCACTTTTCGAATGTTCGGTTAATTTGAAACCTGCCTAATTCGAAAATTTCTCGGAGCCCCAGTGACTTCGAACGAGGTTTTACTGTACCTCATATAACAACTATGGCCATGAGAAAGCTGGCTCTCAATTACTGTTTATAATAAACAAACTATAACTGTTTCCGCTATTAGCTTCCCTCTGGTTACTTTATCAGACCTCTGAAAATTCTTTATAACTATAGGGCAGTGGTCTCAATCATGTGGCCCACTGACCTTTCACTAACGGCCCATGTCTTGCACATGACAGTCTTCATTCCAAACCTTTTTTTATTAGTTTATCGCGGCTTATGGCGTTGCTAAATGGTGCTCGCATGATCTTCTTGTGTATCATGATTAATATAATTAATTATGCTTTGTTCGAATAAGCTACACAGTCGTGACTGACCTTAAGCATTCTTTTTTTTCTTCACGAGGCACCCCGTGCTATCAAACGGTGTTGACACACAAGTGCGGAACTGGTGTTCACATTTTAGTCATTGTGAATATCGGTATGAACATGTTTCTCGTATCTCATTCTCGACGTCAAATCTCCTCACGTAATGATACATTTACGAGATAGGCCTTCTTTTTAAATGGCAATGTTACCTGACATTTTGTTTAGACCCTACCTCCCCCCCCCCCCCCCTACCGCTTCTACCTTCTTCCCTCTTTCAGCTCTTCGTGAAACTGAATATTCGGACTGTGTTTCAGTAGCTGATGTGATTTTAAAACTTCTGCTTTAGATATTACGAATTGAGATTAAAAGTCCTCCCAGTGTTATCAATTAAACAGTCACCATTTATGCCTTTATTAATTTTATTTAACAGCTTATCATGCAACTTTACAGCACGCTAAGTCAGTACTAGTTCTAGTTACAGTGCAACAGTAATCCTGATGCCTTTCGAAAGATGTGACATTATCAGTGAGACAGTGCTTTTATAGTCATTCATCTGTTTTCTATGTATTGCCATTGCTTCGTTATGTAGAATCGAAATTTAAAAAGTACTACTAGTTTAACTTATATTATTATTACATGCCCTACAATGTCGTCAAAGTTATATTACTATTACATGCCCTAAAATGTTGTCAAGCTTATAAACAAGCCAGCTAAAGTGAACTTTTACAGCAGGTAGTCATTACATACGGAATGCACCCTATATGCAGGCCTTTATTGCAAACAAAACACAACGTAAAAAAATAATTAGCGAGCTCACCGTTTTCCTGGAGTGCACGCCCACACCCCTCAGTTTTCCTGCTTCTGTCCCCACAACAAGAAGTTTCCCATCTGTCGCCACTTCCCTTTCACCTGAAATGCGAGAAATAAATCGCCCTCACTTAAAGGAGACAAAACAGCGCAACAATTTTTTTCATATTAGTAAAGTACAATTTCACAATTCCAAAAAACAAACACTTTTGCCCGAGACGACATTTGGCAAACAAGAAAATTAACAAAAAGAAAATGCGGGTGGAGATGTCACCTTGAGATTCTTGCAGCACAGCAAACACCATGACGTTATAGATTTTGAAAGAGTCTATGGGGTTTTACATAGCTTCTAATAGATAAAAATGAAGTAAATTGTCACCTGCGAGTGCCACAGGCCCCTAGCATACGAAGTTTCAGGAGATTTCATCAAGCTAATGTCCCAAAAATATGAAAAATACATCTCGAAACTCTTGACGTATCTCGGCCCGAAATACAAACTTGAAACTTCGACCTTGATTTTCTTAAGTAATAACAACCTTATGATAGTGAAACATAAGGCAGTAGAGTTCTCAGAGTGAACTTTGTCAAATATACACCAAGTCATTGTTTCTCCATGCATCTTTTTACTGAAGGTTCACTGGATGCCGCCATAAGCCCCTCTCGGCTGTTGCTAACATGCATGACCCCCCCAGCTGTGATGTCAGAACAGCCAGACAGGAGGGGATTCTCCTCTCCATTAAAAAAGTCTATAATGTCCAATGTTTTGAGAGCAGGACAGACCCCTATGCAAGGAATTCCCGAAGTGGGCTTTTAATAAAACAAGATTTCAAAGGTTGAGAATGTGTGTGTCGGCTCCACACCAATGCATGCACTAATATTACGAGCTATACTCATCTCTATTTAATGCTTCCACGTTGCTACTAATGGTCCATTCATTGATCCTCTCATCGCAATAGATGGCTGTGCAAAAGTGTATATGAATGAAGGCAGCAATTGAGATAAGACTGGATCTTTCCTTCAATGATGTGATGTGACCATGTGTAAACCTTGACTGATAATAAACACGCTAACAAGGTAACTAAATTCCCTTTCACTAATGATGCCAGCAATATGCTATAGCTTCTTATAAAGTCGTTTTCACCTCATGACACACGTGCATCCGACAGATTAGTCTTACCGTGGTTAGGTTCGCCGCCGAGCAAAAAATGGCACAGTGGTTGCACAGTGAAGTGCGATGAGCATAGAAAGGCACTCTAGCACCTTTTCTTTTACTTTTGTTTTTTTTTACTCTCTCTCTCCATTTTTGTGGTTACTTCTTTTTATATATATATATATATATATATATATAAGAAACATTTTCTCCCGCGCCGACTTCCTGGAGCCTCGGAACGCTGTCTCCGACGCCGAATTAGTGACGGTCTTTAAAAAATAAAAAATAATAATAAAAAAAGCATTTTTCGCGACACGCAAGCCCTTACCTTAGCCAGGCCCCGTTTACAATAAAGGGACCGCCACCAAACTGCACTGAACGCAATACTAAGAAAATACACACTGACGACGCCACTCGCGAAGCACAGTGGAACCTGGAACTTTCTGGATATCCTTTCCTCTCTCGTTTTTCAAACTCTTTCTTTCTTTCTGTTTTTTTCGTTTTTTTTCGTTCTTTCCCTCTCATTTTTTACCCAAAATACTATAAATGTGAGCGCAAACAGAATGTACCATGACTCCTGATGAAGGCCAGACTCTGGCCGAAACTGTCGAATTAAACACTTCCGTTGTTACCGTTCTCTTGGAGGATCTACTTGACTTATTGCAACGCTACGGCCATTTTCGCCACCATGCCTATATATATATATATATATATATATATATTTCGATATCTTTGGACTAGAGTCAACTGAAATTAGTTCGTTACAACAGGTATGGCTACCACATCATCATCATCAGATAATAGCGCCACCTGGCAAGAGGCGACGTTACGCTAGCGCTTGAGGAAGAGTGCTTTCTCTTTCAGTCTCTTTCCTGAGAAGCACGTGAGAACGATTCCGTGACTTGTTTCCCACAGACGTCGGCGACATGGCATTCGTGTTGTCTAATGTGTGTCGTGATTTCTGTGTGTTGTATTGGTGTTGTATCAGACTATTGGTCTTATTACCAGTTATTTATAAGATTTGGCTAGTGAGCTTGCGGTTGTAAAAGCATTTCATAAGTGCCATGTGTTCGCGTTTGCTCAACGGCATGTACTGGGCCCGTGTGTTCCACACTGTGGCTTGCTAGAAACAGGGCTGATTCAAAAGTGTTTACTTTGTGCGTCAAGGTTAATTCTCTGCTGGCAAAACGACTCAAGAATCAAGCTGTCAAGCCCAAAATACATTCATCATGCTAGTGGGTGTGTGTGATGTTTACAAACCATTTAATCACCATGTAATCAAACACTCTATACACTGCTCCCATTTACTGGAAGGGGCCCTGCAACACTTTTTGAGCATGGTCAGAAAACGCTGCCGATCGGTAGTAGTGGCTCCCGACAACACGCAAGCCAAATATTAGAGTGCAGCACGCAGCCTAGAATTAACAACAAATTATCAAAGTGGGCTGAAAATTGCTTTCTCTTCTCTCGACAAATTGCAGAATATGCCCAAAAATTGCACATAGCAAGCCCATCTATCAGCCATTGGCTGATTTGAACATGGTGCGCTTGCTCATTACAGAGATCAGCGCAAAAAGCCGTTACTTGTACACGCGCACACGCACGATCACACTGACAAAGCCGCGAATTCGTAGAAAATTTTTTTTTTAAATGCTCAAGGTAACGAGGGGCACATGATGTTTTCCTGCAGCCCTGGCATCCCTCTCTGCTTAGCTTCCAGCGCCTTTGTCGGGACGAGAGAAGAGAGAATGCAAGTGCAGCACGCGACAGACCTTTGTAACTCCACTCACACTGGATAGATTCTTAAAATTTTTGCAGTGTTGAATTCGTGAGGCAATGAGCTTTTACAGTGAATTCATTCCATGGTTACTTGAAGAAGTGTTTCAGGACCCCCTGAAGTCCAGCACACTTTCCAAACCCTGAATGACGTGGCACTTAACAAAATTACCCAGACTATATGGCGTAAACAACTTTTTCTACGCTCCCACTGAATTCGTTCAGCGCAGATGAACACTTTTAGTAGAGGAAGTCATGGGTGATATTTCCATTTTAAGCCGTTGAGACGCTATGTACGCAATTGTGTACACCACTTGTTTTTACTATTGGTATCAACTAGAGGCAAAGAACAAGGAATATACATCGAGCTTTTATTAAATTTAACCTCCTGCATAATAACTGTGTCTTAACTTAAGTGCCTGCATAATAAATTTGTCTTATATTAACTTCATTCCACGGCGCACTGTTTCATATGATCATTTTGCTGAAGGCACTACAACGTTCGAAGAATCATTCAACATGCTGCTTTGCGCGAGCCCTATGTGAAAAGTAAAATTTTTTCTTCGCTCAAAATTGACGTAATTAAGAATGACTTTGGACTATATTTATAGCTTAAGATTTCATTCTATTTATGTAAAAACAGAGCATTAGTGGCTTCAAAATGGATAGATATTTAATTAAAACTTAATCAGGATTAATTACCACAATATAGACAATTTAACATATTGTGACTATCTTTGTGGCAATACTATACTTAGTGCTTTGAAATAATGTTGCATCGACTTGACACATCTACAGACAGTTCTTCACAGGGGCTGTCTGAAAGGGTTAAGTCAACAGAGAAAGAGGGATTTCTCGAGGCAGACAGGCTGAGTAGTCGGTCTAAATCAATATCTGGCCTGCTACTCAGTTAGCTTTGCACGCGAGGAGTTTCACTATGTCTCTATCATGGCTGTTTATTCATTTGGAGCATAATGTAGCAAGTTTTCCACATAAAGTAATATTAGTAAGCCAGCTAGTCTCTGCCAGACAACACTATTTATATTTCACAAAAAAAAAAAAACTGTTGAAAAATGTCAAATGTGGTGTCGCAACCCAATATTTTAGAACATTTTGCTAACTAGAATTTACTAAGTGAAACCAACTTCTTTTTTACAGTCCCCGTAATTTCTGGGCCTAATATAAAAAAAAATGCCAACATGCCGCCATATTTGACAGAGAAGACAATGCCCTGCACATAGAGTTCTTATAAGGGTGAACACTTCCAAGCAATCAGCACAGCTACGTCAAATCGCATGCACAAATTATTATTTGTTCACTGAAAGCTGTAAGGTGTATAACAATTACTTTTCAAGGCTAAAGCTTGCTCAGTAAGAACATTGTAGATTTGTACAAGATGCCAAACAAATCTTTGATTGAAACCACACAAATTTCAGTTTATGGTAGTAAACGATGTAACAGCAACCCTAGGTAGTACCACTGCAAATACACTATTTTATGTGCAAGTGAAATGTTTTTGCGCAGATTAAAAATAAATAAAAATGGAAATCCAAACGGTGAGAAGTGAAAGATCGTAACGAGCACTAACACAAAGAACTGAAAATTACAGGTTCAGTCCCTGCTGGCAGCAAGTTATCTTTTCCAATTAAATTTTTCCTCATTTGTATGAATACTACAATACAGTTAAAAGACCACAATTAACATCCCTTACACCTTCTTTGGCTTCTCTGCCTGTTGGTTTTCATTAAATTTGTGTCTAACACAAACAAGAAACACGCTGACTGTGTTGATTATTCTGTTCATGCTGAGATGATCACTTTTAACATCCATCTGCATCTTTTTTATTTTGTGTGTGCCAGCGTTCCTTTGCACTTCTTAAGATGTCCAAGGTCTAAAATGTAAGGGTGGGTGGGACGATTGATCATTGATAAAAAAAGCTGACGTTTCAAACAATATCATCCACTTTCCAAAACACTAGCTCCAGCTGCCAGTAGCATAGCTAGAAATTGTTTTTCAAGAGTGGTGCTTCAAACCATACTTCATTTATGTTCATGCTTTTTGTATGTTTGCGTGCATATACACGCATGCAAAATTGAAAAATTTTGAAGGAGAGGAGTGCAATCTTCTGCCACATCCTCTCAAAACGACACCTATTTCTTGAATTCAGTGGCAGCCCCAAAGCCTGCCCCAAAAGCTTTGCGTCAAACTAACATGACGGCATCTACTGAAACTATGGCTACAGGTCAAGACTAGAGAGACCTAGAATAGTGGCAATGTCCAAAGCGCCACAGACCCTATTAGAAAACTATGAGCTCTTGCCCAACCCAAAGCGAGCACACACAAAGGGCTTAAGAGCCCCAAACCTTATGCGAAAACTTTCTAATGTCTATAGTCATTATCAACATCTAGTCAAAATTTTTGTCGAACATGAGAAGTTAACAGGACAGTATGAGACCAGGAAGCTTACTGGCTTGCTCGTCCCTGGTGCCCAAGTTGATGGCCACAGGTCCGAGGGCGCAGCAGTTAATGCAGTCGTGCAGGGTGTCGGTCAGGGTGCCCAAGCAGGCAGACTTGCCACAGTCCCAGAGTCTGGCAGTGCCGTCCTTGCTGACTGAGATGACGTTACGGCCTTGTTCCACAATGCACGTGTCGTTAATGGCTGCAGTAGTGTTGACATGCGTTGAAGGCCTTACAAGCAGGCCTTCTGGTAACTATGTAGTAACTAGGTAGTAACCAGAAGCACATTGTTATCACATGGTTACTTTCTCGGTGCTGCAATTTTATACGCTTTCCATATCCGGACAGAGGCGTTCCTTTCGTTATGTCAAAAGTGAGTGGTCTGCATCAGTTGCGAGGACGATGGGAAGCGAACAGCCAATGTGGGAAATGGAAGCCTGCGTCACAATTTTGACGTCCACTTGGGTGCCAATTGAGCGCAATTAAAACGAGACACGTCCAATGTCTCTGTGGGATGCAACCCATGTGAAAAGAGATGCGTCGAGCGTCTCTTTGGAACGCATGCCGTGTCTTCAACCAGTGCCTCCTCTCGCTCCAACCTGCGAAGGACACGGCCAGTGTCCGTGACGGATGCACTCAGTGTCTCTGCAAGAGACGCAGCATGATCGCAACACCACGGAGTGAATGATGATGAATGGGGCGAAGCTTGAAAGGGTTTCTACGGTAAACCGTTAATCCTCCATCCGTCCGCCTGTCTCTCCAACTGTTCGTGCGTATGTCTGTCTATCTGTGTCTGTCTGTCCATCCATCTGTCTACGACAACAGACACTGAGAGACAGATGGAGTGGCTACATCAATGGAGGGGGTGTTGAGCCATGGTAAGTGCACGAGGCCCGCTGTGACGCCATGTTCTCAAAGTACCCAGATACCGAAAGGCGTGAAGCACTTGAATTTAAATCCAATCCATGCTGCCTTGCAGCCATTTGAATCCATCTTTTTTTTTTTTTTTTCGGAAGGCCTCTCCGACTGTTCCTTCCCCTCCGTCCGAGAAACGGATGAAAACAGACACGTGACATTTTGGCTCATGTGACATAGAATGTCACGGCATTCGTCACGGCTCAAATGGGCCATTCGCGTGCGACTCGATAGAGTGGTACGCTTGAGTCGGAATTTGGTTCACGTGACATAGAAAATCCCGGCAATCGTCACGGCTCAAATGGGCCAATCACGTTCAACTCGATGGAGCGGAACGCCTCCGTCCGAATTTGGCTCATGTGATATAGAACGCCACGGCATTCCCCACAGCTCAAATGTGCCAATCACGAGCGACTCGATGGAACGAAACGCCTCCGCCCAGATTTGGAACGTGTGTAAGATTCACCACAGGTTATGTCCACCTAAATGATCATGAACTGCTGCTTAAGTGGACCAAATGCTTTTGACAAGATTGTTTTCATTCTTCCACTGCGAGCCCCTGTTCATCTCTCGGTAGACGGAACTCCTGTTAAATGGAACGCATTTTACTGGTCCCTTCAGGTTCCGTTTATCAAGAGTCTACTGCACTCATTTACACGGTAAAAGCAATGTTACTTCATTACAGTTACTTAAACTCGTACGGTTTTGTCTGAGAAACAGTGTTTAAAAAAGTGTTTAAAGAAAACAAGCAGAGACAAAGAATACTTATGTTTACAGTTGTGGGTTCTCTATAAATGATAGCCGCTCTCGGAGCAAACAGACACAGCAGACGCCGTCGGACCAAACGAAACACACATTTATTTAACTGCTTTTAGAAATGACGATACCGTCAGCCGAATCAAAATACATCAGTTGTGATCAACACGTTAAAGCAACCTTACACGATATTCCACAACATTCAACAACATAACAAACACAAGGCGGCATCACCAACGCTCGACTCACCACAAGGTCTCAGGCAGACGGCCCGCGGTGCCGTCACCACAGATTCACCACTGGAAACTACTGTTCACACCATCCGCCCCGTGTCGAAGGGGACCGCTGATATCTCATGTGCCGCCAGCCAGCCTCGCCGTCAGGCGTCTCTGCTGGCGCTAGCACACTAACTATGATGATGGTGGCGATAAAAGCTTGCGAGCACAACGCCACAAGTGAGCCCATAGAGTATAACTGACCCTGAGGTGTCCCATTAATAACCCTTTTGTAATGCAACACACATCCCCCTCTCTACAATGAAACTGTAGTACCTTGGGTACCCAAAATGCAAGCACGAGGATGGCCGAATTTAAATAAAACATACAACAGTTCTTATACTGTACAAAAGCTACGTTTGTGCCTGACTTACTACAGGTGCCACTCAGGTAGGTGCCTATTTTGTTATTCAAATTTTAATGAAGGGTGTCGTAGAACGATAGCAGCTTTCACTTATAATTATGTTGCGGTCGGTGTAATGCTCTGCCATTAAAAACAAGGTCACACACGAATAATGAGTCAAAAAAGCGTATCACCACCCCACCTCCTGTTCAAGAAAAAAAAAAAGGAATATTTTGTTTAGGATATGCTCCTAAACTTCATGCAAAAATTACCAGCAGAGTGGCCTTTCAATGTGACTGGGCATTTTCCAGTTTCAGCAGACCAAATTTTGAGCTGCATGTCGGCTCCACCAGATAGAACAACCACGCCGGAAGGGAAGAAACGGCAGGTGTACACATCCCAGACATGTCCCTCAAGGTCCCTCTGGATTAGGATGAAAAAAGTGAAAGTCACAAACACTTCTCAAGCTACATCGTATTGCGAAAACAGCCTACAGGGCTTGTGTGATGTAGCAGAAAAGCAAGCACAAAAAAAATGGCCCCGTATCTGCATGTAATCTGCAAATGTCGTCGAAAGTGTGGAGAGAGTGAACAAAACATTTATTTGATGTTCTGCGCAAAAAAATCGGTAAATGGTATTCCGGAGGCGCTGCGCTAGAGTTCCTCGAGCGTGCAGCGGAGGCGACCAAGTGCATCAAGTCACGTCACACGTGAGACATGAGCGCCATCTGGCATTTTTTTTTGTAAAACAAAGCGCGTGGCCTCTCAGAGGTGATAAGGTGTAGAACGCGAGGCGACGGGAAGGGGCCACCCCTGCGTCTTCTTAGCAAAGCGTTGGAAACACTCGCCTTTCTGTGCAAGCCTTGCATGGTCAGTGCAGCGTGATAAGCGCTACGGTCCTTAGAATTACTTATGTATGCCTTTTCTAGTAAAAAATGAACATGCAGAATATATACGTGTTGTTATGGTGCCTCACATATGCGCAATAATTGCTTTTTAACTGACAACCGCACACGTATGAACGCTCATTCTTGAGCAACATTGGTGGGCGCTGCGGATGGGGTTGGCCGTTCGAGGTATCGGCTGGTGTCGTTTCGAGTACCCGGGTCCCGGTAACGATGGACAAACAGACAAATATACAGACAGACAGACCAAAGTTTTTGAGTTGAAGGTCCCCAAGAAAGACTACCGTCTTTAAAATAGATGATTCACTACATCTAAGTGGATACCACATGTTCCAACCATCTGAACTAGCAACGCCCACTAGATGGTACTGAATGTGGTGCTAGTGGTCTTGACCCTTTGTGATCCGAAACCTCTACCCACCTTTCATCTGTTCCAGTCTAACACTAAACAAAACCGAGCTCAAGTGAAAGAAATGTACTTGCTCTTTTAAAAGATGGGGCCTAATGTAGTTGAGAAAACACATGCGTGAATAAAGCATGAAAAAAAAAACGAACAACTAGTCCAGTTGCACCTGACGTGAGACTGCTAAGGCCTAGTTATGCTGTCAGGACGGGCAGTCAATGAACTGCAAAGGGTTAATTGTTTAACGGAGGACGCAAGCACTGTTCTTTAGTCAGCACCTCCTCTACATAAAGAAGGCTTGTGCATCTTGCACAGAGCTGGATATAGGCGCAAGCACGCACGTGCGCTCGATAACGAAAGCGATTTTCATGTACTTTGTGACGTTAAACAGCCAATTGACATGTCACGTAACCATAACACAAGGTATCATACGCAATAGCAGTAACATACTCGCACAGAAGCCTTTAGCAGTATTTTATTGATAAGATGATTAATTATATTACCAGTTAACTACAAGCACGCAGCTCAGAGACGTATTCACAGCAGAGCTGCCGTCTTACCCTGACTTCACCAGTCCGCGAGTCCCAGACACGAATTTCACTGGTTCCACTGGCCGAAACACCCAAGTGTCCCTTGGTGACGTCGAGGCATGCCACCTGCATTCAAGCAGTGTCGAGAATGACCACCTTAAGCACTGCGGTTGGTGCCTGCATATCAATATAATTTGCCCATACTTTTCCTAGAAAACGACGTTAACAATGTGTGCTAGAGATGAAAGACATCTTACACTTTTCTTGTGCACGTTCGCAAATGCTGTTGTTGGGGCAATGAAACACGTCTGGCAGTTTGGGTCAGTGTGTGAGACGTTAATAGTGTCCTGGAACAAAATGAGGGGGGAAAAAAGGAAACTGTATAATTGCGGGCAAAACTCCGTCGCGGGCGAGCGCCAGTTAAACACACTCCAAAACAATAAAGCCCCCCTCCCCCCAAAACAATAATCAGTATAGCTGTAGAGTCACAATTAACGTTTAAAAAGGTTTAGCGTACAAGCTAAGTTCAACATAAGGGGCACAGTGAAGGCGCGTAGTGATGAATTCACCTTGGTTATCTCGGTCACTCTAAACTTGTCAGTGGTTGACACCATGGGAGTCCCGTCGGCACTGGAGCCAGTTCGCCTCAGTTTGCCATGTATTCCAGGCTGGCCTATGAGATGGTACAGATAAGGCTAACGCCATCGTGATAAGCGTGCACTCACCTCGAGATTTGCAAGTCACCCAGGCGTCTCCATTTCTCTCCCTGCCGCGAAAAACAGCACCCACGAAAAGTAAACATTTACAAGGCAAGCCCCCTTAGCACAGGACATGCTTGTGCAATGTGACAAGATGTTGAAGAAATGAAAGAAACACATTGCGCTACGAATAAGCTTGTTGGACATGGATGAGGTCGTGCATCCAAGAGGCTGCTTCCTCACCTCAATGCTTCGTTCCAGTTGCACTGAACGCTCAAGATCGGCTTTTCAATGAGTGTCACTTGCATCGTCAAACGTTAATCAGAGTTCTTTTCTTCTGTTGGCGTGCAACGAACATCACACGCTCCACATGCTCACATTCGAACAACTTTGCCAACTTCGCCCGCTCACGTTGCTCACGGGCACACGAGTCATCGATTTGCAAGCTCATTTTCGTATTTCCGGCAAACGAATGCAGTCGAACCCGTTTCGCTCATTTATGCTTATCTCGAAAACCTGCATGTCTCAAAAGAAATAAAACGTGTTTGATATAAGAATCACAGAGCTCAAGGCATTCGCGCTACGTGCATCTAGAGTTGATTGGTCAGTCAGCTGATCGACGTAGTTTGTAAACATGGAGCCGCTCTATGCGAAATGTCTCTCACTCGTCGCGTTTTCTTCGTAAAGGTAAGCGTATCGTTCTCGCTCGTAACGCGTTCGTGTTTCACTAACGCGCTTCGTGAAATTGTTGCGAATTTCCGCGTCGTTAGCCGAGCACCAGCTTTCTCTGCAACAACTGTCACAACCGAGTCGGTAGGCTTAGACGGGAAATCATTTTTTTTTCTTGTGCTCGTTCCTCCGAATAAATTCCGCATTTGACGTAGCCCCACTTTCTCGACAACGTGAGTCGCTATGACCGTCGCGTTGCAGTCTGCTCCGCTTCAATACTGCAATCAACGATGCGACCGAAACTGACAGCGCTTCGTAGCTACCGAACTCCGCGGCCGTCATCCGAAAGTCGATTGCACAAAAAAAAATAAAAGAAATTACAGGGCCGATCGCCGCTGGAAGAGAACGCTCCCATAGTTCGTGTGCGTTTTTATTTCACCCTCCCGGCAAGGTAATCGTGATAGTAATCCCAGACGTTATCGCCGATGGTCTTTGTTTACTGCGATTGATCGCGGTGGTGGTTTGAAAGGTGCCATTTCGTCAGCTGTGTGGGGCTAGCTCACTACGTGAGGGACTTGTCCCTCAGTTTGGCGTGCCTGATCCCTCCCATTAAAGCGGCCTGAGAAGCTAGCCGCTCGTTGCCAGTGCAGGGGTAACGAACTTCCTGGTTTGATAAATATAACGGGTATCTTCAGCGCGCTACATGACCTACAAAGGCGTCTGTTCACGCTTGCCCCGTGCAACATCAACAGTGCCACAGATGTGCGCACTTCGCGTAAGATCTCGCCCGTCTTTCGCTGAGACCATAAAGCACTCGCGAATGATTTGCCCCGCAAGTTCGCACAGATTGCGTGAACGATTGTCTGCTTTCCTCTGCCGCAGGCGGGATGAGCTCTGCGTGATTGATCCCCTGTCACCATGGGGCACCGCTACGAAGAGAACATCGTGCGGCTGCTTAGCGAACGACAGTTCAAGGTAAATCATTTACGGTAATCCGATCACAGCTCGCATTGACTTAACTCTGCGTTGCCAAACTAGCTTAATTCTTCTCTTCTCATTTTGTGCTCGGCGGATAATGCAGCTGCGTTGTATCGGTGTGTAATCCTAAGCAACTTCGCCCGTGAACAACTGTGCTTCGACGCACCTGTAAATATTTTCAGAGCACGCTTTTACAATAAAAAAAAACATTCGAACTAACCCCATACAGTTAATGATGAATGTAGTCTTACGGTTCTCAACAAATCGGTGTGTCCGTTTTCGGTTTGCGTGCATAAACTTAACAGTTTGAAGCGTTGCGCAATCAAATGTTTTGTTTTCTTCTACGATAAAGACTAGCTTGACTATTGCACCGGATTGCTGCTTATAGCTGCAAGCTCTGACAGATTAACGTGGGCGTGTTGAGAAGTCTTACAGCTTTGGTGGGTTTTGAGCTCACTGACCAATGTGGCTACACGTCGTGCCCATGGGCAATCAATTCCGGGACCACTGGTTGAAATAAATTTAGTTGTGTGCCATAGCTTTAAGTCACTTTCTTTATAGGATTGCACAGACATGGGTGTATCGTGCATGTGCAATTCAACTTTTGGATTGCTGTATACTAGAGGGCACACCCAATGAGCGAATCACGCTCATGAGACACACCACCTCCTTGTTATGTCAGATATTGGTTTGATCCGGTCAACATCTTAACTGTCGAACATTAGAAACAAAGAAAGCATTACTACGTTCCGAAGTGAACAAAAACTTGGGACTGTTTCTATTCTTCTTTTATTTATTTGTTTCTTATCATAGGTGTGAAAGGTCAATACAGATAATAACAAAGGCTTGGGACTGTGCCAGCCATTGACAAAGGGCCGAAAGCATATCAAAATAAATAGCAACACAATGGGGCCACTGCCAAATATTTCTTGGCAACTTTTGTTGATACATAGCGTGCACACGTGAGGCCTACATAGACAAATGTGCTGTTTTGTTGGTGATCTAGTTTGTCGGTGATATAATTGGCCGAGCATTCTCTGCAATATGTTAATGATGTGAATGTTGTACTCCATTCTCACTGATAATAATCGGTTCTCTCCTGGTGATGAATGGAGTGTTGTAAAAAGACAAGTGCACCGTTTTGCGAGTGCCTGAAAAATGTCGTAACGTGGCCTTGGAGGTTCTTAACTACAGAGTGAATGTTTCTTTTTTCTGGTAGTGGAGATTGCATGGGTGCCGTCGAAGCAAAATGTGTGCCTTGAAATTTCAGGACAGGAGTATCACTCGTGTCCAGAGGAAGTTGCAGGTTACGGAGGATCTGGTAGCAAGACTTGGTCTTGAAGCTGAACTTGAGGTAATAGATTTGGTGGTTTCCGAAGAATTTGTCTTAAGTTCACTGTAAGAAAGCTGTGAAAACTAAAATATAGGAGTGTGTGTATGCATTTTTTTTTACCAATGTTATAAAATGTGGCTGTTGAGTATGATGAAGGTAGAATCCTATCTTTGACAACAGGACATGACAACACATAGCGTCTGTACTAACATGAGGTGGAGCAATTTGTGCGGTACACATTGTCACAGTTGGTGTAGCAGCTTTTGTAATGACAGGCCTGTTTGTTGTAAATAGCATGGTTCAGCACCTGTGCGCTACGTGTAACTTTGGCCCAGTTTACGCACTCAACCGTTTGTGCATGTTCGAGCTCAGTATTTTTGGAGATAACCTTCATTATAAGCCTAATCTTTTGCCTTTTGAATTGGAGACGTTCTCCACTATGGTGGTAGCTGTATGAGAGACCTGGCTTCTGTAATCTGACTGAACTGATAAGAAGTACTTATCAGCGAAAGGTGTATTATAAACTTAACAGTGGCCTTTTTACCCACTGGCCTCACTGGTCTGCTTCTTGAACATGGGAAAATAACTCCTGCTCTCCTTTTGGTAGCAAGGCAGGTCTAGCCTAGCTGTTGCAAACTAAGGTTTATGCAATGTTTTTCTTTTTATGTGTGTGCATAGCAAACATTTGAAGCTGGCAGTGCTAGTTAAGAAAGGACAGATTCTAATACGACTTCCATCTCTCTGTGTTCTTCCACACTTCAGGGTCATGCGGGTTGTGTAAACTGCTTGGAATGGAATCAGAAGGGAGAGTAAGTAACACAATGTAATTCATTAATGCACAATTAGGCTACTGCACGCTACTAGTTTGCATAAAGCGAATTGTTCATGGCTTGCAGGATCCTTGCCAGCGGCTCAGACGATGTACAGATAATGTTATGGGATCCGTTTCGACATCGGAGGCTCCACACCATTCCAAGTGGACATCATGGAAACATATTCTCAATAAAGGTGAGATTTAACCATATTGTTGCTTTTGTTCCAACCAAAAAAAGCACACATTTTATGGCTCCACAATGTGTACAGCAGAACTTTACTTTGAAAGCTTCACCAAAAGAGTGAAATTGTGAATAAACAAGATGGGGGGGGGGGGGGGGCCTTGATGGGAGCTTTTCTGTTAGAGGTATGGTGATGTTTAGATATTAGGCATGTACATGTGTAGCACATGTACATGTACACGTTTACAGGTGCATGTTATTGGCAGATGGTTTCATTATGGCATTTGTTTTAAATGCATTCAAATAGTTGTTATTTGCATGCGTAAAACTTAATTGTATGTACATAGTTTACAACACATGCGCTGTGAAAATGCCTCAAATTTGTTGAATGCTGATGAGTGCGACCATGATGAACTTGAATGTTGATGAGCTTAGACAAGTTTAGCTTGCTGCAGTGTGAGTGTGGCAGTCCCCCTGATAAAAAAAAGATGGCAAAGTTTCACTTTGTGAATGTGGAGGATATGCAAGTGAATAGGTGTCATCCCCTTGTGCACTGCCCCTCCTAGAACATCTCTTTACGTTAAGTTTCACTATGTGAATGTGGAGGATATGCAAGTGAATAGGTGTCATCTCCTTGTGCACTGCCCCTCCTAGAACATCTCTTTACGTTAAACAGGTTACTTTGACAGACTTCACAACAGCTATTTCACAAATGGGGTGTCTACGATGGCACATAAAAAGGGTAATCTTCTACCCCTTGATCCCAACATAGGAAATCGGACATTTTAGGATTATCGAATGAAATGTGTTTGTGTTTGCTTATGCAACTAGACACCATTGTACTTCATGTAATGAGTGTTCAAATGGTTTCTCCGCCTAACCACATTGTTTTTTACTCGCAAGCACCTCTTTAGCGACACTTTATCGCTACATCTGTCCCCTCCGGTTTGCCTTTAAGCAACTTGGTAACTTGCCTGTAAATGAATGCTTGCGTATTAATGGATTCTGGTGGTGGGATGCAGCGTCACTTCAAGTTGTAAAAGACTATGTATACTTAGGGCAGGTAATAACCGCGGAGCCGAACCACGAGATTGAAGTAACTAGAAGAATAAGAATGGGGTGGAGCACATTTGGCAAGCACTCTCAAATTATGACAGGTAGATTGCCACTATCCCTTAAGAGGAAGGTATATAACAGCTGTATCTTGCCGGTACTTAGCTACGGAGAAGAAACCTGGAGACTTACAAAGAGGGTTCAGCTTAAATTAAGGACGGCGCGGCGAGCAATGGAAAGAAAAATGGTAGGTGTAACCTTAAGAGACAAGAAGAGATCAGAGTGGATTAGGGAACAAACGGGGGTTAAGGATATCATAGCTGAAATCAAGAAGAAGAAATGGACATGGGCCGGGCGTGTAGCGCGTAGACAAGATAACCGCTGGTCGTTAAGCGTAACTAACTGGATTCCAAGAGAAGGCAAGCGAGTTAGGGAGATACAGAAGATTAGGTGGGCAGGTGAGATTAAGAAGTTTGCGGGTATAAATTGGCAGCAGCAAGCACAGGACCGGGTTAACTGGCGGAACATGGGAGAGGCCCTTGTCCTGCAGTGGACGCAGTCAGGATGATAATGATGATGATGATGCAGCGTTACATTTAGCACGATCCTTGTACCATCTGGCTTGTGAAAGAGGGAGTTAAGGTGGAAAGATGGAAGCTGTTTCAGCTGAACAACTGCTTAATCAGTGATAGAGGTTTTCCTGCATGAAATACTGAAACACTGTCTAAAACATGGCAGGAAGTGGTAGATGGATGCTTGTGATGAAAAAAAAATCTGTAAACAGGGCTTCTGTGCTCAAGCCTATGTTTCGACAAGTCGACTTGTCTTCCTTACGGCTAGAACTAGGCTTGAGGAAGACAAGTTTACCTGTCAGAACACATCGGCTCAAGCACACAACCCCTGTTTACGGATTTTTGTTGAAACATTGTCCATAATGCATGCGTCGAGTGGCTTGCTTCACACTAGAGCGCCACTTCCGATTCCTTTGTTCCAGTTCCTGCCTTACTCTGGTGATGGCCTGATGGCTAGTGGAGCAGCAGACTTCAAGATCCGTGTGCACGACATTCATGCACGAGAGACCACCATGGTCTGCAGCTGTCACACGAGTCGAGTCAAACGACTAGCGACTGCAGCCAGTGTGCCCTTTGTGTTCTGGAGTGCTGCTGAGGACGGTGTCATTCTGTGAGTGCTGCAGCGTCTTCGCTGTCCCACTCCGATGCCCAATTGGAATTCCAGATCTCCGAAAATCACCGCTGATAATATGGGGAAGCCCAGTTTCTCGGTGCTGTGCATTGATTGGAGTAAAAGTCTCATGAGTATGCCTCTACATAGGAATATTCGATTGGGCTTGTGTAATTGTGGTAGATTAGTCATCAGCTGCACTTGCTTTGAAAATTCATTTTAAGAGTTCAAACATACACTGAAGAGAAACAGTGACCCACAGTAAGCCATATAGTATGGGATTTACAGTTATAATCATTTCAGATAATTCTTGATGTATTAATTGATTGGAGTATTCATGAACTAAAGAAGGTAAAAAAAAGGGAGCTACTGAGAGCGTCCCAAGGTTTCCACATCAGCTTCATATGATGTCATTGATTTGGACATATTCTGCTTCGGAATGATTGTTTGCTTATCAAGAAGAAAGGCACTGCATTCAACCACCACGAGATACTTTCTGTGTGCGATTGAGGGTGCAGGCAAGTTTTTGTTTGAACCTCACTCAGTTGCTCTTTCAAGGGTACAGAAACTCAGTAGTTTCAGTAAATCATAGCTATGAATGATTTGGTCATGTGACCCAAAATGGTGGCATACATCCAAACTATACATATTGATGTTAGCTGAAAATGTTAAAGCACTGGGTAAGGGGTCAGTTACTCTGTTGTTGGCTGTGCTGGGGACAGGTATTGCAAAGTGTCATGGTACCTAGAAAAGACTGGCTGTTTGATGTTCCCGAGATGTCTGACGATAGTGTGTGTCATAACACCATTTTGAACGAACCATGTGTCAAGTATAAACCGGTCTAGTGGTTCAATTTAGTGTCTTTTGAACGCAACACCTTTGCGATGTTTGGTTGTGTCCACATGCATCACTTGTTTGGTTCCTTGTATAAGATCATTCATTCTAAACTGGTCGCTAAACTAGCGACCACAGTGACCAAGAGGATAATGCATAGCACTGACTGGCATATGCGTTTCGCCATGCTGCAGGCAGTTTGACTACCGGATGCCACATCAGTGCACAGCGGATGCAAATCATGTGTTAGTGAACCTTGGCTACCACCTGGGTCGCAATGTGGAAGCCAAGTGTATAGCTGTGAACCAGCTCCAACCGCACCTGCTTGCTGTGGGTGCCAACGATTCATACATTCGTCTCTATGACCGGCGTATGATAAACACCACCAAGGTTAGCACTTTAATGCTTCTGTTGAACTTGCATTATCATACCAGTAGTGCTGAATGGTGTTGCTTTGCAAGCGTGATATGAAACTCGGGGTATATTTTGAGTAGGTTATAAAGTGTGTGCTATGCATGACTGAAGTGTCATCATTTAGGCGTGACTTGGCCGATTGAGTTGAAAATGTTGCTAATTGGAACGATCCCCCAAAATTTTCTTTTCTTGCATTTGTGAACAAAACATTGTGATCTTAAAAGCAAAATAAATGTGGTGTTACGGGATGTCTATGCTTATCGGTGCAATCAGTGTGCTGAAATTGTTGAACTTGTGGTTTTATGTGGATCTTATGGCTGATGTGATCAAAGATGTCTTATATGCCACCCTTGCCTTTTTGTGAAAACGGGCAGAGGCGTAGGTTAAGCAGGCAGTCTAATAAGGGTCACTTAGTGCTGTCAACAGGTGACTTTTCACAATGCGTTGACCTTGTAAAACAACATTATGTTGTGTTATGTAGTTCTGTTAAATTTGGTAGCTGTATGGTGGCTAGACAATGGATTTTGGTGCCATATTTACTAAAATGTAATGTGAGTTTTTTTTACAGATTATTGCTAGATAAAGTCTGCTATGATACATCCAAATACTGAAATCAAATTTTTTTTCCTGAATGCAATGAAAGTCGCTCCTCATGTTACAATTGAGTAAACACGGTGATTATCTAAAGAATTATGTAAAATATTACATCATATGGAAATGGTGGTGGGTCAGTGACTGCAGAATAATGTTTTTGTGTTTCAGTGCTATGTAAACAAGCAATGTAGTTAGCTGGACAGCAGAATAAAGCACTTGAAAAGTTTGGGTTGTGTTGATGTCATTGGAAAGGTTACAAAATAGACTTTCAGTAGAGGTTTCATTGTCATACTACACTCAAACCTCAATATAAAAAAGTTTCATCTTACATAAAAGTAAGTTCGTTATATCCAAAAATTCGTTATAAAGGTATATTTCAAAACATTATATGTGTTGCTTGACTATTCCTCATTGGCTTTGTTATAACCAATATTTCGTTATATCCGGGTTCGTTATACTACACTTTAAGTGTACTCCTAAAAGTAGCACAGCACCTCCACAATGAAGTGCTCGTGGTTCTGCTCTCATTAGTTGACCTTATCATGAAGGTAGCTGCAGCAGTGCAGCTAGCATTTCTTTGGGGGGTGGGGGGGGGGTGTCAGCCATACTTTATGTATAGTTATTCATGCAAAATTGAAAATTTTCAGTGGGGCATTTGAGCCTCACCTCCATTTCTTGGCTATGCCAATGATTTGCTGTGATCAGAAACATGTTCCCAGTAACAAACCACTCGGTAGTTATTATGCGAGCATGCAGCGAGCCATGCCCAGTAATAGTTTTCTAGACAAGACGATTTGCAGCATTAAAGAATTTGTTTCTTCCATGCAGCTCGCAAGGTTCAACAGTAGTTCTTCCAAGCCCGATGCAGAGTCCGACAACCTCGCACCTGGCTGCGTAACTTATTTTGCTGCAGGTGCGTACCTGTTTTGTGGGTTTTGTGAACATTGTTCCTCGGACGGATGCTTTGAATCATAGCAGCATAAAAGAATGAGCACATATTTTAGGTAGACTGTTATTGTCTGTGCTTGCCAATGGATTGAATTGATTCAGTTGCAACCACATCTTTTTATAAGCTCCTTAAAGAAATGGTAGATTAAATTACCAAAAAGAAAGAATTTGCACATAGTATTTAGTAAAACTTCGTTGGTACCAAAAGATTAATGCCTTGTAAGGATGACATCTGTAGCATAAATTTAAGATCGTGCTGATGTTCTAGGTGTCTGTAGCCTTTTTAGAGCAAATTATCATGGAAGTGCTCTAAATAATTTTTCAGACTTTCATGTGCGTAGTAGTCAGCCTGCATTCTTCGTGCTTTTTGTAAAAATTTCGCATAGTTGAGCATGCTACATTGCACAACATAATTTATTGACAGTTATTTAATACGAAAGCTGTAATCAGAGATGTATGACTAAAGTATGTATATTAAAATGCATACATATACAGCATTGTATTCGTGAGCAAATGTGTAAGTTTGTAGTGGTAACTCTTGTTTGGTTTTTAGTGCATTTGATTATAGCAGCCTAAATACCTAATCTGAGAGCATTCGAGCATCTTCCTACCTGATGTATGTTCTTTCATCAGCCGTTTTTGTCAATGCTGCTCTCCCTTTAAAGCCCAGATTCAGTTCAAGTTAAACCACTTTTACAACATAATGCAAGAATAAAGAAAGCCAAGGTTTGTATGAGCTGTAGCAGTGGTTCTCAGCTATGGATGTGTCGGGGATCCCTTGTGGACTAGTGGAAGTGATGGGGAACCCCTTGCAGCGGAGGATAAGGAGGAGAGGGGGGTATGTAGGTTAATTAGCACGACTGGAGCGTGTAGCAGGTGCCTTTTATTGCTACCAAAAACATGAAACAAATGTGCCATATCACTTAGTTTTGGACGGTTCATCAATACATGGCACAGTCTCGCTTAAAACAAAATAGAAAAAATGTTAAACAAAAGCGGGTGAGGGTTTCGCGGATCATAAAAATGGCTTCGGGGACCCCCATTTGAGAACCACTGAGGTTCAGGAATTCACGTCTGCATTGTGCATTACGAGACGTGTCGAGTATAAGCGAAACTTGTTGCGACAAAATTACGTGAAATACTCGCACAACACGTCTCATGTTCCCTTTCTTTTCTCCTTCGCAGGTCACCTTCCACTAAAATACCCCAGAAAGAGGTATCGCACGTTAGCCTCTACCTATGTTGCCTTCAGCCCCGATGGCAGCGAACTTCTAGCCAATTTAGGTGGCGAGCAGATTTACTTATTTAACATCAACCACCTGCGACAGCCAAAAAGCTTTGACCTTCAGAGCTTCACATCATCACTTCACTCAAATGGGTTGTGCAAAAGTAAGCAGCTGGCTTTTGGCTTTTCTACTGCTACTGATGTTTCTCTCTGTTATGGTTTGCAAGGTGTAAATAAACTAGGAAGAATTACACCACCAGAAAATTAAATTGCGATTTCAAGCTGGGTGTACACGCGTGACCTATCTGCACTTTATGATCCTGTTGTTTCGGTTCTTGCGGATTTAGAACACTCGACTCATAGCTAGTAATGTGATATGCTTGTCTGAGGCTTGATTAGTGCAGGAAACTTTCAAATTAATGAATGGGTTCATTATTATTAATGAATTAGAGTCAAGTGGAAATGTGTGAAGAACATCACTGGTAAAATAACTTCCCCCTTTTTTAAAACTTTCTTCCCTCTCCCAGACTTGGCCGAGGGAGGCAGTAGTCCTGCAAATGGATTCAGCACCCACAAAAACGGCATCTCCAATGGAATGGTTTCCAGTGGAATGAAGCAGAATGGAATCCTTGCATCCACAGACACTCCTCCCATTTCATCCAGTACAAAGTGGGGGTACGCATCAATCCTGTGAATCTGTAGCGTGTGCATTCCCTTACTCTTGTGCACTCGTGCTAATGGCATTAGGCATGCATTCGCTCTATGGCTGCATTTCTACGAATGGCGGAAGTTTTGAAACTAGCCTTCTGCATCTTCTCAAACTGCTTTCCGAGGATTTGCGATGGTGCTGCGTAGTTGTTGGCACTCAAGAAACCTTGGATATACTTAGCCCCAAGAAACTGAATTTAGGAGTGTCTGAGATTGTTTTAAGATGCTTGTGTGCATTTACAGGATTGTAATGCGGCTGAGAGTATATTTGGGGTAGTCTTTGGACACATGTAGTCATGATTTTATTGCTACAATTAAAGTCGCATGTAAGAGTGACACGCGTACTATAACCTCAGCACAAGAAGGTCTTCGGAATTGATGGTTAACTTCGTCATACTGTAAGTCAGTCTTTCATGCATAGTACCCTTTCGGAAGGGTTTTTTTATGCGTACAAAAAATATGTACAACAGGACAGTATAAAAACACCGAGCTTCAATAACACAAAGAAAAAGCCATTCTGTTGAAATCTGAAGCTGGTGAACAAACTTAGGGTTCGGTTTCATGCCGCCGAAATCCTCTCCACTGTGGCCCCATGCCACGTCATTCTTTTCAACCGGCCTTTTTCCTCCTTAGGCCTGCCAACAGCAAGCCACTGCCACCCCGCGTAGAGGCCATAAAATGCAAAGCAAACGAGAAGTTTGGCAAGCAGAAGTACACCTTGGCCATTAACCTCTACAACAAGGCCATTGGCTTGGTGTCCGACTCACCAGTTCTGTACTGCAATCGTGCAGCTGCCTTCATGAAGCGAGCTTGGTAAGCCTTGTGGTTGCTTTTCTTCTATTAGCGACGTCGTTATTTGATGGCAGTGGCTGCATTCGTAGAAAGAGAGATTGCCCGCTTGATTTACCCGTTTCGTTCTTATCTGTCCTGAAGAGTGCTCAACCAATTCTGCGTAGTCTGCGGTCTGCACAAAAATACAGGTGATGCTGCAACATATGTTGGAGACATTAATGACTTTTCTTCACCGTGGTCATAGGAAACGTGCTGCCATTACTTGCAGCTTGGCTGTGCTTTGTGTTGTCAGGGATGTTAATGTGGAGTGTTTTAGTGATGTACTGAAACAGTTTAGTCTTCAAAACAAACGTTATGCACATGCTAGCCATTGACTCATACAGTGTGTGATAATTCGCTTGCCATTACGTGCGTTGTTGCATTTTTAATGCTCAAGTCATCAGGTGTTCATGTCGTCGTTTCTTTACACTCGGTCTTAAGCCAGTGTGTTGCCGTTTAAGCCAGCAATTTTGTGCCCTCATGAAGGATGCATCTTCTGGCCCTTTAGTCACAACGCTTGCTGGTACAAAAGGCAAAAGAAAGCGCTTAAACGTGTTTCCGTTACTCAGCTCGTACTTGGGGTATTTAAAATATTTTTGCAGCAGTATGTGAGACAATAAGCTCTTTTGATGAAGCCATTAGGCGGTTACTTGGAAAAGTTGTGCATGGCCCCTTTAAGCTTTGCGTGGTTCATGCTTTCCTGTCCTTTTGTGAATTATCATCCCCATGTCTGTCTCTTGTATGACCGCAGGGACGGGGACATGTATGCTGCGCTGAGGGACTGTCACACGTCTTTACAACTGGAGGCAGACTATGTGAAGGCACACTTGCGGCTGGTGCGCTGCCTGTATGAGCTGCGCTGGACCAAGGAGGCCCTCGACTGCCTGCAGGCCTTCAAGTCGCGCTTCCCCGACTGTGCCCTCAGTCAGACATGCCAGGCACTGGATCGGGACATCAAGGCGGCCATATTCTCCAAGACCGACAACGGTACTGATGTTTCCATTTCTCGCCCATGCAGTGTTTTTAGACTTGGAGTTTCTGTAGCAGAGCACCTCTTGCATTGTTGAGAAGAAGCTAAAATGATGTAGTAAATGAGATGCTGTAATTTAATTAATTGCTATCTTGAGTGTATTGTAATGACAAGGTAACATGCCTGAGAGGTTCTAGGTTCATTACATTTAGATGCAGCTGGACTTCACCTTCCATTAAAGACTGTGTTGGCTATAGAAACCTGCTAATTTTTTGAGATTGTTTAGTATATCAAAGGGAGCATTTTATCACATTTAATATTAGGAGGCAGTTCTGGCATATTAACAATAACGAAGTAATCTGTTAAGAGCAGAGCATGTAAATGTTCCATGTTCCATAACCTTCTCGAAGTTGTGAATCATTTTGTGTTCCTCTAGTTAGTTTATTGCATTGTTGTTCACTGATTAGAATTAAAAATAAAAAAAATACAAAGCTACAGCTAAAAGAAGTCTTCCTCCAATGCATAAAAAAGTAAAGGCCAAACCCTATAACTGCGAAAATGCTCGCGACAGCGACGAGCGAAGCGATGTAGATTGCCTTTGCGTGAACAGTCGCTTGCGCAAGCAAACCTCATTCACGCGACAGCTTCGGCGAGCGAACTCCACTGTTGCTGGCGTGAGGCCATCTACTCGTACCAAAAATTCTATGTAGTTGGCAATATGCCATGTAAAAATAAAATGTTTTTTTGTATGATGGAACCAAAAGTGTTTATTATTGCCTTGCAGCACTTTTTTTTATGCGCACGTGCATAAACATTACGTTATTTCTTCATTGTGCACACGTGACTCGGGCGAAGAGGAGTATGAGAGGAGGCGGTGGTTTCGTGGCACATGGAGAGAACCGGCAGTACGTCAGTCATGTACATCCTGTTTCGGCGCTTTTAGCACAGCATTTCCGGGTGATGAGTGACGGTTTCCAAATCAGTAGAACCAAGCGATCGCACGAAATCTACTACGCGACAAGTCACTCAAATGCCTTGTGGCGTCGCTCATAGCATCACTCGTCGCTGTCGTGTACATTTTCGCGTTTATGGGGTTTGGCCTTAATGCTCTACAAAGTACTGAGATGCACCGTTACAAGTTGCAACTAACTCGGTGGTACATAGATGTTGTTTTGCACCGACACAAACATGATCCAGCACATTCAAATCTGAAGCTGCTTTGCATCTACAAATGTAGTCAAACTCACACTGTGAGATAAATACAGGGTTTTCATAAATGCTTGATTCATTTTCCTATTAAAATGGGAAGTCTTCAGTAATGCTGCCACCGTAACTACTCCAAAAGAATTTTCTCTGGCAACATCTCCACCGTCAGCAGTGCTGTAGTGTGCCACTATTTTTAATCGTCATCGCCACGCTGAGCATGCCAAAAAGGTACAAAATGCAGCTGCCTAATTGATTTACACAACCTTCTGTCTTAGATATGCCTAACAACTTTTGAAAAACCACTGCCCTGTTCAATGCTGTGCCTTGTTATTTCGTTATAACTGCAGTTGGCTTGCTGCTGTTTAGTTCATCATACAGTATCATTCCTAAAATCTTATTTGAAGGAGGCCCCTCCCCCTTAAGCTTGTACACCAAGCGTTCACTATTTTCTCTTGTAATTAATTCAGGTGTGTTTCTTCAATAATATTTATGCAGTGTTTTCATGATTGCCACAACCAGTAAAAAAACAACTGTATTAAGGACTGAGAAACATTCCCTGTAAAGCGCTGATGGGATACTGACAAGACAGCTTGTAATTCTTATCCTGTTTACTACGATTTACTGCACTGTTCACTACTGCGACAGACTCCGAGGAAGGCAGCCGGTCTGAATCTCAAAGCTCTAATGGCAGTGCCAACTCCAGCCCAAAGCACAGGAGGCAGCCCCAAATCTCTGAGCAAGAAAAGGCGTGGCGCGCAGTGGCTTACGACTACGAGTTACGCTTCTGTGGCCACTGCAACACCACTACAGATATCAAGGAGGCAAACTTCTTTGGCAGGTGAGCACTTGCAAGACGAAGTTTCCAAATATGTAGCCCCTGCCAAGAACTGATTGATTGATTGATATCTGAAGTTTAAAGTCCCAAAACCACGATATGATTGTGAGAGACGTCGTAGTGGAGGGCTCCGGAAAATTTTGACCACCTGGGGTTCTTTAACGTGCACCCAAATCTGAGCACACGGGCCTACAGCAGTTCCACTTCCATCGGAAATGCAGCCGCCGCAGCCGAGATTTGATCCCGCGACCTGCGGGTCAGCAGCCAAATACCTTAGCCCCTAGATCATCGCGATGGGGCCATACCAAGAACTATGTAATGCATTTCTTGCTTCTTGATGGAAACCATTCCTCATCGTCTTGTTACTGATTTGTTGCTTAGTGAAAGATACGAACACTGTGCTGAAATTTCTTTTATGTTTGTAATTCTTTATCAAGAGAATTGTGTCTTATCTGTTTGTGCACATAATGTGAATAGCATTAATGTGTCCAAGCACCATTGTAAGAATCTGCACTTCATTGAGGGATCACGTTTCTACAACCGACAGCTGTTCTTGCCACCATCATTGTGCTTCGATATTTGCTTTTTTTTTGTTTATGGGCACAGGTTTGCCCAGTCACGATTTTGATTCGTGACTCAAATTTTATGGTGTTTCCTTCCTTTAAGTTGCTTGCGAGTGATGTGGCAACATTGTTATAGGTATACCGGATAGTAATATTTGGAGTTCCTGTGAACTGTACGTAAAGCTCTTTGCATTAGGCAAACATGCTGACAGTGACAGTCAGTATAGTATCTGAGGACAGGCAGTAAATGAATGGACAGGTTCCAGCAACGCATGAAATGAACTGACGCAATCACTACTTCTCAACAAAATGTGCTCGGTCGCCATTTTGTAATCGTGGTGGTGACTCTGCGTCTGACCCCTCTGAAGGGATACCAATGCCACAAACATGGTTTTGGCTGCGTTTTCAATTCTAACACGCAAGCAACTATTGGAGTCATTTTATAGGGGGTGAAAAGAGAATTGCATGTTACATTCTAGTAAATACGGTATATCAAAAGATGGTGTACCATGCTTGAATTTGAATCGATAGACTTTTCTTCATCAGTACATTTGTCACAATTCGTGGTTTGTTCTCTTTGTTGTTATTTGTACGACTGCATCTGGTATATCTGCTCCGAGGAATAAAGCATGTTTCCTAACCTTGCTCGATTCTTCACAAGGTGTTTCTCTTTCCCTCCTGCCGTGGCTTGCAGTGCGGGTCAGTTTGTGGTGGCCGGCTCGGATGATGGCTCGTTCTTTGTGTGGGACAAGCAGAGCACAAACCTTGTTCGAGTCATGCGGGGCGACGATTCTATCGTAAACTGCCTACAGCCGCACCCGAGCACCTGCCTTCTAGCCACCAGTGGAATAGACCCTGTCGTCCGGCTGTGGAGCCCAAAGCCAGAGGTGATTTGTAGCTAGAGCACTGTCATACAACCTTGTAGAAAATGTATAAAATTAACCATTAGTGGATATCACTTGTATTACTGGTAAAATTATCTTTTAACAGTACAAAAGCACCACACTCCATGGGAGAAGACGTTCCATAAGGCAGAAAATTATCAAAAAGAAGATAAAAACGGCAATGCTGCCTTGAAGCTCTCGTACCAACTCGCCATAAGATCATAGATTTTGACGGCATTTGTTTGCAATGCACAAAACTATATCGGTAGAAACCACATTGTGCTCTAAAAGAAGCACAGGCTTAATGTGGCCGGTATGTGCCAATGTGGACAACATAAAAAAAAAACTAATTTGTGCACCTGGAGTTGCGATTGGGTGCCAAGGTTGTGGCGTGAAAATCGAGTGACACATTGAACCTCATTTTCTGTTCTAATTATTCACCTAAAGATCACCAAGTTGAGAACTTTGGCGTTATAAAATAACTATCAGTCTAAGGTAACCTAGTATTTCAGTTTAGTGAACCTTCAACTGTTCTCTTATTTTACGAGATTTACTATTATAAAATGTGAATCATGAAATGTATATTGCCAGAGTAACAGTGCCTGTGATCAAAAAAGAGACGTATACACTACAAGAAGTTTGCAGTGTGCATGCAATCACCGGTGTACACTCTGTGGAAGGTACAAAACTTGCGAGTTGCTGTGTTATTTCAAGAATGCTATATCCATCTGATGCCGTGCTTGATGAAAAGCAAATGACAACACGTTTTGCCATAGGTAAAACTGGCTGTAATGAGCTAGCACTTTGGGCAGAGGGCCATATGCTGGGAAATAATCAATGTCGTTCAAACACATCAGTTTGCCTCTATAATGTTGGTTAGGCATTACATGCAGCACATGAAGAATGCAATGACTTTTTTTTTTTTTTTTGCTATCCTCAATGCTTTTCACGTGTGGCTGTCAGATTGGTAAGCCGGGCGGATCTTGGTAGCAGCGCACAACATTACCTCACACAGGTTTTAAGTATGTGATGAAATGTTCATACTTTTATCTTCTGACACTCAGAAATGTTTACTCACATGCGCACAGGCATTCACTCGTCTTCATAACCAAGTCATCTCACACTTGCGGCATTCACTGCACATTTGCAGGACGGAAAGAAGGAAGACAGGGAAGTCATCGACTCTGAGGACGCAGCCGTGGCAAATCAGCGTCGGATGAATGCCGACCCACTGGAAGTGATGCTCATGAACATGGGCTACCGTGTTCCCGGACTTTTAGAGTCCGACGAAGTGGAACTCGAGAGCCGGGTTGGGGAGCCCAACGTTGTCTCCTGTCGACCGAGCTAGGACAATGCCGTCTGTCCCCTGTGGTGAATGAAATCTTCCATGCCCAGCATTTTCATTGGTGCACAGAATTACACCGATGGCACCGCAGCAACCTCCCCCTCACCTTCCCTCGTTTTATTTTCGTCTCATAAAAAGGCTTAGGGTTTCACTAACTGCATGAACAGGGATGACATTGACGCTAATAAATTTGAAGATGAAGAAAGATTTGATTGTCACACTTGCTGCATGTCTTAAGAAGCTCCAGAAACTGCTCGTACTGTAGTTCACTAAGTTATAGCTAGTTAATCATTGTTTTGAAGTGCAAAAGAAAGCCGGCTGTGAGAAGTTGCAGTTTGTTTACATGGCGATGACAAAATGTTGCCATCACTGTGGAGTGTGACGATGAAATATTCTGCTCATGTGTGCTATAGTGCTCACAATCGGAATTATACCAAAAGTGTCGACCAGAAATGAGGCAGCCATATGGGACCTGTCTGAATAATGCAATGCTGATACGAATTTTGCCATAGTGTCGTCCGCTTGGCAACATGGTGGATCACAGGCTGCCCCGTTTAATCCACCAGTGTGCACATCGTGGTCGGTGAATGCAACTTATTTTTGCCAGTTTCATCGACTAGTGGCCAAAAAAAGCCAAGAGACTTCGGTCTCCGGATTTATTTAACTTACTCCATATTAAATGTCTTCACTTAACTTTAATGCGCCGTCCTCCAGCAACTAGATCAACATTATAAGCATTATTTTCTCTAGATCAATACAGCAAAAAAGATTTTGAGTGCCTGCATGTGGTCCAAGTTTTTAATCGGAAACTGGAAGGTGACTGGCTTCAGCATCAGTAGATGTTCATTTACACACTAATTATGAAGAGTCACTAAAAAGGTGAAAATTTACTAGTGATACCAGTTTGTCTATCTTGCACTTGAACATCAAGTGCCTTGGAATAAAGTTTAGTAAAATTTGACTAATTAACAGACAGTCCATCATATTTCATGCCTAAAGAGGTTATATTGGAAGTGTAGCAGTTTGGGCTAGTTGCGATGACATGACGATAGTTATAGCGCGAGAACAGAACGACGACAAAGAGACAAGCGCTCGTGTCCTTCTTGTCTCTTTGTCGTCGTTCTGTTCTCACGCTATAACAATCTTCATGTTATATTTGAACCCTTTAATCCAGCACCTGTGGGTTCTGTGTGTTGCTATGGGACACTGACTCCCTTGTGTTGGCAAACTGTTATTCAGAGAATAATTGCTGCATTCCAAAACACTCAAACCTTCGGCGCTAGTTGCCTTGGTTAGGTCACGCTATGCTACAGACAAGACTGTCTGTAATGCAGCTGCTTCAAAAGCTTTCCAGGTGAACCCAGCCACCTATATCGTTTACTGGTTCACTCAACTACAAACTCGCGTTTTATATTTCAAGTATGTTTGCCGGGTAGTTCAGTTTACAGTGTTCTCTGCACGGAAGCAGGGTGAGGCAAGTAGATACAAGCAGGTGAACATAGACATGCTCCTGCATTAAAGGATGACAGGGCTGCACACATCTGTCAAATATGATTTCGTGTAAGCCTGCTTTCCGCTTGCGTGACAGCAGGGCCACCATCTATTCAGTTACCAACCACTGATTACATTTACAGATATGGTCTAGTGCACCGCATTAATCGTTTTGTGAGATGTGCCAAGGTCCAACTGTGTGAGGTTGAAACAATTCAATGTTTAACTACATAAACATTATAAGTGGTCATGAACTGCAGTTAAAAATAGTTTCCTTTTAACACAAGAATGCAAGTTCAGTTTCTAGAAACATTAATTCAGCCACACAAGGGTTTGCATAACTAAATGAGAGAGTGGCTTTTTAAAGAACAACATTTGCCCCGCTGCGGTGGTCTAGTGGCTAAGCTACTCGGCTGCAGACATGCAGGTCGCGGGATCGAATCCCGCCTGCAGCGGCTGCACTTTCGATGGAGGCCGAAAGGCTGTAGGCCTGTGTGCTCAGATTTGGGTGCACATTAAAGAACCCCAGGTGGTCGAAATTTCCGGAGCCCTCCACTACGGTGTCTCATAATCATACGGTAGTTTTGGGACATTAAAACCCACATATCAATCATCAATTAAAGAACAACATCAATGATTACTTCAGTAGGTAGGAGCTCTGCAGAATCTCATTTTTAACAGCAAACACAGTATTAAACACAGTAGATAGAAAATGCCTAACAAAAAATGCAGACAGCACCATTGCATTCTATGTCACAGGAAAATGTTGCAGATATTGGTATTAAAAGGCCAATTTTCTTTTTTACGTGACCACAGAAAATGCTCATCAGCCTTTAATGAATGGGTGTTCGAAAAATGTCTAAAATCATTTATTTGACGTGGAAACCCTACCAAAACCCACGAAATTGAGTCCTGCCAATAGTGAACCTGCTTTTTAGTACCAAGACAAGCCTATGAGAATTTTGCCCGATTCTGTGATGGAATCCTACTTTACTCAATTGCATTAAAAACAAATTAAACTTATTTTCTCTATTGGGTAAGTAATAAGGGCATGTAATGGCTTGAAGCTTAACAGGTTGAATGCTGGCACAAGCAATGGGTATTATTCCAATTTCTGGTGTAGGCAGCTAATTTATATATTTTTGCTGAATGGCCATCTTGCATATATTATTTCAAAGTACGTATAGACATCAAAAGGAACAGATACAGAAACATGGCATTGGAATCCGGATTGGCACCAGCTACCTGTGACTAATAACACGTTCCAATTGGAAGTTGTACGATTGTGCAGTGTGAACGCCCAAACAAGTGCTGTCCACCGTCAAACATACAATTCTGTCCATTGCATGGTCACGTGAAGCATTGACAACAGTTGCCCGTGTGGGAAAGTGATGTTTGGTCAATAGTTATTGCTCTTGAAAACATAGGCAGCACGTTGGTATAAGAAGGGAGTGCGCAAGATGCGAAATTTTAAATGGCTTTTACTGCTACTGCTGTTACTGTTGCATTACACTACGGCTGTATGGAGTCACCTACACTTAGGCCTGTATTCACAAACCAACCTCAACCTTACCTCGAGATGTAACTTAGAAGTGTGGCAGCTTGGGCTAGTTGGTATGGCATGACGATAGTTATAGCGCGAGAACAAAACGACGACACAGAGACAAGAAGGACAGCGCTCGTGTCTTTCGTGTCCTTCTTGTTTCTGTGTCGTCGTTTTGTTCTCGCGCTATAACTATCGTCTTACCTCGAGTTTTCGTTATCAATTTTAAGCCTTTTTGCACTTGAACAACCAAGTAAGTCCGTGTGCATGAATCAATTTTGTTGTTATCTTTTACCCTGTTACCATTTCTGTGCTCTTATAACGCACGTAGAGAGTACAGGAACTTGAGGAAAATGTGAGGTAAGGCCAAGGTTGGTTTGTGAATATGGGCTTTGGTGAAAATATATTGTTATTGTCCATGTACCCACAGTACCCTACACTGGAAATGAAGGGCTATAGAATAACCCCCACAACGCAACTGCTTCACTTATCAGCAATTTTTTTCCAATAAAGACGAATAATATGTGAAATTCAAGTTTTAATAGCATAACGATTTCATTTCCCATCGTCTCTGGTTTTCTTCCCGAAAGTGCTCGACGTTGTAATGATTTGAAACAAGTTATGAAACCCTGGGCAAGCATCGCTTTGAAATTTTCTTTCGCTAATGTTCACTATAACAGCTACCCCAACGGGAAGCACTCTTCGAGAGACACTCTTCGAGAGTGGGTGCCCGATGAATCCATTATTCCTTGCTGGCTGCTCCATAGAACTGGAATTCCATGGAAACCCCAAATATGCAGTGTAATTGCTGGTTAGTCTACTGTTCAGTTTGATCTTATCACAATGAGAAAATTGAGAAAAAGGAGTCAGCAATGGTTACTGCCTTGGCTTTTGTACATAACATTTTGTTTTTCTTATAGTGTTGTGTGAACTGTTATTATGTCAATATCGGTAAACATTGTTTTAACTTGTCAGGGTTGAAAGAGCAGTTTTTTAGGTGGAGACTTACAGTGCTATATATAAATATATATATTATATATAAAGCAGTGAGCGTTGCAGGTTATTTAAGCAAGTTATCGTTACCGAATCGTAAAGTGTTAACGATAAAAAAAGTTAGCAAAAGTGCCACTTGAAAGCTTGTCGACAGCTGAATGAGACGCTTCAGGACTTCTGTGAATTTATGCTTGCATGGTTCCACGCTTTCACTTCTTCCAAGCTTACAGTGTTTGCACCTGGCAAGAACTACTTGTGTTTTTTTTTTGTTTTTTTCCTGTGACAAGAACCTTAGAATTCTGTTTCTTAGGATGCAAGAACAAGGTTGCAATTTTTTAACATAAGCTATGCACGCAGCGCTTGACAGAACTTTTTTTTTGTGTAGTATTGAAAATATGCTGTTGTTTTACTAACAGCTAGCTCAGTATGCTTTGTACCATGTCCGAGTCACTCAAGTTATCTCTTGTTACTTTAATAAAAGGCCTTGTGTAATCTTTTGTTTGGCACAATCTGTCTTCGAGAACTTGGGAAGCGAACATCTTGTTTCCTTGTGCGATTTCCGCAGCAGCGTGCAGGCACGGCCATGTTTGATCACGTGATCATAGCTGGCGCATAGGGCAGGTGAAGCGGCCGGAATCGCACCACACAAGCTGGTTGCAGCAGTTTGTAAGAAAGTCACATGCTTGCGCAGCGAAACATAACTCTACACATAGTCCCCTAAATGTTGATAGCAATGTGGGAACACTTATGTATGGTGCATAGTATTATGCCTCAACAATATGTGATGTTTATTCCATTTTGCATTTACGATGCATGCTTATAATTATATAAGCAACCACCAACAGCTGGGGTTTCGAGCTAACATGGCGGCCCACATGCATACGCGACCGCCCACTTCAATACGAACTCAAACTTGCTATTTGCCCGCTGTCCTGGCAGTAATAAATAAGTGGCCGAATTGGCTATCACTTTGTGTCACCTCACGCTGGAGGCAAAGCATCAGGTATGTTCCGCCTTTATTATTGAGATCAACCGTGTTTATTTAGCCGTGCCTGCTAGGCCTTGTCTTTAAGAACTTGAGATTGAATCTTGAAAACACTGCAAAATACCGACAGATACATTGCTCTCGAAGCTCCAGGATGCAAATATTAAGCAAAACAAAAACATAGGTTCTGAACTTAAAGTGAAACAGCGCATGACTGCGCATAATAAACTTGAGGCAGAAGGAAATCGTGTCCATGGGTGCCGCCGTGTTGGATTTTTTCCAGAGCTGCTGTCTGCTTTCTTTAACTTTCTCAATGCATGTGCTATGGGAATGCGGATAATGTAACGCACCATAGATAGAGACATACTGAGCAGAGCTGCTAAAGTGCACTAGCCACAGTAGCCAAAGGCCACGACATGGGGAAGGCCATGGTGCAGTGGTGCCATCTAGTTTTAACTGAACAAATCGGCAGGGAGAAATTGTCTATGGAAAGCTAATGCGTATTGCCTGCAAGAGTACTTTGACAACAAAGCAAGAACATGCAGGACAAGATGTTGCTCCAACTTTCAACCAAATGCTTTTTTTTTTTTTTCAGATCAATTAGCTCACTTTAACACAGACACCAGTCACTTGGCTGGAGCAAAGATATACGCTCACTATATAAATAATAAGATGAAAATTTAAATGAACTATAAATATACTACTTGAAGATTGTGCCTGCCCTGATATAGGGGTACATTGTTAGCACTTTTTTTCACAGTTTTGTTGAACTAATAAGACAGCTATGTTAACGGCTTGAATACCTCCTCTTCTGCTTCACCTTGTGGCGGTTACCACTGGGCAAAAGAAGTACAGGTCTAAAACTAGCATGTAAAATAGCATGCATGATTGGTCCAAGTACCACAGTGTGCAAGGACAAGAAACGAGTGTGTAGTGATGGCTGTGCAATGTAAAGATACTGATGTTGTGGCGGGGCGTATAGCTTTTGAAACAGTCATGCGACAAACTACCCCCACACCCACCCCGAGATAAAGAATTGTGAATTTGCAATTCGCATACCATACCTGAAATTGTGCATGCTAAAGTGTAACTTCGCTCACTTTTATGCCGCTTGCCAGGGCACAAAGTAAAACAGCCTTCTTTTTTTGTGTGTGATGTTTGTGTGATAGAGCTGTCATTTCTTACTATGCATTCAAGCCATCACAAATTCACTATAACATAGAATATTTCTTGTTCACTCTTGCGTCCTTGTATTTTGTACTGCTTGTTCAATTACTGATAGAGCTGCCTTTTCAGTCGAGATTGTGTGAAGAGCGCACACCAATCATTCAAAGATTATTTACGAGCCATCGTATACAGGTTAAATGTAGCATTTTGCATATTGGCGTATAGGCGTTTTAAAAATTCAATGAAAAAACAATGACTTGCACACCACCACAGAAAATGCAAAGACGTAAGCGGAACAAAGTGCGCACAAATTTTGTCAAGAGTTCCTGCCACTTGGCATTCTGAAGTCTAGTTTTGGCTTTAACTTTTGTGTGTCAAAGTGCTCCTTGAAAAGCATTATGACAACAGAGGAATCTTTTTGCATTAGAGCAGCTCAAAAGGAAATTGCCACTTTTAAGATGCCTAAAAAACGTCTTGGGATGCCATAACTTGACATTTACCACAACAGTGGAAATCATGCACGAGATTAATAAAAGAAAAATTCGCAGATCCGACGTACAGTGGGAATCGATATGCGAAGCACAAATGAGAAATTTTGATATGTCACTTTAAAATCAGCACAACGTTACGAGGTGGAGGTAAATGATGCCGTACATAATTTCTGTGTTAATATTATTATGTTTGGATGTGTCATTTACCTTCGTTATCTATTAACGTCACGTGATAACAAATTTAGCACACGCGGAGCCAGAAAAAGGGCCGCGAGCACGCTATTCGCGTGGTATGTTGGTATGTTCTTACATGACATGCGTGTCAGGATTATTATGTTTGTACCAGTCATATATTTTATGATCCATTAACGTCGCGTAACACTAAATTTGGTATATGTGTAGATAGCAAAATGGCCGCGAGCGCATCATGAAGGGCCCAATATACTCCAATGTAGTGTTGATGCGCATGCAAGCTGGGTAAAGAGACGCTACGTTAGCAAAACGCGAGCACTCTATAGTCATACGCCAGGTGCGACCAGCGTCCGTCGGCGCTGCCCGACGGTAACCAGTGCGAAATGCAACATGCTGCATTTCGCGCCGATGCGTTACCCAGACAACACTGCGTCTCCCTTTTTTCCTGACGGAGGGACGCCGGACACACTGAAACGCGCATGCGTCAAAGCAACGCAGTGAGGCGTGTGCTGCGGGTATATGGAAGGACCGGCGCCTGGCATGGCAACGCAGGCATGATGCGACGAAATGAACGCCAGCGAGCACGCACACCGCATCACATTGAAATGTATTGGCGCCTTGTCTGTGGCATGTAGTCATGTTGTACGCATCTGATGTTTATCATGTTTGCACCAATATCATACCTTCGTCATCCATTCTTGTCACGTAATACCAAATTTGGTATAAATGAAGCTAGTGAAATGGCCGCCAGCGCATCATGAGCGTGGCATGCAGTCACGTTGTTACATGACACGCATCTCAGGATTATCATGTTTGCACCAGTCACATACCTTCGTCATCCATTCACGTACCGTAATACCAAATTTGGTATATGTGACGCTAGCAAAATGGCCGCGAACACATCATGAGCGCAGCATGTAGTCATGTTGTTACATGACATGCATGTCATGTTTATCATGTTTGCACCAGTGTCATACCTTCGTTATCCTTTCACGTCCCGTAATACCAAATTTGGTATAAGTGAAGCTAGTGACACGGCTGTGAGTGCATCATGAGCTTAGCATGTAATCATGATGTTACATGACACGCATCTCATGATTATCATGTTTGCACCAGTATCATACCTTCGTCATCCATTCACGTCCCGTAATACCAAATTTGGCATATGTGATGCTAATGAAACGGCCGCGAGCGCATCATGTAGTCATGTTGTTACATGACACGCATGTCATGATTTTCATGTTAGGGTCGATCACTTGCGTTCAGCATGCAATCATGTCATACCATACCAGTATTGCAACGTGCCATGTGAACGAAATCGCCGCAAGAGCTGCAGGACAACGAAATGTAAATCATCACATTCATGACATACATGTCATTTTTCATGTTACGACTTGTCAAATATGTTCCTCATACAGTCATGTTATGCCATACCAAGTTCGGTATATATACCATTATTGAAACGGCCAGGAAAGCTAAATGTCGTAGGTAGCTAGATAGATAGATACGCTCAAAGTCGCCGAAGTTTGCTAAGAAATGCTTCGCATTTAAGAACAAGGAGCACAACAAACAAAAAACAATAGCTTATGGTGCCACTGTGGTAGTGAAGGAGCATATTTCCTTCAGGCACTTGCTTTTAATTATTTTTCATTAGTGATTCTTAAAACAAGAAAAGAGATGATTTGTGAAGTCATCCTTCTTGTGCATACCCCCCCAAAGCACATTTAAAAAAATTCCCTCTTCTGTTGACTTTTCTTAGTTTGAGTCCACAGAGCTTGTCCTTCGTAAAGAAGCATAAAATATGCATAGAACTAGTCCATATTATATTGTTTGACTTGCAATTGAGCTTTTGCAGATTAGCTCCCCCTTTCTCAAAATTGGAGGTATTAGTTAAGCTTGGTTGACATGGAATATGGCAGTCCCTATAGTGAATGTACAAAAACTACATGGTAGGAATATGAAGCTTTTTTTTTTAAGCTGTGCAATTTTAGGTGTGAAGTGAATTCAAATATTGAAGTGTGAGTATGAATCACATTGAATATGTCTGGAATATTTTACATAATTCGAAGCAAAATTGCAGTAAAGTTGGAGAGGATTCCTAAGCACATTCTTATGAGATAGCAATAAGAAAGTGTTCCTTTTGGCTAGGTAGATTAAGTGCTGGCGGGGTGGTCTTTCATAGTTGTCTTATAGAAGGAACCCTAAAACGGTTTTGTAAATTTTGTACAAACACATTGGGCCGGTAGACCAAGACCTAAGGGTCATTTAAAGACCTATTTGAGTGCTCTGCATAAACTGTCTAATTTATTATGCTTTAAAGCTAAGAATCGCTGCAGATCGGTGCAGATAGCTGCGACTCGGCCAAACCCATTTTTGAAAGCGGTGCCCCCCCCCCCCCCCCCGAGTATGACGTGAGTATGTTGCCGCTCCGGGATGTCCGAGCACAGTAGAGTCTTGCGTTAATTTCCCTACTTTTTCCCCCTTTATGCCGGATCGACAACAAAGTTGTTTCACTCACTCACGACCACCCATTTACACAGCGACATGCTCTGGCCACTCGACGTCACCGTGGTTGCTGAACTGATTGGTTGTCACGGACTCTAGAATGCGAGAAAGTAACATAGGGTGGTAGGGTGGTGGCACCTGTTGGTGCGTATATGCACCACTCTGAGATTTTCATTTCTGCCAGACGCCGTGCATGCTACCAGGTGCACTGCGTGATGGCCTGTGAGAATGTGCACAATCTGTTGGCGTGCGATCTCGGAGGCCTAGATTGGTAAAAGTGCAAATCGTTGAACGCACTCATGAGAGCTTTGCAATTGCCAGTGATGCCAGCGTGCCTCACGAGTTGAGGCCAGGCAGTGGTGAGAAGGAGGGTATGATATAATTGTCCATAGCCGCCTTTGTACACGAAGTGTCACTAAATTTGTGGTGCAAATGGTTTGATGATGCTCTAGCCTAAACGCTGTCAAAACTTCAAAAACCGTCTGAAGACCCCTTTAAGAATGAGGCAGTGCTGAGGCTGAATCGCATTTATGCATATGATTTAGTGCAACCAAAGTGTTGCCAAAATTTCAGGTCCAAAAAAAGCATCATTCAGCCCTAACCTCTGCCACCTCTATCATCTTCAAGTTAGAACCAGTGTTTTCTTGAGTCAATACATTTGCGACTGTCACAGAGCTTGAAAGGCAGTTTTGCCGCAATACGAGAATGTAATGGGGTGAAGCACAAAAAAATCTGTAGAGGCAATTGTCACTTGGACGTTACAATTGTCTTCGGGAATTCAGTTCAAACAGTTGGAATAATGAATATCCAATGTGAATGGAATCAAACAGCAAACATTATTCGAATAATATTCGAAATTTCGAATATCTGGACACCCCTAGTTTTTTTTATACTCTGAGAAGAGCAACTAAATGCAGTACCTTCTTACGAATCATGCCAACAGGCCACTTGGTAAACAATAATTTAATGCTTCCTTATGACTATGAGCGTTTTCCTAGAATCAACGGAATGGTCAGTTTCTGCGATTTCTCATGAGAGGGGAATGAAAGATAGTAAAAAGAAACAAGCAACCTCTGCACTTCCTATTAACTGCGCACCGTGAGCTATACTAAGTATGTACACTGTTGGCTTTGTCTCGTGTTGCTCAGAAGTTTGGCTTGTACTTCTTCACCTCCACCATGAGGTGGTGAATGTTCAACAGTTCCGAGCGAACTGTGAGCTGCTTGAAGGGTGCTTGGCTGAGCACCTTCTGGAACCGGTGGTAGTACTGAATTAGCTGCATCAGCGCGGCCTGCAGTGCAAAAGAACAATGGAAGTTTTGAACTGCAGACACCGGTTAGCACAGACCAACTTTTATGTGCACGTTCAGCTATCAATGCTTTAAATGTGCCAACCTAGACCAGCGGACATTTTCACATCGTGCTTATGCCAAAGTGCAGCTGTCAATGACTGGGTGACGTAATACACTGACTATACTGGCAGACAACTTTTCTTGGCAATGAAAGGAACGGTGCTTCTGTACCTTTACCACTACGCAAAGTAGTCCAGTATGTCATGCGTTCTGTACCACTGTGAAAAGCGATCGCTGTGTGCAATCAGCGTTTCATATCGATGCAGACGCCACGTGGCATTTGAGATACACATGAAAAATGAGACTTTCTCATGAGTTCAAAAATGCGAAGTGACAACAGGCAACAAATGAAGGCTATTTTTTCCATATTACAGCTAAAAAATAAGAACACAAGTGCAGAACTACATTTCGTAACGGTAGTATATGCGCAATATAGCTCTGTAGCCTTTGCTGATGTTGCCACGAAAAGTTGTCCGCGAGTTTAAGAAGGACTCAATGGCAAGCAAGACTGTTGCCAATGGAGCAGCTCACAGACCTGTAAGATGTTGGTTCCGTTCTTGAAATTCGTAAAGGTCTGCATGATATCCTGGTTGATGTCATCGATGGCCTTCTTCCAGCCCGAGTTGAACGAGCGTATCAACATGACAACTTTTTCTGAAAAAAAAAAAAAAAAAAGCAAGGATGAAGGAACAAACACAGCTAGGCACAGACACCAACTGTTATGAAGCGCATTTGCTGACATTACCCATCACGAAGAGCTACAAGTACAGACGCCCCGAACTGCCAATTTGCTCAGCTTCCCATTTTGTGAAATGCACCAGTTCATAATGTACATCTGAATTCGCAAACTAAAACTGGTCACCTTAGGGCTAACTAATGCGCAGACCCTCAAAATTATTGTCTGTCATTTGCTCAAAATCAGTGTCATTTTGTTTCACACGCTTTCATTGAAGTGTGCACGACAAGAGGTCTCGACAAAGAGAAGTCCCCTGCCGCTGATCACTCTCATCAGTCTAGTTGTGCAAACACCTGCACCAGGCATGCACTGAACGGGATCTGGGTGCACTCACTCTCTTCCTTCTGCATCTGGTCGGCCTGGCCCCTCTCTTGGAGGAGCTCACATTCCTTGACAAAGCCGATCATGCCACCGAAATGGGGAGCCAGGATCTCCTCCACGTACTCCTGCGTGCGTGCCTGAAGCAGCTCCTTGAAGCTCTCTGTCTCCTTGGAGTCCTCTTTCGTCCGCTCCTGCGCAAGAACGACAATGCTCAGTCCCAAGTCACTCGCGGAAGAATAGAAAACGGAGGTGTGGCAGTTTGGGCTAGTTGGTGTGTGACATGATAGCTAGCGCGAGAACAGAACGACGACGAAGACGTGTCTTTCTTGTCTCTTTGTCGTCGTTTTGTTCTCCCACTGTAGCTATCATAAAGAAAACGGGCCACAAATAGCACGCATGCAGAATCCCTAGACTATACTATATATTCTTGGCTATTTCTTGACTTGTACACACAGTAGGCAGTGAGGCAGACTGCTGCGTACGCAACTGAGAACAGTATACATATTTTTTGGACAGGTAGTGGCCAAAAAACAAGCCAGCTGCTTGGGTTAATTCCTGTTCCTTGAATCTGAACCAAATATCAATGTAGTGAAGCTGTCTTTTTTTCCGCGACCACTTTTTTAAAAAGCAAGCCGAAGTGGCACAAAGAAGTCAAATCTAGCATCCCCGCAATGCAGTTGTTCTCAGGCTGTGTACTATGCGCATAACTACAACTTGTGGCTGCAATGTTACGTTACACGACGTAACCATTATTTGGACCTCTCTGTGCTTTCAATATTTGACATGCTATCCCTTGTTTGCAAGTGGCCACAGTGCACTGGGGCCACTGGTTGCAGAGACGTGTCATTCTACTTGTCCACTGGTCAACAGGTTCAGTTCTGCAATGCCTTCTATGTAGTAATTAACTCCATATTTTGTGACAAAAATATCAGACATAAAAGTAGGTATACATAAACTTGATGCTTACCTGCATTTTTTTATATGTGACACATTACTTAATTCACTAAGCCTATTGTAATGTAGCCTGTCACGTGTGAAAAGTTCCTACAATGCACTGCCCTACTATCATGTCTTTGTCATCTTTTTCTAATGTATCAACAATCTTTGGTTTGTTTCCAGCAAGGTATACATACAATGCAGTTGCAACGAAACATAGAGATCTTGCTCTTTTGCAATCATTTGTAAGCTTTTTTTTTGGTCATTGCAAAATATTGTTACGAGGTTGGTTGCTTCTGAGCAAGATGTATTTGCAGAGTAAAAACTACAGGCAAGAGACACAATGGCTGATTGGCCCAGTCGCGCGCCTGTCAGTCGCACCTCTTCCTTTTCTTCCTCTCCGTAGCAGGACCCCCGGGCGTTGGAGCGCCGTCTCGGCGAGAGTCCGGAGAAGTGCGACAGAAGTAGGGTTTCATGCGCGAAACATGGACAATGTCAACTAGTGACGAACTTGGTGACGTACTGGAGTGCAATGGCGCTATCTCGTAGGTTACGTCGCTAACTTGACGTAAGACTAGGTAGGGTCCGGCGTATCGGGACAAAAGTTTTTCGGAGAGACCTACACGGCGACACGGTGACCAGAGGAGCACGTGGTCACCTGGGGCAAACGTTATATTTCGATGCCGGTGGTCGTAGCGGGCTTTTTGCATATCCTGTGACCTGGTGAGGCGAGACTGGGCAACTTGACGAGCCATGTGAGCCCGATCAATGGCTTCGCGCGCGTACTCGGAAGCAGATGGCACGAGAGGCAAGGTGGTTTCAAATGGCAATATGGGGTCGCGACCATATAAAAGATAAAAGGCGAGAATCCCGCAGTGTCATGTCGAGAGGAGTTATATGCGAAGGTCACATAGGCCAACGTGGTATCCCAGTCTCGATGATCATCGGAGACGTACATCGAAAGCATCTCTGTGAGCGTGCGGTTGAGACGTTCAGTTAGGCCATTAGTTTGTGGGTGGTAGGCGGTAGATAGCTTATGCGCTGTAGCACACGAGCGAAGGAGGTCATCGACAACTTTGGACAGGAAAGAGCGGCCGCGGTCCGTAAGCAGCTGTCGGGGTGCACCATGGTGTAAGATGACGTCATGAAGAAGAAAATCCGCGACGTCAGTGGCGCAACTGGTTGGCATGGCCTTTGTTATCGCGTAACGGGTCGCATAATCTGTGGCGACGGCAATCCATTTATTTCCGAGTGTCGTCGTCGGAAAAGGGCCAAGAAGGTCGAGTCCCACGCGATGAAATGGTTCAGAGGGGACTTCAATTGGGTGAAGATATCCAGCTGGCAGCAAAGAAGGTCTTTTCCGGCGCTGGCAGAGGTCGCAAGTGGCGACATATCGACGTACGCTGCGGTACAATCCAGGCCAGAAAAATCGACGTCGCACGCGGTCGTATGTGCGGGAAACGCCGAGGTGTCCCGCTGTTGGTGCGTCGTGAAGTTGTTGAAGTATGGCAGGCCGTAGATGACGAGGGATGACAAGCAGAAGCTCAGGGCCTTCAGTGGTGACGTTGCGGCGGTAGAGGATGCCGTCATGCAGCACGAACATACGGGATTCAGCGTCATGGCTGTCAGACTGGATGGCGTCGATGATAGTGCGCAATGACTCATCCCGTCGTTGTTCGATGCGCATATCGCTGACGTCTGTGAACGCCATTACTCTGCTCTCCAGGTCAGGCGCAACGGGATCAGGAGGATCTACCGGATATCGAGAAAGACAGTCTGCGTCCTTGTGCAAACGGCCAGACTTGTAGCTGACGCTAAACGAAAATTCCTGAAGCCTCAGAGCCCAGCGAGCCAGACGTCCAGTCGGGTCCTTCAGAGAAGTCAGCCAACAGAGGGCGTGGTGGTCCGTAACGACAGTGAAAATGCGACCATATAAATATGGCCGAAACTTGGCGACGGCCCAAACTAAAGCTAGACACTCTCTCTCGGTGATGGAATAATTCATCTCCTGGGGAGAAAGCAGGCGACTGGCGTAAGCTATCACGCACTGTCTACCGTGGTGCCGCTGAGCGAGAACTGCGCCGATACCGTGGCCACTGGCGTCGGTGCGAACCTCTGTGGCAGCAGAAGGATTAAAGTGGGCAAGTATGGGGGGCGTAGTTAGGTAGCCGATGAGAGCGGCGAACGCTTGAGCCTGCTCAGGGCCCCATGAGAATGTGGTATCCTTCTTCAGCAAATCTGTCAGTGGCCGGGCAACGTCGGCGAAGTTTTTCACAAAACGGCGAAAGTAGGAACATAAGCCGACGAAGCTACGGACATCGGATGTAGAACGGGGCACTGGAAAGCTACGGACGACGCGGATCTTTTCGGGATCTGGTTGGACACCATCGGCGTTTACAATATGGCCCAGAATGGCAATCTGACGGTGACCAAATTGACACTTCTTGGAATTGAGTTGTAGCCCAGCTGTTCTGAAGACTGCGAGAATTGCAGCGAGACGGGTCAGGTGGCTATCGAAAGTAGATGAAAGACTATCACATCGTCTAGGTAACAAAGACAAGTAGACCACTTGTAACCACGCAGGAGAGAGTCCATCATTCGTTCGAATGTGGCAGGGGCGTTACATAGTCCAAAAGGCATGACCTTAAACTGGTATAAACCATCTGGTGTAATGAAGGCCGTCTTTCTCGCGGTCCATTTCATCGACAGAAATCTGCCAGTAGCCGGACCGAAGATCTATAGACGAGAAGTATGTAGCCCCGTGTAGGCAGTCCAACGCGTCATCGATGCGTGGTAGCGGGTACACGTCTTTTCGTGTGATCTTGTTTAGGTGGCGATAGTCAACGCAGAAGCGCCAGGTACCATCTTTTTCTTCACAAGGACGACAGGGGAGGCCCAAGGACTACTTGATGGTTCTATGACACCTTTGTTGAGCATTTTGTCCACTTCTGCTTGGATAACTCTACGCTCAGTGGGGGAGACACGATAGGGGCGTCGGCGAATAGGACTGGCGTCACCAGTATTTATACGGTGCTGAACAGTGGATGTTGGCCCTAGAGGTCTGTCGTCGCAAGAAAAAATGTCGGTATATGACGCGAGAAGGCGATGGATGTCATTGGCTTGCGCAGGATTGAGGTCGGGTGCAATCATCTTCGAGAAACGATCTGGCCGAGAACAGGTGCTGTTCGCTACAGGAGACTGAAGTAAATCAATCTCGGTGGTGAGCGCTGCTATTTCGAATTCGTCAGCATTAGATACGCTGGCCAAGAACATGCCACGAGGAAGCACTTGAGGGCACAAGCTGAAATTGAGAAGTGGAAGCGAGGTACAATTGTCAGTAACAGTCACAAGCGTATGGGGAATGGCAATGTTGCGGCTCAAGAGGACGTCGGCGAGAGGAAGGAGGACATATTGACCATCGGGAACTTGGGGCTGTGCGGTCAAAACGACGAAGGTGGCTGCCTGAGCTGACAGCCGCACATCCTGAAGAGAGCACAGGCGCGGCGGGGCAGTGTGGGGTTCAGCGACTATCTGAGGCAACTCTAGCTGAAGAACGCCTGTAGCACAATCGATCAGAGCAGAATGATTCGACAAGAAGTCCAGGCCTAGGATAATGTCATAAGGGCAGTGGTCAATCACGGCTAAAATGACAGAAGTAGTGTGGTCCTTTATACGTAAGCGGGCAGTGCACAGACCGAGAACCATCGGCGTGCCGCCATCGGCCACACGGAGCATTTGTGCAGCCGCTGGTGTCAGAACTTTCTTTAAACGTGTGCGTAGGCTTGAACTCATGACCGAAATGCTTGCGCCGGTGTCGACAAGTGCTTGTACAGGTTCGCCGTCTACTTTAACGTCTATTACACTTCGTCTGGTGGGAACGGAAAGAGGATTTGCTGCGGAAGTCGTCAATGCAGCACCACCTCCGGGGCTGCATTTCTCAGTTTTCCGAGACAACGCGGCCGGAAGCCACGGGGACGAGAAGCGCCGTGGCTGCGGCGAACGGGACGATGGGACGTGTTTGCGGCGATCGAGACTGGTGCCCACGTGGTGAAGGCGAGCGGCTGTACCAAGTGTTCCGAGAATGGTCAATGGCATTGGGCTCTTCGGCAGGGGAAAGGTGCGGGCGGTATCGTCGAAACGGGTCATATTGGTCGTTGCGCGATGTGCCGAGGACCATGTGTTGCGGCAGTAACGGGCAATATGTCCAACGCGGTGGCAGTTGAAACATATAGGGCGGTCATCTGCAGTTCGCCACTCAGCCGGGTTGCGAGTACGTGGAGAAGACCGTCGGTCGGAGAAGGGCATCACGAAAGGGCGTTCGCTGACTCTAGGCGCGGTGACATGGCACACGGAATGCACTCCGATGTTTTCAAGCTCCTGGCGCACGATGGCTTGAACAAGAGGAACAGTAACAGGAGTGGCATCGGTACTGCGCGAATAGAACGCCGAGGGCGCCATAGCTTCCAATTCACGACGAACAATGCGTGTAAGGTCTCCCGGCGGCGATGCACGTTGTGGTGTTGACTGGTCCTCGCAAGTAGATGTTGCAGCGGTGTTTGGGAGTCGAGCGAATGTTTGTAGAATGCGGCGACTTTTCACTTGCTCGAACTGACGACACTCTTTGATGATCGCGTCTACGGTGGAACAGCCCTGCACATCAGGAGATTGAACGCGTCGTCGGCAATCCCTTTCAGAACATGTCCCACCTTGTCACCTTCTGTCATGTCGCTTTCGGCCTTTCGGCAGAGGGCCAGCACGTCTTGAATGTAAGCGAGGTATGACTCCGTAGGGGATTGGGCACGGCAGGCCAATTCCTTTTTGGCGGCGATCTTCCGACTGGCGGGTTTTGCCAAACACCTCTCGCATCTTTGCTTTGCATTGGTCCCAGCTTGTGAGTTCTTCTTCATTGTCTCATACCACACCTTGGCCGTGCCTCTCAAATAGAACAGCACATTAGCCAACTGAAGTGTGGGATCCCATCTGTTCGGCACACTCACTCGTTCAAACATGGCCAGCCAATCATCAACGTCGACGCCATCGGTTCCGCAGAATGTACCGGGATCCTTGAGAGGCGTGAAAACGTACGGTTGCGACGCCATGTTCGTCGGAGACGCTGACGTTGACGCGGAGGGCTGAGCATGGCCATGGCTGGAAGGGCGATGCGACGTCCGCTGCGGAGCTCCGTTGCCTGATGGTTACCCAGCACCTCTCACCAATATGTTACGAGGTTGGTTGCTTCTGAGCAAGATGTATTTGCAGAGTAAAAAACTACAGGCAAGAGACACAATGGCTGATTGGCCCAGTCGCCGCGCCTGTCAGTCGCAACCTCTTCCTTTTCTTCCTCTCCGTAGCAATATTACAG
>WOVY01000241.1:25000-43844 GCA_013436015.1 Rhipicephalus annulatus | reverse complement strand
TTGTAGTATACAAGCTATTTACAAAGGTAATTGCTACAGAGTAAAGAAAACATTAGAATTCAATCAACCAAAGGAACAAGCAGGATTTCGAACAGGCTACTCAACAATGACCACATTCATACTATCAATCAGGTAATAGAGAAATGCTCAGAGTATAACCAACCACTATACATAGCCTTCATAGATTACGAGAAGGCGTTTGATTCAGTAGAAATATCAGCCGTCATGCAGACACTGCGGAATCAGGGCGTAGATGAAGTATATATAAACATTCTGGAAGAAATCTACAGGGGATCAACTGCTACCATAGTGCTTCATAAAGAAAGCAACAGAATACCAATCAAGAAGGTGTAAGGCAGGGGGACACAATCTCCCCAATGCTATTTACCGCGTGCTTACAGGAGGTTTTCAGAAGCCTAGAATGGGAACAGTTAGGGATAAGAGTTAATGGAGAATACCTAGTAACCTGCGCTTCGCCGATGACATTGCATTGCTGAGTAACTCAGGGGACGAATTGCAACTCATGATTACGGAGTTAGACAAGGAGAGCAGAAAGGTGGGTCTTAAAATTAATCTGCAGAAAACGAAAGTAATGTACAACAACCTCGGAAGAGCAGCGCTTCGAGATAGGTAATAGTGCACTTGAAGTTGTAAAAGACTATGTCTACTTAGGGCAGGTAATAACCGCAGAGCCGAACCACGAGATTGAAGTAACTAGAAGAATAAGAATGGGGTGGAGCACATTCGGCAAGCACTCTCAAATTATGACAGGTAGATTGCCACTATCCCTCAAGAGGAAGGTATATAACAGCTGTATCTTGCCGGTACTTAGCTACGGAGCAGAAACCTGGAGACTTACAAAGAGGGTTCAGCTTAAATTGAGGACGACGCAGCGAGCAATGGAAAGAAAAATGGTAGGTGTAACCTTAAGAGACAAGAAGAGAGCAGAGTGGATTAGGGGACAAACGGGGGTTAAGGATATCATAGCTGAAATAAAGAAGAGGAAATGGACATGGGCCGGGCATGTAGCGCGTAGACAGGATAACCGCTGGTCATTAAGGGTAACAACTGGTCCCAGAGAAGGGAAGCGGGTTAGGGGGAGACAGAAGGTTAGGTGGGCAGATGAGATTAAGAAGTTTGCGGGTATAAATTGGCAGCAGCAAGCACAGGACCGGGTTAACTGGCGGAACATGGGAGAGGCCTTTGTCCTGCAGTGGACGTAGTCAGGCTGATGATGATGATGATGAACTTCGTCATTCGTGCTTCGCATTTCATCGATTCCCACAGTACGTGGATAAGCCATTTGTTTGCATTGCATGCTTGGGTGTTCTATGTTCCATGCACTGCTGTTTATTGTTTTTTATTTAAGGTATGCGTACAACGTTCACTCAAGGGCTAAGGAATAGCCGGCGCCTTACTTGTGCGCTAACATCTCCTTATATAACATGTCAAAAAATTATACATGGCTACACTATGCTTTCTCTCTCTTTTTTCTCCTTTTTTTATCTATTTCTCTGTTCCTATTTGAGGCGAAAATACCTCAGGTTCGTTTACTGACATTTGTGTACGTTAAACAACCCAGGTGGCCAAATTTCCGGAGCCTTCCACTACGGCGTCTCTCACAAACATTTCGTGATTTTGGACGTGAAACCCTAGCAATTGCATTACAGTGAGCCGCGAGTGTCATTTGCGCGCTGTCACACGAGCAAGTTTAGTGTTACTCGCTGCAAAGTACACTTCCTGGCAAGTGCGTTCCCCAACCCCACTTCGCTGCGACCAAATGTGTAGCCTCGGTACCTGTGGCCTACACAAAAGTATGCTGTTGCCTAAAGCGGTGCTCATACTATTTTGAAACTATTGTTTTCGTTAAAAGGGATTTTGCTATGTACTAAATCAGCCATAAATCAACAACCATTCTCGCTACTCTCACTCTCGGGCAGTTGGTGGCCACGTCCGCTACGGAGATGCGGCGCACATGCTGTGCAATGGCCGCGTCCGTCTCGTTGTTTACTTCCAGGCACACTTGCACATGTGTAGGCGAGTCGATGAAGGACATGTATAGTGGGTGGCTATATTCTGAGGATTTTTCTATTACCTTATGGATAGTATGGATGTGGTCGATTGTTGAGTAGCCTGTTCTACATCCTCCTTGTTGGTTTGGTTGATTGAATTATAATGTTGTCTTAGTTCTGTTCGCAATTACCTTTGTAAATAGCTTGTATACTACGGAGAGCAAGCTGATCGGTCTGTAATTCTTGAAGTCCTTGTCATCTCCTCTTTTATGTATTAGAATGATGTTAGCATTCTTCCAAGATTTCTGGTACTTTCCCGCCAGGAGACACCCCGTAAACAGGGTCGCTACATTTTCTAACACAATCTGTCCGCCATCTTTCAGCAGATTTGATGTTACTGATCCTCACCAGTAGCTTTGCCTCTTCGCACGCTCTCCAAGGCTTTTCTGACTTCTTTCATTACTGGTTTGGTGTCATCTAGGTTACTGCTAGGTCTTATATTAAGGTAGCGGTTGCGCTGGCTACTGTACAGATCTCTGTAAAACTCCTCCGCAATTTTTTTATTCTATCCATATTGGTAGTTACTTTGCCTTCCTTGTTCCTTAGTACATACATCTGGTTTACGCCAGATGTATGCACTATTGTGCTCCAAACCCAACAATTGCCACTGTCATCACTTCCTTTCGCGTATAGCAACGAACCGCCAAAATGACACTTTGTGAGCGTATGCACACTCGCTCAAAGTGCACAAGGTGCACGTGTGACAGAGGTATTATTTATTAAATCGTTTTGACCTTCTTTTTTGCGTTCATCCTTTTCTCGTTCTCCCGCCCGTAGCAACACACTAGCGTGCCTCAGCCGAGTGATTAAGACGTTTGCCTCCGGACCACAGATGCCCGGTTTCGACTCTTGCCTCGGTGAGACATATTACTTCTGTTTTATTTATACATTCTCCTCCTTGGCACTTCTCCTCACATCTCTTATTTTCCTTCCTCAAACGTGCGCTCTCTCTCTCGCCCTTACTAGTTATTGAATCTCTAGCCAGACAAATCGGTGCACTTCTTCTGAAAACAGAGCCGAAGAGGACGAAGAGGAAGCATAGGACAACGATAGCTGTTAGAGATGATGGCAATTTATGTTCGTAACTTTAAACGGTTCCGTTGTTAAAAGTCCCAGGGTCTTGAATGCCCATGCCTGAGCTGTCTCGGAAGCAACACCCGTCTTCCTCCTCTTCTTTTCTTCAATCGATGTCCTGAAACTCTCTCCACCCCCACCCCCCCCAAGAAAAAAAGCCTTTTGCACCAAACGTAATTATGCCTTCCCTATGCAGGCCTGCTGTATCTAATCTGGTATTGCTTCGCTTTTGTGATTTGTCCACCTTTTACTAAGCAACGATGTCGTGTGATTATGGGACGTCACAAGTGCTGCAAATTTGTGACTGCATGATGACAACATATGGCGGCGTCATCTCGTGATGACGATTTTTTTTTCATCACTGACGTTTACGCCGACGGTCAAAATTGGCCTTTTATGCAGCATCTAAAGATTTAGCCTTAATAATTATCAATCGTAATGTTCTCTAGAGCCCCTTGAAGAGATGATTTAAAAGATGAAATTTCGTACAGCTCAAAATCTGGGCATACACGAGAGAGTGAATCGATGCGCGTATATGGTGTTCGAATCCCGTGCCAGCAGCTTCCAAGGAGCGCTGCACGAAACATCGCTTGGACAAGCGCTGTCGCAATCGGCAAGCGTCACGTGGTCACAGCGAGGGCCACACGGTCGCTTCGTGGATGCGGAAGGGTTGCGATGGCGTCAGATTACCCGAGTTCTGTACGGGGCTGGCTGGAAACCAAAGGAGAAAACGCAGCGGATCCCGTGCTGTACGTGTGTGCGTGCGGGCGGGTGCACATCGCGCGAGGTCCGTTTTTTGTCGTCGCCCACGGATTTTCTGCCTTGCGTCAGACGGCCTGCAGCCGCCGTGTCACTCGATGCTGCGCCTGCATGTCGCGGATTAGCGGCTGTCGGCCCGCGTTTACTCGCGGTTAGCGGGTGCGTCCGCACGAAGCGCCAAAAGCGCGCCTTGGCGCCTCACTCCGCGGCCACGGGTGTGGATAATGACGCTCTTCGTGTTTCGTTTAGTGGATTGACGTGAGCCCAAGGGTAACTCGGTAGGGGCTCGAGGTGTTAACGCGATCTGATTAGGGTCGCCCAGCACTCGCGAGGAAGGCTCCCCTCGCATGCCTTTCCTTTTTCTCTTTAGCGCACTGTTTCGCCCTCGAGTCGCCAGAGTGCGCGGATCTTGATCGAATGCTCGCGAGGTTCTCCCACTTAATTACTGCTCAGCGCTGCCACTTACATCGGTGGCGGCGCGAATAGCTACAAGTAATAACGGCAAAAGCTATCATCCTAACTGTAGTTCTTGAAGTATGAGCTAGAAGTCTCCCTTCGATTTATTCCTTTTTTTTTACCTCGAAGCATTTCTTTGGGTACTGCAAGCACTTTTGGCATCTATCTGCATATATGTCTATCTCTCTTCTAGCTGCTTACGTATGGTTGCTCTCATGATCACCCCCTTAATTTGGTGGGTGGGATCGAAAATTAGTATGGGAGGGTAAGCTGGTTTGGACCAATATGACGCACTGGTCAAACATGAATACGTCACAATCCTGTCGCGTACGTCATCAAACACTTCCTACCACACAGTAGCACATACCTGCGGGGTGGGTATGTGCCACTGGTATGCGGGTATGTACCACAGGTGATTGAAAGTTTGTCTACCTAAGAACGACGAGAACACACATGGGGAATTCTAACGCGTGAGCGTTCAGCAAAACCTGACATCAGGTGCGTTGACCTGATGAATGCAAACAATAAATGCCATGGTCCCAGCAGGAATCAAACCCAAGCGTTCTGCGTGGAAGTCAAGCATCCTACACAGAGCTACGTCAGGTCTCGGAACTGCTTTTCAAATAGATCCTAATGTCCGTGAAACGCCAATTGGGGTTGCAGTGCTGGGCTATCTAGTTTTATAAACTTTGGATATCTACTCCTATGATTCAGCTGTCACGTCGGGTTAACGTCAACTGTAGTTAAGTGCCATGCGCTGAACTTTATTTATAGCAGTGCCCAGGGCTACTATCCTCGCGAGCACCAGCGCTTCATATCAGATTATCGCTTCTGGTGTTACTAATATTAAGCAAAATCAGTAATAGTCAGTTATGTGTGCGGAGAAATACTCTTATCTCAGTGTATGTATATTCGCCCGGTGCTTGAGTTTGGGTGCGTGTTATACGCGAGAGCACCTGCCTACAGATACATCCTCTGGTAGTCGTAGAGAGACAAGCCTTGAAACTATGCTTAGGTCTCCCTAAGTTTGTTTCAATCAAGATCTTGTATCTGGAAGCTAGACTTTCCTCACTTGCGACCCGTTTTAAATTGTTAGCTACAAAGGCATTTCTCAGGCTGTATGAATCGTCGGTAAGGCGCTTAGAAACAGTTTTTATTGATCGTCCTGACTTGTTTTTTGGACAATACTGGTCTAGATTTCGTATACCCCCAATTCTGGTTATACAGCGCTTTCTAGATAATTTAGACGTTCAAATTAATGCTGTTTCTTTGATCAGCACCATTAAAAATACTGTTAAATTACAGTTTGATGATATATTTCCAAAAATTCAAAATTAATGCTGCTTAGTTTTCTTAGAAGATATATTAAAAGATTACTTGGCACATACGCCAATACAAGCAGTCAAAGCAACTGATGCGTCACAAACGGAAGAAAAATGTGGAAATGGTATTTTTTCCCCTGCCCTAGACTGGTCCTTTTCGCTTCGCCTTCCAGATTTTGTGCCTATATTTGAAGCAGAGTTTTTTTGCGATAATTCTATCTCTCCGTAAAATAACTGCTTCAGTTAGGTCCGCAACAATTATAATGCATTCACTATCAGTATGTGCCTCCCTTACTGCAGATGAGAACTCGCATGCTCAGAGTGCTTTCAAAGCATTAGTTCCCTCGCTTCTCAATCTGATCAAATTGGTCTGGGTTCCAGGACATAAGGGAATTTGAATGAAATGGCAGATGCACTGGCCAAGTACTTTAAATGGACTTGTTATTGAGGTATTACCGGCATCGAAATTCTTGATAGGCGCTAGATTAAGAAGGAAACTGCTGTTAGAGGAATTTTCTACACCTTCACTAATAGCCACACCAGAATTAAAGCAGTTGTTATACCATTGGAATAGTAAAATATGTCTAACGCTAGGAATGGAAGCCGCAATCACTAGACTGCGCTGTCAAATTCCAGAGCTAAATTTATATTTACACAGAGCTGGTCTGGCAGCCTCCCCTCATTGTCCTGTTTGTGGAGTAAATGAGTCAACTGAACATTACCTCATTTATTGTAATAGACTCTCTACCTTACGTAAAAACACTTTAGGCGCCGTTTGCCACCTTCTCGGAATAGATTTAAATGCTCAAAATGGGCTTTCTTTCGTGGCTTTGTCTCTAGGCCACAGCAACGGGACTATTGTTGACGCGTTGCCGGAGTTCGTCAAAAGTTCAAAGAGGCTTAAGTATTGAAATATTTCTTCGGTAGATTTTGAAATTTCTAAATTCATAATAAATGAAATAGGACGCTTTATTGCATTGCACTACAGATTATTTGCAATTAAGCCATCAAGTTCGTCTTGTTGCATCTTTCTTTTATTTCTCGTAATTACATTATTTTAACCTGTTATTACGAGAGAAATTTATGAAAGCTATCCGGTTCTTGACTAATCCCCCAGCGTGGGTATGCGCCACATCGTCAAGGATCTTGACTTAATATGCTCATGTTTCTGTTAGCATCGTTGCGCAAGTGCAAAAACTGGTTATATAAACATCTGCAACTCTTCAACACATGCCTGCGTGGGAAACACATGTACAGTACCGTTCACTGTTAAAGCGATTGAACACCCAAATTGATTCTATTAATATTGCTGGCCCTGTAACAGCAAGGGGATATGGAAGCAATCTTCATGCTAGTCACTATCCTGTCAAGAAGACTCAAAACTCTCAAGCAGCAGCAATCTTGTGCAAATCAAAGCCACTATGCTTCTGTAAAACAGGGCGATGGAAACACGCTGTGCAAGCAGATGTTCCCTATAAGAGTGGACCCGTCTGTGCATATATTTAGCCTGATTTCATAACGTGTCGCTCAATAAAAAAAATACAACATGGTCACCCTCCCTCCACATGTTTCGCGTAACGTCGATTCCCAAGGTACGTGAGATCTGCTGTTTTTTTTTCTTTTAAGCAGGCCTTGTTATGAGTTACAGATATTGGTGTAAGTGCCGGCAGCGTTGTGTGCAAGAAACTCGGCGCCGGCCAGTGTGCATAAATGTGGCCTTCGAAGGTGTGCTGGTCACATGCGTATTGAGTGAGTGAATGATTGAGTGAGTAAATAGTGAGTGAATTATAGAGTGAGTTAGTGAGTGAGTGAGTGAGTGAGTGAACTTTTATTTGCTCTATATAGAAAAACGTGATATTTGTGTGCACTGTTTCCCAACAAGTGTTACGTATTCGTACTTGAAGAAGACAGTTCACAGAGAAAAATGAGGACAGAAAAGAGAAAAAACACACTCAGCGCTGCACTCACAACTGCAACTTTATTCAAAGGAAACATGAACTTATAAATAAAAAAACCACATGACAAGTGGGGAAGAAAGTAATTAACTGATACACTCTTCAATAAAGAAAACGTATTTTTTGTGTGTGTGTGTGTGTGCAACGTCACCAAAGTTTGTTTGGCGCAAGAATCGAGTGACTTGTTAATATGAAAGGCTTCAGATACTTCACGAGTGAATAGATCATGGTGATTGTATAGAGCAACTGTCTTTGAAAGAATGGGTGTACACGCACACGTGGCGCATGCTGTGCAAATCGGAGGGTGATCCGTCATGGAAAGAGAGATGTGCTGCCGCAGCCGTTTATATACACAAAGGCCCGCCTGTCCAATGCGATAAAGGTCACAAGATAAAAGAATTCGATGCAGAACCCCCATTGCTCACGGAAAATACTTTTTTTCTGTGGTTTACAGCCCACCTATTTACATGAGGCTTATCTTTATTATCGACCTTTTATAAAACAGAGAACCGAAGACATAAACATATTGAGAAACTCAACTGAAGCTAGACCTACCTGAAGTTTACTGCTGTTGGATGTCGGACACCAAGTTTGCTGAGTGTCTGCTGCAGCTTCTGCTGAAAGCTCAATCAGAATTCCTTATCTACAGCTTGTATTAATACTTCGCGTGTCTTGCGGCTAATCATTCCAAATAGACCATAAGTAAATCTAGGTGGTATAAAATAGAAGTGAATGCACAAAATGAATCACTGAAATGATCTGCTTTCAGTTAATTTTTCACATGCCCCCATGGTTTCCATGTTTCAACCCGGATTCTCGAGATTGCCACTCAAGGTCAAGGTTCTCCTGATTAGTGTCGCTGAAAGCGTATTTCGGAACGAATGATGAACTCTACGAAACGAACGAGGTCATTTATGTCGCAGCCATGGTACATAAGAAAAAGCATTGCGTGTAGCTTGGATTACAACATGAGAACAGACAATAATTCTACAGCGACAAGAATGCACTTCTTGTTTCAGAGTCGACGTCAAGAGCATGGTGTTCAGAAGGCAGTTGTACCAACTTACTGATTCTCTCCTTAAAAACAGCTGTCTCAAGCTATCATATCCCAATTTGGCGGGACTTCATGGCAGCATAGCCTTCACTGCGATCGAATTATGTGGGAATGGACATTTAAAGAGACGCTCTGTCCGAGTGTTCTTGTATACGGCTCCACGCGCGGTCGTATAGTGTTCTGTGTACACACGCTAATATATAAGGACTCACCCATACGGAGGACGTGGCACGCCTCCGGGCCGACTGAGAAAAAATGACCCGCGAAGGGCAGCAGCGTCTCGGACGAGCTCCATCGCGCGGCAGCCAAAGTGGTACTCATCCAAGCGACGGAGCGCTCGCTCCAAACGAGCGTCAACTTCCTCGTGCCATTAGGGATGCGGGAGTGCGGCGGCCGCGAAGGGAGCAGCGCTTCCCGTCAGGTCGCGTCCAAATGGATGATCGGCGGCGTGCCACGTCTTAGTTGCACGCAGCGCGCCGGTCTATTACGGCAATCGCCCTGCACGGCCTCCTTGGGCGAGCGCGGCCTCCTTGGGCGCGCGGCCTCCTTGGGCAAGCACGGCCTCCTTGGGCGAGCACGGCCTCCTTGGGCGAGAACGGCCGCCTTGGGCGAGCACGGCCTCCTTGGGCGAGCATGGCTGGCAGCCACCTACATCATATACTGCAGGAAGTGGAACAAACAGACCGCAAGAGATGAAAGAGCATAAATAACATGCAAATGCGCAAGAGTGTCAGAAAACTCGTTCAGCGCCATAAGCGCACTAGTTGGGATGCAAGCGGTGCACGCTGCGTTTTGGGAAAAGCTGGATTGTTTGTGCGAGTGTGCGACAGTTACATGAATACACCCAAAGGCAACACGAGCGTGCTTCTCTTTCACACGTTTCATTCAGACTTGTAAATCGTGCAGTCAGCCCAATATGCGTGCTGCGCTCCTGTGAAACATTTGCAGTTGAGAAAATGCGCGCACAGTAGAAACCGACAGCGTGAAGTGTATTACGGCCGCTACCCGTTACGCTCATTTCACCGCGAATCGACCCTCACTTCTGAGAAACGTGCGAAATAAATAATAATAATAATTGCTCGAGTTTTGCGTGCGGTACGATAATGAGAGACGCCGTAGTGGAGGGCTCCGAAAATTTCGTATTCTTTAACGTGCGCCTAAACCTAAGCACATGGTTATCTGAAATTTCGTTTCTTTCGAAATGCAGCCACCGCAGCCGGACATGGATCACACGATCTTGATGTGAGAAGCGCAATATATATCACAAGTGAACTCTGAATGAGGCTTCTACTTTCACATGCGTACTTCGCGTCGACGGCAGCCTTTGTTGAGCGACAACTCGAGTGTTATTTCTGGTATACAGGGTGCTCAAGAACATGCGTAAATTCAGCACTGGCAGGTACGTGAAAACCACATTTACATGTGAATTACGTATTCAGGCCGACACGAAGTCACACAATAGTTATCACTGTCTGCCACCGAATTAAATACATTGGAACTTTTTTAGAAGTCACGTACGAGCAGTGAGGAAGCAGGGGCGAGCAACCACTCCATCTTAAGTAGCCATCCGGCAGTAATAAGGCAATCGTTATCATCTTTGCCTATACATTTAACCCGTGCCACATGCAACTGCCACGGCACATCAAGTAGGAGCTTTGCGCTGGCTCTCGCTTTCTTGCACGCTTAATCATGAAAACTACAACTAAATCCTTCAGCGGGATATAGTGGAGCACAGACGCGCTAGAAGAATTCGAAGTAAAACTGTGTACAAACTCGACTGCCCGCAACTTTTCAGCGCAAACATGCCCACTTGGAGAGACTCATAAAAGTGAATTATTCAATTTTACTTTATTGTGCGGCTGGCATCAATAATTATTGGCTCAATTTGTGCATGCTGGATACATATGCAAAGGTGGTTTTTACGTACCCACCAGTGATGAATTAAAAATAATCAAATAATTAATAAACTTAAGTCAAGGTACTCTGGTGGTTTTCTCAGGTGGGGCGCAGGAAGAGGGTATTAAACCCTGTTCTATCACTCTCTCCGTCAGTGATGATGGTAGTGCCTCAAGAGATCATAAATCTTAATTTTGAAGACCCTTTATACCCGTGTGTTGCAATTGCTATCATTCTCAAGCTTACAAAAGATACATCATCATCAGCAGCAGCAGCATCATCATCAACAGCCTGTCTACGCGCACTGGAGCGCAAAGGCGTCTCCGATGATCCGCTAATCAACGTGGTCTTGTGCTTTCTGCTGCCACGTTTTACCTGCGAACTTTTTAATATTATCGGCCCACCTAACTTTCTGTCTCCCTTTCGTGCGTTTGCCTTTTCAGGGAACCCAGTCAGTTACCATTAATGGCCAGTGGTTATTCTATACCTACGGACTATGTGCCCAGCCCTTGTCCATTTCGTCTTCTTGATTTTAGCTATGGTACCTTTAACCCCACTTTGTTCCATGACCCACTCTGCTTTCTTCTTTTCTCTTAAGGTTACACCTATTACCTTCCTTTCTAACGCTCGCTGCTTCGTCCTCAATTTAAGCTGAACCCTCTTTCTATGCAAAATATGCATTATTGTCAATAGTCAACGGCAGAACCAGCGGTAAATCTTGAAATTTTGGTTTGTTTGGTGCAAACTTATTGATTCATATAAATTCTACATATTAGTCCTCTCATTTGTGGTTACGTTCTTTTTCATCGCGAAGTGAAAGAAAAACAGACTTTACTGACTAAACGTAAGAAATTTTTTACTTATATATTTGTACTTATAGGGCTCCACCCACTTAGGACTATCTTTTAGACCTGCATAAATAGAAGTTTTTCTCTTGTGCGCGCACAGGGCGAGGCAAACATTGATCCGTGTTGTTCTAACGCTTTACGCTGCATTATAAGTGTTTCACATTTATGCCAACCTTTTGTAGTTGTATACACGCTTCCTTTGCCAAACTTTCCCCCTTGCGCAACAGTGGACATTCATTGGTGGCGCACTACGAGAGCTTCAAAACGTCTTATTACGGTTCTGAGCACGTGGCTGGTCGCGAAACCTACAAAAGAAGGTTCCATTCCAATTATTTTGCTTGAGTCAGGCTGTCACAAAGACGATCCACTCAAAGTGGATCTACAATGCACATGCATCAATGCCTCTCCCAGCTCTTCATTCGGTATTGTGTCAGTTCTCGAGGTTGACCCACATCATTGTCCGTGGAAATACCCCAGTCTGCAAAACCACCCCTAAGCCGCCATCTGTGTGGTGTGGGTCTTCATCCACCGGCAACCAGACTCTATGCTAGCTCGAACTCAGCTACCATAGTTCTCCTTCTTGAACTTTCTAACCTTCCTACATCATGTACGCTACCTAAGACATGGTGATAGCCCAAACGCGTGGGAAAGCTTCGGTGCATTTTAATTGCAGTGAGCATTCTGCTGAGAGGTCGCCGTGGAAGACAAAGTTGCATCAATGAGCACCCTCCGACTGACAAGCTGGAAGATCGCAGTTTTGACGTACTGAGCTTAGTCATCGGCATGAAAGATATTTTTTTTCGTTTTGGACCTTTTATTCTAACAGAAGGCTCAACGGTATGAATTTTGAATAGTGCCGCTTGTAAATATCAATTGATTGATTGATTTATTTGTGGGGTTTAACGTCCCAAAACCACTACATGATTATGAGAGACGCCGTAGTGAAGGACTCCGGAAACTTCGACCACCTGGGGTTCTTTAACGTGCACCCAAATCTGAGCACATGGGCCTACAACATTTCCACCACCATCGGAAATGCAGCCGCCACAGCCGGGATTCGATCCCGCGACCTGCGGGTCAGCAGCCGAGTACCTTAGCTACTAGGCCACCGTGGCGGGGCATATCAATTGAAAGATGAATGAGTTGAAAACGTTCACCGGCGAATAAAGTGCGAAGAAATCGCTGCAGGTGTCTCCAAAACCCCGATAAAAGAGCTGTTTACCTCACTCAGTGGGGCTACAATGTTTGATTACGCTGTTGACCATCTAAGTTGAAGCACTTGTCTGCACTGGAAAGGTCAACGCTATTTCTCCACCCCTTCCGCCTAAAATTTCTTCGGAGACTTGATTTCTTTTGTATTATGTGGTGCCTAAAAGGCGCGATTATTAATTTTTAATGCGAATAGTCAGTGGAACACTTCGTTGTCATTTTAAATGCAAAGCATTTTTTCGCGTACTGTAGGCACTTTCAGTGTCTATCTATCTAGCCGCCTACGTCTCGGTGCTCTCATTATCACCCACTTGATTGATTTATATGTGGAGTTTAACGTTCTAAAACCATATGATTATGAGAGAGGCCGTAGTGAAGGGCTTCGGAAATTTCGACCCCCTGGGGTTCTGTAACGTGCGCCCAAATCTGAGCGCATGGGTCTACATTTTCGCCTTTATCGAAAATGCAGCCGTCGCAGCCGGGATTCGATCCCGCGACCTGCGGGTCAGCAGCCGAGTGTCTTAGCCATAGACCACCGCGGCGGGTCATGATCACCTCCTTATGTTGGGGTACACCGAAATTAGTATGGGAGGGTAAAATGGTTTCACGAATACGACCCACTCGTCATGACATGAAAATGTCACAATCCCGTCGCGTACGTCATCAAATTAACACTATCCAAAAAACAGTGGCAGATATCAAGGGGCGGGTATATGCCAATGGTATGCGGGTATGTGCCACAGGTGATTGACAGCTTGTATTTACACAGGAATGGCTAGAACACACGTGGATAATTTTAACGCTTGAGCATTGAGAAAAGAATCTGACATCGGCTGCGTTGACCCGATTAATGCGAAGAATAAATTTAGTCCCAGCAGGAATTGAACTCCAGCATTTTCCGTGGCAATAAAGTATTCTACCTCTGAACCACGCCAGGTCTCAGAGCTACCATTCAAATAGACTCTAGTGTTCGTGAATCGATTGATTGATATTGATATGTGGGGTTTAACATCCCAAAACCACCATATGATTATGAGAGACGCCGTAATGGAGGGCTGGAAAATTTCTACCACCTGGGGCTGTTTAACCTGTACCCAAAGCTGCGCGCACGGGCTTTACAGCATTTTTGCGTCCATCGAAAATGCAGCCGCCGCTGCCGGGATTCTATCCCGGAGACCACGGTGGGGTAGTTCAGAACCGCCGATTGTGGTTGCATTGCTGGATTTCAAATTGTAGAAACATTACATGTGTACTCGTACGATATAGTCACTTATATAGTCAGGTATCATCCACTTAAGTTTATTTCTTCAGCCGTGTCCAGGGCTACGTTCCTCGCTAGTAGCAGTGCTTTATATCCGCTTGTCCCTTCTGGTGTTGACAATATTCATGTTGCTGTTGGCATCGTTACGCAACTGTAAATAAAACTGGTGATATGCGGCTGTTTAACGTGTGTCTGTGCGTGTATTTATACGCATATTTAGCGCAAGTTCCTAGCATTTTGCTCAATAAAACAATTAAAACACAGTAACCTTGCATGCGCATGCTTCACATAACATCGATTTCCAAGGCACGTGAGATCTGACGAATTTTTTTTATTACCTGTAGTTTTTTATCAATTTTAAACAGTACTGATCTGCAGAAGGCTAATGCTAATTTTGTATTTTTCATTCGCATAAAATTTTGAAAAACTGGCATGGTTATTCAGTGCAATGTATACTATACCGGTGTCTCACGGTACCTTTTTTTTATTGCGATTAGGCTTAATTCATATCAGATGTTTTATCGTGATTGGCTTCTGTATGTCAATTGCAAAAGAGTGCCAATAATTGTTGAGAGAGGTGATCCTGCTCGGGCTTAATCGCGATCAGCAGTGCACCATGTGACATCAGTGTTATTCGGTCTTCACTTTGATTGGTTTAGAAAGGCGGGGTGGGGGGGGGGGGGGCAGCGGAGGAGTGCCTGTTATTTTTACCTTAGATGTCGTGTGTCATATATTTCCAACAAGTCAGCGTCGCTTTGGCGGTAAAAGCGACAGCAAATTGTTAGCATTTGAGCGAAGCATCGATTAGTAGCGGGGTCGAGTGTGTCTAGACCATAAAGGTGACAAACAATCGCGCGTGTGGGACTGAAGATCTCGTATGCACACCAATGTGGTATATAATGCACGAGATGAAAGCGAAGGCAAACCGTCGGCGTTATGAAAATACGTGAGGGGTCCCAAAACACTTGCTTTCGCGTTCAGACGCTTGATGAGACACATGCATGTGTCGCAAAGCTTGGTTAGGACATCGTAGTTGGGCACTATAGGCTCAGAGTTCAAATCCATTCGTTTGAACATTTCACAGCACCCCCAGGGTTTCGGGACATGTACATGTCACGCTATATCTCTCGGCGGTGGCCGGGCGCCTCACCATAAATGGCAAGAGCACAAAAAATTGTATCTCATGAATGACATATGATATTCAAAGCGCATCTCTGTTTAAGGTACAAGGGAATCTCTATAGAACGTTTTAGGCGCAATTCCAAAAACGTGCCACAGAGCACGTACTTTTGAAACCATTTAAAGATTTTAAGACAGCCTTTGGAGCCGCCTGAATTTAGGTCCATTTGCCCTCTTTTAACTTCGATGGCAAAGCTCAGAGAAGAAGTTCAAAAACGACTGCAGGTTTTAGATTGACTGTCAAACGCTCTTTCACTTGATATGCTACTTCATTGCGTAGCTTAAGCCATGTAATTTTTGGCAGTTTTATTCTTGTTGCTTCCCTAAGCAATAATACATTGTATCGTGGAGTGTCAGAAAAACTCGCGGAGCTGATGCAGTTTTTCAATACAATTCTGGTGAGCGTGCGCGAGAGAGCGATATGAAAAGGGTACTTCAATGCGTCTTCCTCGACACTGCTATTGGCAGCGCGCGCGCTGTTTTATCATCTGTAATGGCATATTCCTCAACTACGTCAGTGTCCTCCATTCCTGGCCATGTGGAGCCGTAAAATAGCACACCTTCTTGATTTTGCGTCAGTGAGCGCACAAAGAACGCCTTGTGCCCCTTAAGGAGCATGTGTGAAATAATAAATGCTTAAGCTTTTTTTTTTTTGCCGACTTAAAAAGAAAACTGTGTATCTCTCTGTTGCTCCTTCACGTGAGGTGATAATTGGCTCAAAGAAATAAATTAATGAAACAAAATAAATGGTTTTGGTGTTGCTGGGTTCCAACCTGTCTCTCCACGCTTGCCGTTGGTTTCAGCGTGCACACAATTGAGGTGCGACAAATGTACAGGAGGAACTCTTCATTATATACACCAGCGTTTTCAGACGTCTCGTAGCTACCAGGGCGCTGTTCCTCCAGAGCTACATAAAGCAGGAGCTGCCTTGCACGCCGCTTCACACCGGCATACTGTAACTCTGTCTTGCTTGAACAATGTTCGACGGGTTCAAGCATAAACTTTACTATATCTCTCCCCCCGCTTCGCTGTTTGTACAGTAGTGTAAGTTTATGTTGATCTTATTTCCCAATAGCCCAGGCTTGGTTTGTGCTTCGCACAGTATTTTGGCAGGCTTCACGGTATATGCATGATTACGTGGTGATTTCGACTCTTGCGAAGTATTTTTTTTCTCTGCAGTACCTAATAATGATTATCCGATCAATATTTTTGTACGCGCAATGCATGGTAAGCCGCTTCCAAAGACTTCGACTGCCGCAATAGATAGATAGATAGATAGATAGATAGATAGATAGATAGATAGATAGATAGATAGATAGATAGATAGATAGATAGATAGATAGATAGATAGATAGATAGATAGATAGATAGATAGATAGATAGATAGATAGATAGATAGATAGATAGATAGATAGATAGATAGATAGATAGATAGATAGATAGATAGATAATACCACAGTGTAAAATTACAGTGGAACACCGGTAAGAGTCAGGCATGATATATATCATAACATTGGCGTTTTTTTTTTTTCTGCGGTTAACTCTCTGACTCTCTCTCTCACTCGCACTGTACCACTTACATGTCATTCTTTCGTTTTAAAAATGTTCGAATTTGTTTCGACCGTCGCTGCTATATTACTCGCCGGGTGTACCCATGCAGTCTCAAACCCCGTGAAGAATGACAACGTATTTTTAAGTTCTATAAAAAATCTCTCCTGAAACGGGTTGTTTTGTCTTGCTTTATTCAGAGGCTTCAGCCTTCCACGTGCATGTCACAAACGGATGCGCGGGTGTGCTTTCCGCTTGCTGCACGTACAACGTTATACACTTTTGAAATTTGTATATCACACGCCGACCCACACCGCATTCAGGGACACGACTTGTCCGCTTGTATCACTCAAAAAATCACCCCACCATCGCCTCCACGCTCCCTTGCAACCTTCGACATGTCCGAACGTTTCGCAAGCTGACCCGTATGTGGCGTGGACGTCTGAGTAGTGATGCCCAACACTGTTTCTTTCTTCGTTCGTAAGCTGCTACGTTTTTCTTTCTTCTTTTTTTTCTAGCTCGTTTTATTTTAGCTCAACACTTAATGGTCTCCCTCGAGATCTCCTCCTCTCCCACCCTATAGTGCACTTATTTTGCTTCTATACATCGTATCTGCAACGTCAAGGCGTTTCGCTGCGAATGTGACAGCATGAGCAGTACGTTTCCAGCCACCCACGAACGCTCTCTTCCTTCTTAGACGTCGTCTGCAGTTTCCAATGCGTACCTCAGTCCAGCCCATAGTCCACTTCGCGTGTTCACAACCAATAAACGCTTTCTTTTTTTCTAGCTTCAGCCAGTTTCAAAGAGTGTTTTTTCGACCCCTTCTCTGTGTATATCAAGGCGGTGAAGTATATAGCAGTCCTGAACTTCGATTGACGACAGCGAATGCAGACGGGCGTTCGAATCCGTAACGGTTAAGTTGATCAAGAAAGCAGGGTAAGATGTCGGGAGAGAATCGCAGCCAGAAGTTTGGGGTGGGGAGATGAATTGGAAAAAAAGTTTTAAAAAATCGGAGGAGGATGGGGGTCTGAATCTCGGCTGCTTTCTCCCCGTCAATTTCGTCACCTCTGTGTACACTTTTTTTTTCCTCTCAGAACTTCGCAGTATAAAGTACGCGCCAAAGCGCACTGAAAAACGAACGGTTCGGGAGCGGCGAAGGCCGCGGTGAAAAATTTATCCCTCTTTTGGGTGCGCGCCAGTGTCCGTGCGCAGGGTTATATTGAGCACGCATCGGGGCGAGCTTTTTTATAAATAATGGAAAGCGATAAGAGGTCCGGGAAACGTTGTCTTTCACCTCATTTTCGGTTATTTTTTTTCTCTTTGTGTGTGTTTTCTATCGCGTATTTCGCTTCCATTCTTCGTTACTTTACGCCGGCTTTCAGCTGGCCGCTGCCGACCTCTGCACTGCATTTCGGCACCGAGTGAGCCTTATAAATAAGTGACGCGCCGATAAGACGTTTCTGAAACGTTTCCCAATCCTTTAGCTTGAGTTTGAAGTTTCTGCAGCACCTCCGTCCGAACTTCATTTATCAAGTGCGCCTCTCCTCAAAGAGATTTTCTTTGCACTTTTTTTTTTTCCTAACGGAGGTGCTATACGGTGCGGCTTCTTAAAAGTCGCAAAGAAGTGAAGAAGTGAGAACGTCTCCGTGATGTGCATCTTAATGTCAAGCTGCCATTTCTTTGTGCTTGTCTGTTACGTATTTTACCCCGTGTGTGCGCATATATATATATATATATATATATATATATATATATATATATATATATATATTAGTCAAGTAGATTACAACGCGGTTTAGGTTGGTTTCAGCCAGAGTCTAGCCTTCATCAGGATTGATGAATCAATCCTGATGAAGTCCACACTCTGCCTGAAACGTCGAAATAAATCACGTTCTTACTGCTCACGGAGGATCTACTTGACTACTTACAACGCTACGGCCACTCAACCACCATGCCTGGCTATATATATATATATATATATATATATATATATATCTATATATATATAGATATATATATATATATATATATAGTATATATATATATGTATATATATATATGTATATATATATATATATATATATATATATATATATATATATATATATATATATATATATATATATGCGGAAGGTAATTGCCCACGATTCTTTAAAACTTTTGTAGTATTTTAAATCATTCTGAATCAACCAGAGCGCATTTCGCTTCATT
>WOVY01000241.1:0-20000 GCA_013436015.1 Rhipicephalus annulatus | reverse complement strand
CGGGAGGCTAATGGCCTGGATGTCCTTTTATACGCATCCAAGAGTCTCCAGGATTTTTGGTAGAAGTCTGCCCCACTTCATAGGTACACCAGCCCAATTGCCAGTTCCAGGTTTCCCAGTGTGCCTTTCATCCACATATGTTCTGTGCAGACCTGTGGAGTTCTCTCCCACAGCGTATCCAAACGGCACAAGAAGCCCAAGCCCCCTCCTTTTGGGTCACCACCCTGGCGGTTTAGGCCCTCCCATGCATACTCAGTATGTGTGTGTGAGGGGGGGGGGGGGTATTCGTCTCTGTCAGGCCGGCTATTTCAATGTGTTCCTTGTCCAAGATTTCACAGAGTTCCTGCCATTTCTGTTCTCGTCTGCCCTTCTGCATGTTCAGGTAATACAGTGACTTATCATTCCCTTTGTTCGTTCGTTGTCTCCTTTTCTTTGCTCGACCATGGTTATCAGCTGTGTGAAGGTAAGATTCAAGTTCCCCCCTCGTTTGTGTTCTCCTGCTTTGTTTTCTTTCTGGTCTTTTCGATCCCCTGTCCCCTCCCCACTCTCCGAAATGTGGGGTGTGGGCGTTTAGTCTGTCTTCATTGCGTTGTCCCTCCACCAAGGTCCCCCTGGGTTTTGTTTCCATGCCATCTCAGTGATGGTTTGCTCCAAATCTTTCTCAAGCAGGGTGGCTGCATTTATGCCTGTTTTTCCTGCTCCTAGTATAAGTAGCATTGGCTGGTCCTAAAAACGCACTGATTCTACGTCCGAGTCACCGTCCCAATGCCGCCACTGTCTCTTCACTGTAAAGATAGTTGAACAACTCTTTGTTAGATACCCAGTTAGTGCTGGCAAATTGCACTGGGGGTCCCAGCTCTCCACATTGTTCCTTCATTCTTGCATTCAATTTCGTGCACTCTCTTTCTAGGGATAAGTTCTCCGAGTTCCATTCCGGGACTGCGTACACAAGAAACCCGTGTTTGTCGTTTCGCTGCAGCCATGTATGTAGCCTGTCGTGTAGTCTTCGGGCTAGGCTTTCTGTTGGGGGATTGGCTGTGTTTAGGTCTTGGGTGCCTGCATGCAACACGATAATGGCCTCTGTTGTGTACCGTACAGTGTTCATTTTCTCGATTGCATCGTAGGTCTCTTCCAGAGTAACCCCACCCCCTTTTGTTTTGTCCAGTATCTCACTGCCTCCTTCCATTTAGCCGCAAGAAGAGTGTGTGGTTTCATCCCATGCGCATTGGAGTCTCCGAAGACGGAAACCCGCCTGCTCGTGTTTGCCTGCATTTGTTTCTGATGCTGACATTAAGATTTCCCGCTCTCTTATGTGTTGCTTTGCTGCGTGTTTCGACCAGCATCTGTCGTTGGCATGGGGGAGAGGGGTTTGCTAGCCCTAGGTGCTGGTTTCAGTTCTCCTTTTCTCGAGAACGTGGGCGCTTGTTCATTGCTGAGGTTCTTCTCACGTTGGGCTTGGTCTACTTCAATTGCAGCCCTGGCGGGCGAAGCGTTCTCGTCACTCGCCAGTGGTGTTGGACTTTCATAGGGGCGGATGTTCTTCCCCATAATGGAAGCCGCCCTCTCAACTTCGGGTTTCGTGTTTGTACCACCACCTTCATCACCCTCTTCCACCTTGTTTGCGGGGGTTGAAGCTGGTTCTGTGCCTTTGTCTGGACTGCCAAAGCAGCAGTGCTGGACAGCCTGCACTGCGTCAAGCGTGCCCTGTTGGTTATCTCGCAGTTTCTGTTCCTCACCAAGCCTGTCCTTCAATGACCAGCATTCCGTCTCCCACTTGGCTGCTTTTCCATCAAGTTTCGCTGCAAGGTTTGCCACCACGAGTTTCCAGTTTTCAGCCTCCTGCTTGATCCGTTTGGTGAAATCAGCTTGGATAACATCAAAAATCTCACACCTCGGGCGCAGGAAAGTCGATGCTGCCTCGGCCTCTTCAATGTATGTAAATGAGTGTGCTCCAATGCAATCCATACCTTACATCACGAACACATCACCCATGGGTCGTCAGCTCTCTCCACGCTCTTCGACAGTCGCGTCTGCCTTGTTTTCTTTAAAGAAGGCATGTCTTGATGGACAAATCACTGGTTTATACTGGTTTCGGCCAAAGCACACGCCAAGTACTGCACACACACGCGCGGTCCTCAGCAATTTACTAGTTTCGGCCGACGCGCACACCAAGCACTGCACACACATACACGCGGTCCCAAGCCACCTTCACGACATACGCCCACCATCCATACGGATCCGTACCATTTTCGCACACGCGATTTTCGCGGGCGGCCATGACAGCCATTCGTGAAACACAATGTTGCCTAACAGCATGTTTTCATTGTCCCGCTACAATATGAAATACGCCTGACTAACTATACACCCAGCTTCAGTGATTTTATCCATCCATGTGACTAAAAATTTCATCTGGAATACGCCGATCCGTGGCAACTGTTTGCTGCCAAGCTTAGAACTCAACTACGAAAGCATTAGCTTGTCGCATTGAAATACCAGACAGTGCTGCCTGTGACGACTGCGGCTGCGGGGAAACCATCGAACACATCGTCTGTCAATGTCCTTACTACAGCTCCTACAGACACTCGCTCACAGCAGTGTTAGCACACCTCGTTTACCAGCCAATTTGGTACGTTATGATACCGAATGTTCGAGCATTCCATCAGAAAGGTGGCGATGGTGTTATTGAAGTTTCTGCAAAAAACTTGCCTGGTTGAACGACAATACTTCTATGCTTGTATATGGTTCGCTCTATCTCTCCACATCTCATTCTTTCTTACCTTCGCGTCTACCCTTACGCTTCCCCAGTGCAGTGTAGCAAAACGAATATTTATCCTCCAGTTAAACTTTTCCGCATTACATTTATCTCTGCCTCTCTTTTGAGCACATGGCAGATATGAGTCGGACTCCACTCGTAGGAGACAGCACTACACTGTGGATGCTATGCACAGTTTCAGCTACACACCTATCAACCCAATTCATCCTTCTGCTACTCAAGGCGGACGTCATCGATCACCTACACAAACGTATCAAGAGCGCCTTTCTTGAAGTGGGTGTTAAGGGTTCTTTCGACGTCTCTCACGACGCAGCGCTATGCGTAACCACTAGGACACCCACTGCGCTAAAGAACGTGCTGATGCATGCCTTCAGGGCTTCTAAAAGGTGACTACAGTGGGCTTGGGGGACCTGCACACGGGCAACTTCAAGAGCGGGAACAAGGGCACACCATGAAGTTTCGTTTGCCGGTTCCTCCTCGACTTGGCTATGCTGAAGTGCCCAGGATTACTCAATGACATGTACAAGGCATCAGACACAACCTGTAAGCCGATTAAGATCTCACTAAACCCCGTTTGCATAAATAATGCCACGTTTCATTTCCCAAGTTTTTGTTATCGTCCCAAAGCACCGCACGATTCTCAGCGCAAACCGCGCCTGCTGTTTTCTAGAAGGTTCCGGACTGTATTAGATCATTTCGATAAGATCACGCCCACTGTGCGAACGGTACAGATTGTTCTGGAACCTACGCCACCGCCAGCGATAACGCTAGAACATTCGACGGCAAGAGTATAAAAATGCCGACGCGCTTCGCCGCTTGTCAGTGGTTGATCGAAGGCTGACGCTCCGTTCGCCGCTATCAGTCCGAGACTGCTATCTGTGCAAGACTGCTGCTGTAATTGGACTTTCCGTTTACCGGGCACAGGTTCGCCCAAATAAACAGTTCAATTCCAACACGAAGTCTCCTGTCTTCGGCCAAGTCACGACTCCGTGACATCTGGTGGAGGTGCTGCTTCGTTCATGTACCGGACGCCCCCGTCAAGCCGTGAACCCAGCCCACGTCGCGGAGAAGACACCGACGCCAACCAGGAGCAGCGAACAAGCCGCCGACAGCAAGGGCTACCACCGGAGTACGGGCTTCTACCAGACAAGGCGCGGAAGACGAAGGCCATGACCGCGACTGCAGCGACAATGACAACCGCAGCGTCCCAGCCCACGATGGTCATGCATCAACCCAGGGAACCACCAATTTTCCATGGGTCATCGTTCGAAGATCCGGAGTCCTGGCTGGAAACATACGACCGTGTGGCCGCCCTTAACCACTGGGACCATGACGAAAAGCTGCGTCTTGTGTTCTTCTATTTGGAAGACACCGCAAGGACTTGGCTTGAAAATCGGGAGTCCACGCTCCGAACGTGGGATGTTTTCTGCGGCGCATTCCTACAAACGTTCGCGAGCGTCGCTCGCAAAAAGAGGGCCGCTGCTTTATTAGAGACACGGGTTCAGCTACCAAATGAAAATGTCGCCATTTTCGCAGAAGAAATGACCCGACTATTCCGTCATGCTGACCCGGACATGCCTGAGGAGAAAAAAGTTCGTTTCCTTATGCGAGGGGTCAAACAGGAGCTCTTTGCGGGACTGATGAGAAACCCACCGAAAACCGTCCAAGAATTTGTAGCCGAAGCGACCACTATTGAAAAGACACTGGACATGCGCACTAGACAGTATAATCGTCGCCTGACTGCAGACTGCGCTGCTACTCAAGCCAGTAACTCCGGAGACCTGCGTGAAACGATCCGAGCGATCGTGCGGGAAGAGCTGCGCAAGCTGTTGCCTTCGGCGCAGCCTCAAGTGGATTCAATCGCCGACATTGTGCGAGAAGAAGTTCGGCAATCGCTTCAACTGTCCCACGCACCGCTGCCCGAGCCGGAAGCTATGAGCTACGCCGCTGCACTGCGCCACAACGCTCCTCCCCGTCCACGCCAAAACGCCGCCCCGTCGCACTTCCGTCAACAGACGCCACCGCCGCCACCACCCCCACCAACGTCATACCGTTCGCCAGCGGCCCAGCGCAGTGCACCAAGGAAGACTGACGTCTGGCGCACCCCTGACCATCGCCCGCTGTGCTACCACTGCGGCGAGGCAGGACACACATACCGCCGTTGCCAGTACCGACAGATGGGACTGCGTGGCTTCGCCGTCAATGCACCGCGTCCACAGCCAGGAGAACGACCACGTGACATCGCCGACTACCTCACAGCAACTCGGTGGACACCACGAAGCCCTTCGCGTTCGCCGTCGCCCAGCCGCCGCACGTCACCGCACCACCGGCAGTACTCTGGCCCAACGCGGGGCCGGTCTCCTAGCCCGTATCCGGGAAACTAAGGGCAGCAACCGGTGGAGGTGCGGTTGCTGTGCGACGAACTACCGAAGATCCTCCGACGACGACGACGCCGCGACGGAGCTTTTCGAACACAACGCCAACCAGGCAAAGCCCTGATGTCGAAAGCTCACTTACCGAAGGTGACCTGACGACGCAACATGGAAGCAGCGGAACAAGCCGACGCAGCCGTGACCCGACGCCACGCCCTAACTGTAATGCGAGACGGCGAACTAGCGACCTCGACGTGCTTATCGACGGCCACAGTGTGACCGCTCTCGTCGATACTGGAGCCGACTATTCTGTCATCAGTGGGTCGTTCGCCGCGAAGTTAAAGAAAGTTAGGACAGCTTGGAAAGGCCCTGAAATCCGCACAGCCGGAGGTCATCTCGTAACGCCTGCAGGAATCTGCACAGCGAGAGTCACCATTAACGGCCGTATTTATCCTACAGACTTCGTAGTCCTACAGCGTTGCTCGAGAGATGTCATCCTTGGCATGGACTTCTTATGCCTCCATGGTGCTGTCATCAACCTAAAGACAAGGTCGATAACGTTATCCACAGAAGAAGCACTACCGCCGCGCACGCCGTCAGGACACCATGCCTTGAATGTGCTGGAAGAACAAGTCACCGTTCCGCCTCGCTCAAGCGTCATTATTTCAGTCGGCGCTCCTAAATCACCTGACTTGGAAGGCGTCGTTGAAGGCAGTCAGCATCTGTTGGTCACCCGAAATATTTGCGTCGCAAGAGGAGTTGCAAAGCTGCGGGGAGGCAAAGCAACGGTTATGCTCACGAATTTCAGCAATGAGTACAAACATGTGAACAAAGGAACAACGGTCGCATACATCGAAGAAATTGTCGAAGCCACCAGTGCTTTCGCCCTCGCCGATTCTGCGGAACCTGCTCAGAGGAACCAAGCCCCTCCCATAGCTTTCGACGTCAATCCCAGACTTCCGAACTTTAAGCAAGAACAGCTCAAGGCCCTGCTCCTGCAATACGAAAATTGCTTTTCGTCGTCATCGAAAATTCGGCAGACCCCAATCACGAAACATCGCATCATAACCGAAGAAAATGCCAGACCACTCCGTCAGAGTCCGTACAGGGTTTCGACGCGAGAACGTGAGGCCATGAAGAAACAAGTTGATGAAATGCTGCGGGATGACATTATCCAGCCGTCCAAGAGTCCATGGGCATCCCCCGTGGTGTTAGTGAAGAAAAAGGATGGGACCCTACGTTTCTGCGTCGATTATCGCCGCCTGAACAAAATCACAAGAAAGGACGTGTATCCCCTCCCACGAATAGACGACGCACTTGATCGGCTCCATAACGCCAAGTACTTTTCGTCAATGGACCTCAAGACTGGCTATTGGCAAATCGAAGTCGACGAAAGAGACCGAGAGAAGACGGCGTTTATAACACCGGACGGCCTCTTCGAGTTTAAGGTGATGCCCTTCGGCCTTTGCTCAGCGCCTGCAACGTTTCAACGCGTTATGGATACAGTACTGGCAGGATTGAAGTGGCAGACTTGCCTTGTGTACTTGGACGACGTCGTCGTGTTTTCCTCGAGTTTCGACGAGCATCTTCGGCGCCTTGAAGCTGTACTTCAAGCCATCAAGACTTCCGGACTCACACTGAAGCCAGAAAAGTGCAGATTTGCGTATGAGGAGCTTTTGTTTCTGGGGCACGTTATCAGCAAGTCTGGAGTTCGTCCCGATCCACGGAAAACATCCGCCATCGCCGACTTCCCGCCGCCCACTGACAAGAAAGCCGTGCGCCGATTTCTGGGCCTGTGTGCCTATTATAGGCGGTTCGTGAAAAACTTCGCCCGCATCGCCGATCCGCTCACTAACCTTACCAAGGCCGACGTGGAGTTTAAGTGGGAAACGCCGCAGGAACGCGCTTTCCAGGAGCTTAAACATCGCCTCCAGACACCTCCGTTACTTGCCCATTTCGACGAACTCGCCGAGACAGAAATACATACTGACGCAAGCAGCGTAGGTCTTGGCGCCGTTCTTGTGCAGAGGGCTGACGGACTTGAAAGGGTTATTAGTTACGCCAGCCGATCGCTATCCAAAGCAGAAGCAAATTATTCCACAACAGAAAAAGAGTACCTCGCCATCATTTGGGCTACGTCGAAATTTCGCCCCTACCTCTACGGCAGGCCCTTCAAAGTTGTGAGCGACCACCACGCATTGTGTTGGCTAGCCACCTTGAAGGACCCCTCAGGTCGCCTCGCACGATGGAGCCTGAGACTTCAAGAATATGACATTACTGTCATTTACAAGTCCGGCAAAAAACACTCCGACGCCGACTGTCTCTCTCGTGCGCCTGTCGACCAACCGCTACCCGACGACCCGGATGACGACTACTTCTTAGGAACGATAACTACCGACGACTTCGCTGAACGACAGAGGGCCGACCCGGAACTTAAGGCCCTAATAGAATACCTCGAAGGCAGGACCGCCGAAGTCCCGAAGGTATTCAAGCGCGCACTTGCCTCGTTCTTTCTACGAAACGGTCTTCTACAAAAGAAAAACTTTTCACCGCTTCGAGCTAAGTACCTCCTTGTGGTGCCTTCAGCTCTGCGACCAGAAATCCTGCAGGCCCTTCACGACGATCCGACGGCAGGGCACCTCGGTGTTTCTCGCACGCTCGCGAGGATACAAGAAAGGTACTACTGGCCACGTCTTACCACCGACGTCACTCGTTATGTGAGAACATGCCGGGACTGTCAGCGACGCAAGACACCGCCGACAAGGCCAGCGGGACTTCTGCAGCCAATTGATCCACCTTGCCGACCTTTCCAGCAGATTGGTATGGACCTACTGGGGCCGTTCCCGACGTCGGCTTTCGGAAACAAGTGGATCGTGGTAGCTACCGACTACCTCACTCGCTACGCCGAGACAAAAGCCCTGCCAAAAGGCAGTGCATCTGAGGTAGCTAAATTCTTCGTCGAAAATATCGTCCTACGTCATGGCGCCCCGGAGGTCCTTATCACCGACAGAGGAACGGCATTCACTGCCGACTTAACTCAAGCAATCTTGACATACAGCCAAACAAACCACCGCCGGACGACAGCGTACCACCCACAGACCAACGGCCTCACCGAGCGGCTTAACAAGACGATCGCCGACATGCTGTCAATGTACGTCGATGTCGAACACAAGACGTGGGACGCCATTCTTCCGTATGTGACCTTCGCATACAACACGGCGGTGCAGGAGACGACGCAGATATCTCCATACAAATTGGTCTACGGAAGGAGCCCGGCAACGACGCTCGATGCCATGTTACCCAACGTCACCGACGAAGAAAACCTCGATGTGAGCGAGTACCTTCAACGCGCCGAAGAAGCCCGACAACTTGCGCGTCTCCGTATCAAGAATCAACAGACGACCGACAGCCACCGTTACAACCTTCGACGACGCTTCGTGGAATACCAGCCCGGTGAACGTGTTTGGGTGTGGACGCCGATACGCCGACGTGGACTAAGTGAAAAGCTTCTGCGACGGTACTTCGGACCGTACAGGGTGGTTCGACGGCTCGGCCCACTTGATTACGAGGTTGTCCCCGACGGCATCACGAACTCTCAACGACGCCGGTCGCGACCTGAAGTCGTCCATGTCGCGCGCCTCAAGCCGTTTCATGCGCGTTAACAAACTGAACTAGTGTTTTTTGTATTAATGTTGTATCGTAATTTATTCATTGTACTTTCTTGCATTATTATTGTACTTTCATCTTTAGTTAAAGCATCGGGACGATGCCTTTTTTCAGAGGGGGGCAATGCCACGTTTCATTTCCCAAGTTTTTGTTATCGTCCCAAAGCACCGCACGATTCTCAGCGCAAACCGCGCCTGCTGTTTTCTAGAAGGTTCCGGACTGTATTAGATCATTTCGATAAGATCACGCCCACTGTGCGAACGGTACAGATTGTTCTGGAACCTACGCCACCGCCAGCGATAACGCTAGAACATTCGACGGCAAGAGTATAAAAATGCCGACGCGCTTCGCCGCTTGTCAGTGGTTGATCGAAGGCCGACGCTCCGTTCGCCGCTATCAGTCCGAGACTGCTATCTGTGCAAGACTGCTGCTGTAATTGGACTTTCCGTTTACCGGGCACAGGTTCGCCCAAATAAACAGTTCAATTCCAACACGAAGTCTCCTGTCTTCGGCCAAGCCATGACTCCGTGACAATATAGTTTGCGGTTTATAGTTTAACTGCGCGACGAAACAGGAGAGAGAGGCAAGGCATTGATGTTAACAAGCACAGAATAACTGGTATGTTATTCAGCATTGGGGAAAGGGATGGGGAAGTTAGAAAGTAGGAGGTATACATACAGAGAGCGAGAGAGAGAGTGCTAGAGGGAGCGCACAGATAACGTCGCACTTAGGTGGCGACCGTCACTGCTATAGTCAATAACCGCTTGTGCAATTCTGGTGTTTTTTTAAGGATGTTGTGTCTTCGTAATTTATTATACAGTGTTTTCCATCAAGAAACACTGTTAACACTCAAGTCCCTTCTCTTTAGCGACGCTCTAGCGTTCAGCCAGTGTAGAGAACCTTCTGGTCCTCTCGGTTCATTTTAGTCCTTCATCAATCGATTCTGGTGTACCCCCCCCCCCCCCTTTCTACGCTTGCTGCCGCCGATCGCGACGTGGTAATACTTGTCATTTACGCGTGAAAGTCGTGTCTTTTGTCTTCCTCGTTTCAATAAGTGGTTCGATCCGGTCGCAGATCCGGCGTCAGCGCCCCTCCATTCTTCTGTACGTGCACGACACGGCGTTTGATGACCACCGCCGAGCGCTTCGAATTCCGGCGGCTTTGCGAGCCAAGGGAGGGCGTTCCGTTTCCTGCCTTTGTGTCCCCTTTTATAACCGGCAACGCGTCGCGGCGTGGCTCGTGAGTACGCAACGCGAGCGTGACACGTCCTCCAACAAACGACCCACTTCCCGTTCTTCCCGAAGAGGAAGCGCCACGCTTTCTTTGTGTCCCCTCCGACACACGTCCTCACAACTCGGTGGATCCCGCGTCTTCCGGTACATACACACGCGCTCGGTCTTTCATTTCTTCGCATTCAGGAGGGGGGATTCAAGCGGCCGAACGATCGAGGACCTCGCGCAAGGCTCATTGCCTTGCTCTATTCTTGATACCACGGAGCAAAACGGCCCGACGGTAATTACAAGGCAGTGTGAAAGAAGTTACACTTTCGTCCAATTGGTACCCCCCCCCCCCCCTCTTTTCATCCACCACGTGTTTCCGTTTGGCTTATGAAACCTTGACTCGTTTTATAATGATAACCGTTCCACCACACTAAACCCGCACTGATAAAGGTTTGATGCCGTAGTACATTTGTTTTTGCCTTGTCTGTTATTGTAAAACATCATACTGGCAGTAGCAAATGCCCGCAGAAACTTTCCTCAGAAAGACAACTTTACCACCTATTACTAGAGGGCATTTTTTTCATTTTATGTCTAACAAGGAAGCTACTTGTTGTTTAGTTTGTGAATATGCAGACAAGTACATTCTTTGAGCAAGCTGGTAACAATTCGTGATAAAGGTTATTTGGACGCCGCTTAAACAGAACCAACAGTACAGAAAAGACGGACACAAGGACTTGCGTCTATCTTTTTTTTTATGTCGTCTTTTGAAGTAGGACACAAATAACGTTTATTATTAATATGCAGATCTTTCTTTAATAGTGTGTATGCTTTGTACTGCGAGACAGTGCAAAAAAAAAAAAACTTGCGCAGTTTCTATTGGAGGCGCAATGCTAAAAGGAAAGCACTCCTGACTGTTGCTGTGTTCTAAGCTTTCCAAGTTAGCTCTTTCTTCATTCATTTATTTCTGTATTCGTTTTCCTTCCCTCGGTTTCTTTTTGTGTATATCTGTATATATATAATTTGCACATTTTATTTACCTTTCTTTTTCTACCTTCTCTTTCTCTCCTCTTTCTTGTTTCTACTTTTCGTTCTCTCTATTTCTTTCTCTTCCTTTCTATGCCACCCTTCTATTGCTGATTGATTGATATGGGTCGTTTAACGTCCCAAAACCACCATATGATTATGAGAGACGCCGTAGGGGAGGGCTCCGGAAATTTCGACCGCCTGGGGTTCTTTAACGTGCACCCAAATCTAAGTACACGGGGCTACAACATTTCCGCCTCCATCGGAAATGCAGCCGCCACCGCCGGTATTCGATCCCGCGACCTACGGACACTTCTATTGCTCTCTTCCCTCCTTCTTAACTTCACATCTGTCCTCCACACGTTCACTCCCTCTTCCCACCTTGTTGTGCTAGGTTATACAAGGCTATACTAAGCTCTGCTAGCGTAACTTCCCAGATGAGTGGTTAGCACGCTTGCCTTCAGATAGTGTATATGCGGGTTCATATCTCGTCTGGCAAAAAATTGTTTTCCCCCAGAATTTCTGTCTTTCTCAATCCTAATTTGTATTTACTTCGTTCCCTCTATCTTTCTTTCTTTATTTCTGTAGTCGTTGTATCGCCCATCAGAAGATTCAGCGAACAATAGCTGAGCGGCTCAGTGGAGAAGCGGTGTGCACCGGAACCCAAGACGACAGCAAGAGTAATATCTGAGCGATGCCCCGCTTGTTTCAGCGGAGTGCATTGGTGCACCACCTGGTGAGCAAGTTTGATGTTACTGTCACTCGAGCAGAGGCTTTGCGTGGAAAACGATTGCATGTTCGTCCACTGCATACGATTCGCTGAGGAGACGAAATGAGCGGGCGAGCAGCTGGCTCCGTAAAAACACTATCTGTACCATGCAGCATGCCGCACACGCACAGTTGGTGTCTCCACTCGTACGCTGGGCCCCATGATCCGCTTAGCTATACATCCCGCCCCGGATGAATCGGCGCACGCGTTCTGGGAGCGAAGCATGGATGAATAAGGCGACAACGATGAAAAAGAGGACGAAGAGAGAGTGCCGGTTGGTTCAAGATGATGATGGTTTTCTGTTGCCGACATGCACATTACACCTGATGTTGCTCCGCTGTTACAAAGAAAATTGGTATTTAAAGCAGACACGGGTCATAAGCGCGATTGGAGACGGCGTAACAGTATCTGTTTTCTTTTATTTGACGGCCACTAACAAACATTTTATTGCTGTGTTGCTAAACAAGCCTTGCGGCATTCGGGCGCCCACAAATATTTTCAAGATACTCTGTTTTCGTATAAATACAACTTCGTTAACGAATACCTCATTTTACTTTATAATCCGAAGTCTCGAATATACACGCGCACCCCAATTTACGTGCCAGAGTCTCAGTTTAGGCTCCGCTCTTCGTTGTTGTTCGAATTACCCCGAAAAAACTTAAATTACTGGTAACATCTTCCACGCTAAGCCGTCACAAGCCTTGGTTGTGTAGATATAATTGCCTTGTTGAATATAAATGGCCGATAAACTTTCAATATATGCCAATTTATTATATGAAATTCTGGTCTGCTAAGGCTTGTAGTTTGTAACTGAGGAGGTTTCAGTTATGATTGCATATATATAAAGTACAACATTGAATCAGAGATATAATGGAAATCCCAGCATTATAGAAGATAATGCGTCCCGTTAACTATCGGCGCCAACAGCATATACACACGGGACGGTGCAATAAATATCGGCATATTACCGATGTATACTGAAATGAAAGCGAACGCCTTTCTGGGAGCAACCGCAGTGATTAGCGCATGGGAAGATGTGCTTCGGCGTTCGTGATTTCTGATCACAGAGAGAAGTGCAGATTGATTCCAGATGCGCGAGCCGAATCAGCTGTTGGCGACGCACGAGGCAAGCGGTTGGAGCAGCGCTCCGAGAGGTGGTTCAATGGAACGTGACGGCCAGGCGAAAGTGAAAAGTGTGCGTTTTAACACTGCACACCCCGGCGTCAACCATGTAAATTTCGTCCCGTTGTGCGCGGACGCACGTGCGGGCAGGCTCGAATCGCATCAAACGCGGCGGCTCTCTGCAAAACTGGGTCGCTGCAACTGAACGAGACGAATTGGCCGGCACCGAGCTCCCCACGATGGATGGGAGCGATGAAGAGGAGAAACGGGACTGGGTCTTTCAGTGTGTGCGCCCGCCGGGGTATGCTGCAGCGCGGCTTGCACGTTTGTCTATGGCGATGAATAAAGCCTATGTTGCGGCCATCGAGAGGCTCTTGATCCCAGAGTGCTTAACAGCTCCGTTTGGCCACGCGCGGGTTCTGATGCGAGTTAGATTCGCGCGGTTTTCAGGACCCCGCACGCACGCTGCTGGCGCGGCGGTACATGGCAGTTCACCCCTTGGTCGCCACATCCACGAGGAAAACCGAAAAAATCAACTTGATTAATTAATTGATTGATTAATTGATTGATTTATTTATAGATTGATTCGTTGTGTCAAAGAAGTATGAAAAACGCTGTAACGGAGCCTATAGCTCGTTACCGCGCTCATAGGTTAAACAACACGGTCATTTCTTCAATGTGACCGTCGCGACCAGGAGTCGAACTCACAACCTCGAGTGCTCTGCAGCATAATGCCAGTCATGAACATTATACCAGCCGTGGTGGTTTGGTGGTTATGGGGCTCGGCCACTAACCTCGAGGTCGTGGAATCAAATCCCGGTGTTGAAGAACCCCTGGTGGTCGAAATGTCCGGAGCCCTCCACAGCGGTGTCCTTCATAATCATATCGTGGTTTTGAGATGAAAACCTGCCGTAGTTATCATTATTCATGAACATCATGGCGCAGCTGACAAGCTCCTATCTCTTTCGCAATGACATGCTACTGAGGTAAACGTCCGCACGACTGCCTCTAGTAAACGGTCAGACTGTGTGCACACACATGTTACACCAAGTTTACGTACACGTGCTTAAAAAAGTGCGAATATTGCGACTTCCACTCCGTCTGTTTAAACCGCGGCTACGAGAGTCGGAAACGCTCGTTTTGTGCAGCCAGCGGCACGTGTCACAAATGCGCTGCGGAACCGATCAGTACGCTCTCGGGAAGAGGGTACATAGGAAGAGAGGGTTCCTGACCGATAGCGGCTTGCAGCACATACACTACGCAGAATACAGTAACTCTTGCGGCTTCAATCTGCGGAGGAGGAGAGAGCCGCCGACAGCGTTGCATGCGACCCCATGCATGCATGCGTGCCATTTCTATGCACATAATTTCGCGCACTCCTGAAACTGAGGATGTGTTTCCGCATGTGTCGCTCAAGCTGCTATTTCTTCTCACTTTTGTGATTAATATTTTTTATGCATGACACAACCATACTCTAGCGAAAGAGAGGGAAGAGGGCTGACTGGTCATGTTGTTCGGCCACGATCGCTGTATACAAGTCCCGCAGCGTACGAGAATGAGGGATGGCTCGCCCTCATTATTTCCATGTTATTGACATGCGTGTGCGATAGAGCACGGGGTTCATCTTTCGTTGTGGTGAACGTTTACATGTAAATTCCTTTGTGGTAAAATGGAAGCGTGGCGTTGCTAATCACATCATCTGTTTATTGTAGCACGTTTATTCATTTGGCTACGCCCCATTCTATGTCCCGAGAGAGTGACAAGGGACCGAACGCATTCTCTCCCATTTATGACAGCGGTCAGCCTGGGCAGAGAAGAAGGCAACGACAGAAAAAGAAGAATAAAAATGGGACGGAAAGTCAACGCATGGATAGAAGATAGTTGAGACATGTTTCCATTTTTCCTTAAAATATTCGAATAACAAGTCTTTTCTGATCGAATAACATACGAACAATATAGAAAAAAGGCGCGCGAATATCACATGAAACTTCGCTTAACAAAAGACGCTGTGGAACTAGTTAGTGATGCATGTTTTACTTTTTGAAAGAAATCTATCACTAAACTTCAAACACAAGAAAGACATGACGGGACGGAATACAGCGCCCATGTCATCATGTCTTTCCACGTGCTTGTGTTCAAGTTTAGAACTGGATATTTTTGAAACAGAATGAATAAAATATTGATTTTTTACATCTAAACGAGGTTAATATAAAGTTTGCGTAGATATTCTATACTGAAAGAAAAGGAGAGATGTTAGTTTACATTGTCTTACACGAAACAATGGAGGCCACCTCTGCAGCTTTTTTTCCCCTTTGTAAATCTCGTTGGTTGGAAAAGTTCGCAGGGATTTGTCATATAACGCAGTGCAACGCGACAAATCGCACTTAATTTACCTTTTGTTACAGTTAATCAACGTATACGTTCTTTAGATCACTCTCTTCTGGCTCAACTCCCAATTTTTCATTGGTTGTCGTTAAATGTAATTAGAGAAATCGCCTCTATTTTTTTGATTGGCTGAAGCTTGTTGTACCTCAGAGTGTGCGGGCTAACCCCGCATGCTAGGCGATAGACATAGACAATATCTGTAGACAGTGCAGCGGAGGGAGATGAAGACAGCATCGGTGCTATGACGTAAGTGACGTCGGTCACCTGGCGCAATACGCGATAGGGTCCCTAGTACCGGGAAAGCAGTTTTTCAGAGAAACCAACATGCCGAGTCGGGGTCCAATATGTACACCGGATGCGTCGAGCGTTTTACATACAGTCTATATGACATGGGACATGGGTAGTGAGTTGAATTACCCTCTTATCTAGGGTCGTGCGTACGTTTTTAAGCGTACAAACATCTACACAGTGTGTGTGTGTGTGCGTGTGTGCGTGCGTGCGTGTGTGCGTGTGTGTGCGTGTGTGTGTGTGCGTGTGTGTGTGTGTGTGTGTGTGTGTGTGTGTGTGTGTGTGTGTGTGTGTGTGTGTGTGTGTGTGTGTGTGTGTGTGTGTGTGTGTGTGTGTGTGTGTGTGTGTGTGTGTGTGTGTGAAAAACCCGACGCAATCCGGTAACTTTACGCATCCTCAGCTTTTCGGGTGTGTGCTCCTTCTCATTCGAGGCGCTTGTTCGCTCCCGAGAATAAACCGAGTCGTCATACGTGGTGGAGGTGCTGGGTATCGATTCCAGTAACTCTCACAATATACAGATAATTTGTGTGTGTGTGCGTGCATCTGTGCAATAGGGCCCCAACTCCGTTCCCCTGACTACGTCAATAAGTAAAGCAACACTTTACTTGCTGGGAACCAGGATACGTAGATTTGAGCTTGCTCTTCTTTTATCAGGGTTTCTTTGCTCTCGTATTCTCTTATTGCATTGACGGCGAGTTTTCCCGTGCTTCTAGCTACTAGGCCAGCCGCGAACGTACGTGTTGCTGAGTTGGAGTCGGTGTATATTGTGGAATGGGCTCGGCAGCTCTGCAGGGCTAGCGCGATCGCCATTTCCTCTGCTTCGGGCACATGGCTTGTTTTGACGGTTGCCGCGTTTATGAGGTTTCCGTCTATATCACCGACCGCTATGGCTCCTGCCGTAGTAGAGAGCGGCATCTACGAATAGCGCGTGCATATTGTGCTTTTTGCCTCGTTTATGAGCGCCCTCGCTCATAAACTGGGCCTCATAGTAGTAGGCGCAATTGGAGTCTGTTTTTTTTTTTCAGCCCCCACCACAGTGGCTCAACGTGGTTTTACTATTGCAGAAGCAGTGGAATATCCTAGCCATGTGTGTGGGACTGCGTGTGGCGATGTGTGGCCGGTTATCTGGTTTGAGATGATGTACCTGCAGTGCTCAGATTGGCCGTGGCAGACTCTAAGCAACACTGCTGTCACGGTGTCAACTCAATGACGTGTATTAATTGGCCCTTGGCGTACCTTAAGCGCATCTACGAGGGCAGTTATGCAGCAAATACCACTGTTAATGCGAGGGCTAAACGAACGAATCCTGAAATGAAGAACGCCTTAGGTGCACAGCGAGGCAGACAAGTTCTCGTAATTTCCAATGGGAGCTCGTATTCCCCACGCGCGGCTTGTATCCTACAGTCATACGGCGCAGCGGCCTAAAAGGGACTTTAGGCCAAAGCAGCCTGCAGCGCCCAACTACGTTCCTGTCGCCCTCTGCGGGCGGCTCCGCGCGTGACCAAAGATGATGGCGTTGCCACCCCGCGATCAACACGACCGCAGCGGTGGCTTCTGTTTCCACCCAGCGCGCACGACTGCTCGTGGCCCGGCGACTGCGCGACGGATCGGCTAGCTGCTGCCGGAGTGCGTGGCTGCTGTAATACACCGAAGCCCTACATTTGATACCGCAGCAAGGTCTCCACACACAACCACCGCCGATCCTCGCCCTCATTTCTGCTTCGCTTCTCTCCGGCCCCTATATCCACCCTCCCTTTTGGCGATTCGGCGCCGCTCACCCGGCGACCAGCCGCGAACACCGCGGCGTCGGCGGCTCTGTCTTTGAAAATGCGTTCAGGCTTGGCCGCTTCCTAATGGAACTTGAGTGTTCGCGCTTTCCCCTCCCCACGTGCCCGACGCCTTGCGCTCCCCAACGTCGATTCGCTCCCGCCCACACTGATCTGCACCTTACACTTTCACCCTCTCTTCACAGCCCCCCCCCCCTTCTCCTGCTTCAACCTTTTGCTCTACGTGGCACGTCTTTCCCGCGATAGTATATACTTATACGCGTTTGCCTTCTATTGCGTTTCCCCCTCCTTCGCGGAGGCTATCGACAGCCTTACACGAGCGCCCGCCAGGAGCACGCCTGCCTGTGTGATTTAGTGTTTTGTGTCATTAGCTCTCGCGGCTCCTTTTCTCGCATTGCCCTCGACCAAGTGCGCTTGGCCTGCTCGGAGGGCAACGAACCACATCGGCGATCGCGAGCGCCGTGGCGTGAAGCTCGGCTGCGAAGCTAACTCGTCGATAAAAACGAGCCGTCGGTATGGCTAGTATACCGCTCAGGAGCTCGTCACTGCCGAACGAAGAAAGCTGCGGGATCGATAGAATTTAAGCAAGCTGATTGCCCACTTTGGGAACAGTGGTGAGGTTGCTCCGCATCGCCAATCGTGTCAAAATAAAACTCCGTGACATCTTGAAAGCATTTACCGGCTTGTATTAGTGTCAAAATAAACTCCGGGACATCTTGAAAGCATTTAACGGCTTGTATTAAATTTACTATGGCGTTAAGTCGAAAGCCTAAGTGTCTCGCTGCGCGTTCCCTTGTGCGAAACACGGGAAGTGAATGGGATGGTACAAAACCCACGTGACCTATGTCACAAATCAAGTGCTGTTGTGACGTCAGCATGAGCCCATCATGGTCCTTAGTTTACTATAAGTACACTAGAGAGAATTCTGGCGCTACTGTCTGTGGAGCTACAACGCACGGCGCTTCAGCCCAGCATGGGAATGATGGGTAGTACACAGATTTCTCTAGTCTTCGTTCTTTCGGCTCAGTTTGGCTTCGCGTGGCTTTAAGCCGCTTTGTGACAAGCCGACAGTTAGCAAGTGTTCAGTAGTCGCACTTCGCCACCTAACCTTTGAGGCTCACCAATTCAAATCGGGCCGTGAAGTTCGCAACGTTTGTTCGAAACCAAGCTGAAACACAACAGTATTAAAATCTACGAGTGCATTTGAAGCCCGAAAGCACGAAGGCTAAGCAAATTTGGTACTAACCATCATTCTCATAGTGGCTGAACGATCGTAGCTCACCCTCTAGTTAATTTTGACAAGCTATAGCATCATGATGACGCCAAATATCACAAAAACTTATGACATCAGATCATTATAACGTCATTGTGACTTCACGTTGTGGCTTCACAGGGTGGAATCATCATTTGGTCACAGATGGGCCGATATCTGAGGTAGTGCAACAGCAAATTAGGTGCAAAAAGTATCACCTCAGGAGCAACAATCTAATCGAGTGAGAACTTCAAGGTTATCTAATGCACGTCTCTCACACTATGGCGCATTATGTCTTGAATAAGTCTGCTCCCCGATTGTGTGTCTTATAATCCATTAATAAATGTGCAGCATGCTTTTGCCTTCAAGTCATATAGAAAGTAACATGCTGTCAAACTTTTCCGCTTTTTATTCTCGTTTGTGAATATTTGAGAACATGTAGGCACGTTCACATCTCCTTGCACTAGTAAACATCTCTAGGCTGACGGATCAGAGACGCTATTCACGAAATATTTGTACGTAAAATGTTATGTAGAATGCGGATAGGCCCCACAAGTGAAGCCCAAGAATAGCGAAAATAGTATTCATTTTTATACCACAACAAGAACAAAATATTCTGCAGATCCCACATGCCTCGGGAATCGATGTTATGTGAAGCATGTGGAGGTGAGGTGACTGTGGTCTCTTTTTTATTGAACGAAACGCTACAAAATAAACAAATATTGCACGCGGAGACATAAAAGTAGAACATTCGTATGTTTTATCAACCAATGTTTACAGTTGCGTTACGATGCAAGCAGCAACATGGCCGTCACTGGTGCCAGAAGCTGTAAGCTGATATTCTTACACCGCGCGGCTTGTGCTAGAGATAACGGTAGCTCTGGATAGTGCTACAGCTTCAGTGGATGACGCTCAAGTGTACAACCGAAGCTAACCCGACGTGACGCTTGTATCATAGGAGTACATATATGTAGTGTTTATAAAATCGGATTGACAGAAGTGCTACTACAATTGACGTTTGACCAACATTTACACCTGCATTGAGTTTTTTTTAATGCGAAGCATTTCTTATAGCGAACTTCGGTGACTTTTAACGTATACCTATCTATCTGTCTATCTATCTATCTATCTATCTATCTATCTATCTATCAGTCTATCTATCAATCTCTCATCTATCTATCTATATCCATCTATCTATATATATATCTATCTATCTATCTATATCTATCTATCTATCTATCTATCTAACTATCTATCGTTGCTGCTGTATCAAGATCCACTATATAAATACGAGGCGTGGTGTAGTAGGGACTCGGGTTTAATCGCGAAAATCTGCAGTTGTT